>JAWWTY010000077.1:100356544-100378065 GCA_035222235.1 Margarornis squamiger | reverse complement strand
TAGAGGGTGGTAGAATACATAGCTTTGATCACCCCCACACAGTGATAACTGGTCCCACCTGCTGAACTAGGACACAAGAACAAAGTAGAAAGGGGTCGAATGGTTGGGATAAATGTAATATTCAATAGGACTATACAATTTGTTGCTCAATTCTCATCAAATACACTGCTAGTACATTTGAAAAGAAAGCTGCATTCTGTGAAAAATCTAAAGTCTAGTAAACAAGCAAAGCCCTTTAAAGTTTCAGGCTTTTGGCCTAACCAAAGTTAGTGTTTCAACCTTTAACTGAAGAAAAAACATTTTCATCTGAAGTATTGCTCTAATACCTCATGGGAAGTTAAAGCTGAAATGTGCTGTACCTACTACTCTGAGGCTACTGACCAACTCTGTCATGCTGGCAAATTTCTCCATGCTGCTTGTGACTGGTAACTTCACAAAATCCATTGCTATGTCCCAACAGCCCAGTGGTGCACTTATGGACATGCAACCTGGCCAGGAACACCAGCCCATTACATGAGCAAAGCAGCAAGAACCTACAAAGACCAATTTCCAGGATGTGGAAAATTTTCAAGATGTGGACTGATGTGGCATTTCAAAACAGTTTTTCAGATTCCAGCTGAAACCTCTTGAGATTCAGATTAAAACATTTATGATGAAAAATATGCCAACTTTTTTTTTGCCAACTTCCCAATATTTTTCTCAATGTCTTTTTTTCATTTTCATTAAAATTCCTCTCTTTTTTGTCAATGTCAAGAGCAGTTTCTAGGGTTTCTTTACTATAAGAATATGCATTCTGCAATTTAAACTTTTTAGGATACAAATGAATCAATTTCCTGTTATTACTCTATAGCTTCAGGAAGCTAAATCTTTCAGTTAATATTTTTAAGTCATCGTTTCAGTGAAGGAGGATGCATCTGAAAAATATTGCATTTATTCTGGACACATTTAGACTCATTATTTACTTTGCTAGGCCAGCACATTACTACAGCATATAATTTCTGCAAGTAGAAAAATCATTGATATTTCACCTTATTTCTTTAAACACTGAGAAAAAAAAGAAGCCTCAAAGGTCTTCACCACATGAGAGAGCAATAACAGTAAATAAAGAGTGATAAAAAAGAAAGCAAAGGAAAATAACCAGTCATCTGCTCGGTGTGGTTTTACAAAATTTCAAGGGTAAATTTGCTGTGCAGCCTTCAGATGGCAGTTCTTGAGTGATTCAAGGAGCATTTCAAACTGCCTTGCACAGTTCTACAAAGTATAATTAGTATGCATGAAAATAATTCTATAGAAATAACAATATACAATAATTTGTAAAATATTAAGAAAATATACATATTGTCATGTGCGCTTTTACAGTCCTCTCACGTAGGACCTGAAATCCTGAAATAGTTACAGTTGAAGGAAAACTGGCTGTAGAAGGCCTTCGTTTGTATGAGAATATATACTTTTCCCATTTTATATGTGGCAAAACCAAGATTTAAAAACTCAGTAGATGTTTAAATGGGCATAAGGCTTTAAATACATTGGTACAGAGGTACACTTAAATACTCACATGTGGAGTAAGTCTGAAAATCCTTTTACAAAATTGCATGACCCTTCCTCTGTACAAGCAAGAGGCAGAATAACAATTCTAAAAGGTCTTCCTCCCCCACTCATTCCATGCATTTATCTGTGGTGCAATAAGGGCCAAGCAGCCTTCAAAAAACATCCACCAGCACTGCCTTCTGCAGCCCAGCAGCACTGACAGTATTCTGCAGCAGTACAGCCACCTACAGCACAGGATTACTTTGCAGGGTTTAGTGACAAAGCCTGAAATTTATACCCCAATATATGTGAAGTCACATTATCCATGGATAAAAAGGTGGTTTCCAGCAAAGCAGGAAGTGTATCAACAGCTTCAGAAAAGGTTGCTGCAAATTATCCTGCCTCATAAAGTGAACTTACCGAGGCAGACTGAAAAGAAGACCAAAGGGCAGAGCTTTGTGTTTTCCTAGGGCTCAGAGGAGTTTCAGATACCATAAATTCATTGATGGATAGCCTGTTTTTAATTTCCACTTCCCAGACATTAAATAAAAATTAAAAATTACTCTTTTGATGCAAGTCTTTGAGGAAAATAGGTATTGCTCCATTTTCTTCCTGATTTCCAGCTTTTGCACCATTGGCATGTTCATAGAAGCAACTAATTGCTTTTCTTCTCCTGAAAAGACAGAGTTGCCAGGTGTGGATGGGCATGAAAGTGTGTAGACAGTCCTATCTGTCACCTTTCATGCAAGATGTGCAGAACAGAGGTGGCTGGCAGGCTCCACAACCACTGGTCACAGGATGGATAACCTCCCAAAACGGGTGTGGTGCTCACGACACCAGCTTTATGCACCTGCCTTTAAGGTATCCAGCAATAGTTAATCCCAAGACATTGTATCCATAGTTGATAGAGATGGACACAGTCATCCTTAGAGGCACCGGGAAAGGAGAGTTGCTGAAGTACCCCATACTGTGGCAGGGTCCCTTCCCTCTGGCCTGAAAGAGCTCTGGGACATCTACAGACTGATTTAGGCATCTGAAGTAAGGTCACTGAAGCTGTAGGGCACAAATGTCTTCCTTTGCCTGGCCTTGCTTGCCTCAGCAGCATGGGTGCAGAGGGCTTGAAGTACTATCTCTCAATATATTTAACATTCAGATTTGCTAAGAAGATGTATCACAGAACACCAACACACCTACAGTGCCCTGTGCCAAATGTTCTGATGTCAGAAAATCCCTTCACCCTAGCTATTAAAATGCTCCACCTCAAAACAGGGGTAAGCAGGACACATTTAAAAGAAGCCCCTGTATTTTTTCAGAAACAGCATTCCAAAATCAGCTGAAAGAAATTACCAAGTGAGTAACAGCAAAACTGCTGCAGTAAAAAATTGCTTCCGCCTAGAAAATGTGGTTATTTTAATTGTACTTTCTTTGCTTGTTCTTTGTCCTTTTTGTTCTTAAAGATGTAATGGAAGTCTCTGTGTGTATATACGGGATTTTGTATTGGTCCATGCATGTGTACGTATTTTCACTATAGGGAACAACAGAGGTTATTAGTGGTTCCTAAATTGTTTGTCTGTGTAAGCCAAGAAGCCTCTCTGGCATAGAGTAATATAGTGCCCTGTGAATGGCATGGTAGGAAGGCTGAAGAATACAGAAGAATATAAGCTTCACTTTGGGAATTTCATTCAATCGAGTGTGACTTGGTTGAGATAATGCCTTTCCACAGCCATTTCTGTGTACAAGGGTCCTGTGTATCTTTCAGCACACTTACCTTCTCTTTCCAGTTGGAAAACAACACTGTGGAGAATGGCATTTGTGTGTTCTGTCTACATACAAATGAAGCCACAAAGACACTAACCTTGAATTCAATTCATTAAATGAAATCTTTCTAAATACCTGTATGTGTGTGTGCCTCTGTGTGTGTGTGTATGTTTGGAGGTATTTGGGAAGTTGTCACCAATGTTTTTGCCAACTGAAAAGTAGCATTTTCTGCTCCAAATAAAATGCTGGGTTTTTGCATCAAAACAGGACTTAAAACATATGATGGTAAATTATGTTCCTTTTGAAGTATGTATGCATCAATTTTTCTGTGTGTTTTTTAGTGTTAGATATCACAAAGTTCTTTGGCATTTTTATCAAGTGATGTGGGGGTTTAAAATATGCAAGAACTCACATTTTGTCTTTTTTTAATTGATCAACAATCATACAAGCAGGCACATTCAATTTCTGTTAGTCATTAAAATTTTGGTAGGTCTTACAGTGAACTATTTGAAATGTATTCTTTAGTCCATAAAAGAAGAAAAGAAGTTAAATTGTACACAACCTGCTTTGTCTAAGAAAATGTATACATCTAACACCAAACTTCTGGAGTCCATTTTGGCCTGGATGTTTGTAGAAGGCTCAGATGAAATTTTCACATTCAGTTGTCAGGGCTGCTCCTAGAGACAGCTGATTCAAAATTTTATTTAACTTCAGAAGAACTTTAGAAGGTGGTTGTCTGTGAAAAGCTGATATTTATCTTTTAACCCCATGCTTCAATATTCATATTTTATTTGGATAAATAAATACAGCAGTCTTTACTGTGAATCTACATAGCCTCTTTTTATACTGTGTAAAACCATTAAGCTGGTGTCTCACAGACTTCAGGTTCTACATTTTCTAGTCCCACTTGGAGAGCCAGAGGCTCCTCTGGTCTAAATGATCCTGCAGAGCTTGGAGAACAGAAAGCAAACCAATGCTCTCAGACTTGGTAAATTTTCAGATTCACAAAGCACATGATAGATTTGGTTTATTTATCATTTGGCTCAAAGTTATGAATTTACAGTAGTTAAGATGTTTCATCTTCCTTGGACTGGAATGCAGATATTAGAGTCCATGGGTGAACGCGTTCATCCAGCATGTCCAAATCTTCATAACGACTAACCTTAGGGGAGGATGTGGAAATTCACCAGAGACTCAGAATTCTCCCTGGTGTCTCAGGTGTCCATTAGAGAGGCTATTTAATGTTCTTTAGTGAGGCTAATATATTGCAAAGCAGTGACATTTCAAGACTTCTTAGTGAAGCTAATAGCTTTTCTCAGTCAGTAATTTTCACATTTACATCAATTTAACATAGTCTAGATTTGGATAAAGATAAGCATTGCTTTTCTCTTGCCAGTGTTGCCAGGGTGATGATCACCAAACTATCCCCACAGTCTGTGCTCTCTTGTACTCCCCAAACCAGCAGCTGGCTATTCTGGAGGACCTAGGCTTGTGTGCATATTCAATAACAAATGCACAGCAGAAATAACCCACAGTTGTCTTGCTGCAGTTCATATTAGCAGCAGAATATTTTAAAATATCAGATAATTAACAAATATAAGGGAGCCATGTGGGAAAGGATTTCCACGTAGTAACTGCTGGCACACGTTGTCACTTTAGTAAGAAGCTGGGACAACTGATACACAGTTTCTTCTATACTAGCTATCTGCATTTTCAATTAATTCTGTTGTCTTTTCCTTTCACTTCTCCTTCATTCTTTTTTTATTATGCTCACTCTTTCTTATTGCTAGCCACACACCTTCCTTCGTTGTGTGCCTTTGTTTGTTATTAACAATTTTCAACTTTTTTATTTAAAGTTGACTGCTTGACTGATGCCAGTTCAACCCTCTTTTTCTGAATTGCCATCCAAAACAAGTTAATCATTAGCACAGGTCTGTCTTCATCAGCTACACAGGGGGACAGCAAAAAAAACCAAAAAAAACCCCCCAAAACAGAAACAAACAAAAAAAACCCCCAACAACAACAAAACAAAACAAAACAAAACAAAAAAAAAACACCACAAAACAAAACAAAACAAAACCAAAACTGAAACCAAAACCAAACAAAACAAAACCAAAACTAAAACCAACTAGAATAAGTAAAAATTGGAGAACAAGACCTCAGGAAGCAGTATCCGGCCTGAAGAGCAGGATATACTTAGCTTTTAGTGGCATTTTTCTGTGTCCCTGCAGCTCATAAATCCTCAGATTCCAGTATGATTCTAGATGGACGTTTATGTTAAACAGCTCCTAAAGGGCTATTGCAAATATTAAAGACATAAGAAAGAGTTCCATATCCCACTCTGAAGAAACAAGAAGTTCTGTCCTCTCCTAATGTTCTCCAGAGATTCCCTCCTCTTCCTGGTGAAGCTCCACATAAATTCACTGCCTCTGCTACCTGTATTTTGGAAGTGAGGGATTTTGGTCCCCTTGTTGTCATATTGGGACAAAACGATTTAGAAACACATTCAGAAATACAGAACATAACACTCTGTTGTCTAGCCTCAGATTTTACCGTGTGCTGTAAGCAGTGAGATTTATGTCTAGTTCTCCTTTTCTGCTGTAAAAATATGCCTGTCTCGCTCTCTTTCACCTGTGTCTAATGCTTCTACTCTTTGGTGTCAGTCCTATAAAAAGGAAGCTGCAGTCTGAAGCTGGAGCAACAATGCATAGCCACAACTACAGAGCAGTAACAATTACATTGTTCACAGGGTGGTACTCTCTTTAACTTCAGGACAGGAGGAAAAAAAGGTAGAATAAAGAAAGGGAAGACAACAGGACCCAGTAAAGAAGCACAGACTTGGTTTGAACTGACCTAGCTGATGTGCATGTGTGGTGTGGAGCTCAGCACCGCCCTGTCATGACTGTCTGATGATTTTTTTTTTGGGATGGGGTCTTCTTGCATGAGGTACTCACCCCAGCAAAGCAGAACTCAGGGAACAGCTCCAACCAGCTTCACCCCACACTGAGTGCAGTGGGAGCTGTAGGTATACAACAGTGGAAAGGGATGGACCCAAAAGTCCTGGAATTCTTCCTAGTTCTGGAAGGAATCAATCCGGGCTGAAAACTACTGAGTGCCTGAAGGTGCATTCAGCTCTATGGAAGGTGGTGCTGCATCAGTTTTACATTTAAGGGAAGGATACAAAAAACTCGTCTCCCTCCAAGGAAAACCTCCTGTTTCAGGATCCATAGAAACTCAGAGACGGATCAGAACTGACTATGACACTCAGTTTTAAAGTCCCTTTCTGCCTGACACTACAAAATGTAAATCAAACCTCGGTACAAATGCAGTTAGAGTCCTATTACATGAAAGCAGCAAATGATATGACTAGAAGGACATTTTAATACATTATACTCTTTACATGGTAGTTTGATGTCAAATATATGAAATATTAAGCAAAATATAATAATCCCTCTAGTAATGTAAAAATGTTCACATTTTTAATCTAGAGATCTCACTGATGAGGCATGATTGTTCAATATCCTAGAAGGCAGCTTTCTAAATTATGCTATTCCCTGTGGCAAGTGCAGGACAGATCACAGACTTAATGGAAGGAGCATTTTCGTTTTCCCTTTTGCACAATGGGATTTACATTTCAGCCCTCCAGCAAGCAGAGTTACTCATGATACCTTCTAAATTAGTACCACCTCATAAGCTGCACCCAGGGTACCTCCTAAATTAACAAGTAATACATTTAGGAATCCCTAAAAGGCTTATTATCTCCTGTCTAATATATCGTTAGCACTGTATATAATTCCTGACACAGTGTGCTCACCCCTTCTTCTAGTGACAGATTCCCATAGGTTAAATAGGTCATCGTAGAGGTCCATTTCTGGCTTCCCATTATACTTCTGTATCTGCAGAGGAATTAAGGAAAAGAGTCATTCCCCTGGCCTTTCAGTTTATGTGCTTTTGTAGCTGCAGAATAACAGCAGAAGTGCCAGTCCATTATGTTATCATTTCTATTTGATGCTGTAAAAGTAAATGCTATATTCACAACCCTATCTTCAGAGGAAAGAGAGCTGTAGTTCCAAGGTCAGAATATCTGCTTCCGTATCCCAAGCCCTCCTGGCTGTTTCAGATACCTATGCTGCTGCAGTCATCTTTGAGCTGCTCATGTACCTCTGTGTTACCACTCATGATAGTGGCAGGAAAGAGTACAGGGAGAAGAAATGCTGATATAACAGTTCCCATTGGGAAGTAGCTGCTCATTAATATGCTTTCAGGCTGTCACACTTGGAGATGTTGGTCAAAGGTGTTTGCAAAGCTGGAAATGAAGAAATGGTCTTCAGCCTTGTCTGTGCTAAGAATTTAAGAATTTGCTGACAGAACACATCAGCAGCTGGAGCAGCACACACATTGGTGTAGCCAGAGCATGGAAATATTGCTAACAGCTTAATACACCCCCTCCAACCTTCGTTTGAGTTCTCCCCACTGTCTGCTTCTAAGCCAGAGCATGCCTGTAGCACTGGGATCCTGTTGCTTCAAAAGGTTTTTCTCACTTAACATCAGTGTCAGATGCCTTCATCCCACATAGAGGGTTGCTGGCAGCAGAAAGCTGTTTCCAGGCGAACTGGATCCCTGCAGACATTTGCTGTGACAAAGGCACCTGAGACTGGGCCTGGTTGTTCGTGACTTGCAGGGGTTACAGTCAATCCTCACTTCCCAGAGACAGTTCCCACAGCCATCCCTCACTGAAGTTCAGTTCTATTTTCCCTCAGCAGGTGTTAGGCAGAGCAAGTGTTGAAACTTCTGACTTCAGAGGGAACATCCATCACTTTATTTAGGTTTTATTGTGCTAGCTGAAATAACTTGCATCTGTGAGCTTTCAATAATGTTCTTAATTGTAGCTAATAAGCATTGGCACAAAGATGTCCACCACCTTCTTGGAAATGGGCAGCCAAGAGTTTTGCACAATAGGAGGGTAGGGTTTTCTTCATATTCACAAGGAGACATATGTTTCTTCCTGGAGATACCTTCCAGCTGCCCAGTGAGGTAACAAAAAAACAAATCCATCTACAGACTATCTGTTACTTCTTTTTCTGAATAGCCACCATTTGCGTTATAAACGTTTTAACAAAGACACATTGAGCTAATTTTAACCCTATGACTTTGATGAGTTTAGGCCATTGACTTTGTGGAGGAAAATACAGTACTGAGTCTTGTTTTTGATTAAGGTCATGAGTACAAAGAACTCTCTCAAAAACTGCCACTGTGGAATCTCAGCCAGCTAAGATCCATAACAAAATAATGGGAACTTGTTATCACCCTTTTATTAAAAGTATCTGTTGGCTAAATATGCAAAAAAGTCAGTGACTCTTATTTTTAACAGATAATCTTGTCCCATTTTTGAAGGGACCGCTAACTAACTTAAATATGGTATATTGGATTCCAGAATGACTAAATTTGATTTGCAACAAGGAACAGATCAACAGATTTTTCTTATCTCAATGCAAATGTCGCTCATCTATGTGAATTAGGAGTCTCAGTCAACTCTGTGTTGACTCTTACAAACTTCTAGAATTCAATTTCCTGAGCAAGAGACAGTATAGATTAGTTTGATTTCTAATAAATTTCAACCCTCCCAAGATAGCTATTGCCAGAAGTGTCTCCTTTTTCTGAGCTGTTGATCTTAAAATATAGGAGTCAGATACTGAGGTTAATAATTAATGTGAAGCCTCCAGATCTTATAGATCTTCCAATCTAAAGTAATCATATAAAGTTCTAAGAAGCCAAGAAAGAATCAGTCAGAAGAATGCATCCTTGATGCAGCGTGTGTGCTAAGGCAGAGATTCAGGTACTTTAACGATGGAGTGTGTGTTCATTCATTATCATTGGAGACTGGGACTCATATTTTGAACCCATGCAGGAGCTGACTTCAGTTCTTGCAAGTCATCTCTCATCATAGCAAACTCTTCATTGCAAGTTTTATCTGTTTCTGAAATTCAAATTTAAACCCTTGATTGTGAAGATCAGGTCTGAAATATGAAGCATCTCTGAGTTAACACAGAGCATCTGTTGCCCCAGAATCCCACATTGTCTAATTCCAAAAGCCTCGCCTCCACACATCGTTAATGAGTCTAGGAACAGTAGCAGAGGACATAGAGGACAGCTTGAAAGTCTGCAAATTAACAGAAAACCAAAGTTGAACACCCACAGCAGACAAATTGTAGGGATTCTGCAGCACATGTACAGAAAGATTAGGTGCCTGAGCAATGATCTAATGAGGAAAATCAGTGGATGCTGAAGTATGTCAAGAATAGCCTTTTGCCTACAAACATTTTTGAAGCAGAATGTCCTAGTATGGGAGATTTTTTTAATGGGCCCTATTAAGTACAACACCTCCTAGGCTAATGAGGTTAGACTATCCATCCTGCAAAATGTCCTTAAGGAATAGGTTAAACATCTAGAAGGAGGTCACATCCTTCATGATGAGGGAAATCATTTTACCAAAACTCCATTCCTACTCTATCCTGGATATGTTTTGGGGAACTCTTTAAAAAAGTAAGGATGTTGAGTAAAAGCTAAAATTATTAGATGCATAAACATGAATATACAGGTTATAGACTTAAATCCACCAGGATTGTGCATGGAGTGGCTAGACCTGTATTTAATGAGTTCTGTCAGATTCAATATTTAGAAATAAGTTTTGAGAGCTGTGATGGAAGGCATTGTAAAAATTCAGAATATTAATTAGACTTTTCTGTTATAATTGCTTCAGATGATGTAACACATAAAGGCATTCAGAGATGTAATGAACACTGTGAAAAGGACTGTGTATAAAAATATGGATTGAAACCGACACCAGATTTGCACAAGTAATAAAAAGCCCTTTTACAAGGTGACAGAAATACATCATAGGAAAGGGATTGGACAGCAGCTGTTTGGTTGCTTACACATTCACAACGCATGTCTTGCTGATGGACAGCTTTATAGTGGACTGATCCTTCAAAAGTGCCTGAGCACAGGGTCCTGCTATGCTGAGAGAGAGAAAACCTTTTATTTTGTTGTTTGTTTGTTTGTTTGTTTGTTTGTTTTAAATGGGTAATGTCTCTGACAAGGACAGTCCAGAAATAGTTTTCCAGGAGGCCTATATAACCAGTTGGGTACAAAGGCTGGGCCGGAGGGAAGGCTGGGTTTCATCCTGCCCTCCTCAGCTCAGTGCTATATGGGGGGTTTTCGATTTGCTGCTATCGCTGCAGCCGAGCAGGAGGCAGCTAAAATCATCTGGCTGCCATAAGGAAGTACGCAGTAGATGGCACTGTTGCTTTAGCAGTCCTGAATCAGTCTCTTTTTCCCCTTGTTGGGAGTCCCAGGTACATTTTTCCTTCGTGCCATCTCATTCTGTGGGACTTTACCCCATTTTCTGTGATTGGGTCCATCCATGCTGCAGCACCAGGGTCCCCCGGTGTGAGCATCGCCTTCTGGGCAGCCCCGCATCCACCCCGCTCATTGCGTGCCACCGTACCAACTTCTAGCATTTGCTTTATGTAGGGAAAACCTTGCATTTGCATAATAATATATTCCCAATTGTTCCCTTGTATGCCCAATTTAATTAGTTTGTAACATTTCGGTAGTTTTTTCTCTCGACGTTAATAGCATGTTGGGGAAGCTGAGCACGTTTCTGCCATGTCTTTTCACTTGCAGCGCACATGGACTTTTATCTCTTTCCATAACTTTGTCTCAGTGATTTTTTTTCATTTGGTTTTTCATGCTAGATGCCTTGATGTTTATCTCCATTCATTTTACAATTCTTATGCCAAACAATTTTTTCAAAGGCTAATATTTCTGGGTTTTCCTTACCTCTTTATAACGCATCATTTAGATGTTAAATTAGTTTAGTCTTTCCTAGATGTGTTTTAATTAGGGAGATAGTTGTTTATTTACCACTAGCTGCATATGCATGAGCTGGTTTTTTAATGCAGTCCTATCTTGAAAGCTGCTGAAAGCTTCCACTAAAATCAACCAGCATCAAGGCAATTGGAATCTTATTGAAGATAAAGTCATAAAAATAAAATAAAAATAATAAAAAAAAAAGATTTGCAACTGCTTTATGCTTACCCAAATAGGACTCTGCCCTATTAAAAACCACAGCCTTGGTTCCAAAATGTGTAACCCTGAGGTGCCTGGTCACCTGCATGGAAACTGGCACCATTCTTGCAAAAAAAATAGTTTGGTGTTTCAGGTCAGGGAGATGAGTGTCCCACAAGGAGAATGGAAACTGCCTAGTGCAGTTAATAGGAAACCCTGGGCACAGCGGGATGTCTGAATCACACTCCACAGCTCAGATCCTGTGTCCTGAACCAAAGCTGCAGGAAAGATCTGCTGTGTGCCTGGATCCAACAGGTAGAACTCTTGTCTGAGGGTAGTGACCCACATATCTCCTTTGTTTGAGCTGGACACAGAGCACTGTTTTACCGTGGAACATGGGAGATGTGGGTACTGGCATACAGCTCATGTCTGTCAGAGTAGTGGAAAACCTGCCCACCAGACTGAGATTTCTCAGACTTATTTTTACCTCTTCCTGTGGAAGTGAGACAACAGTAAAGAAATAAAAGTGACCTTCATGGAAGATACAATGCCAAAGCATGCCTGACTTGAGATCCTGTATATTAGCATCCCCTCAGGTAGCTGAGGCATTGGTCTTCTCTGAAGCTGAGCTTCACAGCATGTTAGGTCAAAAAAAAGGTACTTGGTAAAGGTGCCACCAGGATTAAAGGACTGCTGAATGCCAATGACAGAGTTATAGTTTCGAAATTAGGCACTAAATCCTGTTTTGGTAACCAAAGTTATATCTATGCTGTGGAAGTCAGGAGTTCTTCCTACCTTCTATAATTGAAATCCATAATCATGCACTTCTGCCATTTTAAGACAAACCATGCTGTACATCATCTTTTTGAGCGGTCCCTTTGTGCCCTGATTTTTGTGCAGGGTGATGCAGTGGAATTCAGCATATCCTAGCCTAGATCTGGTAGGCATGAAGATTACTAAAAGTATTACCTTCTTTATCCCTTTCGCCTTGTAGCTTTGATGTAGAAGCATAATTGAGCCCCAGCAATTTAAGAGAGATCTTTGTGTCTGTCTGAAGGCCACACATCTTCCAGAACCCTAAATCTCAATGAGCCATAAGGCATCATAAAACATAATCCTTGGGAATGAATGTGGGAGCAATGGACTGGCTGAACTGGGAACGCCCATGACTGTGTGTGCGGGAGCTTCCTGCCTGCTAGGACAATAGAAAGTACAGGAACTACTAATTTGGCATGAAATTCTAAAAGTGTGCTCTGCCCTGTAAATGTTTGGTCCTTTTGTTTGTTACAGGAGTTAACTGACATTAAGGGATTTAAAGAATGAAGACCTATCGCTAGTTCTACCCTTTGGTTTCCCAAAAAGTTTGGGACTGTCCTTCACAGCACAGAAATGTTCATCCTCTTTAGGCAAGAAATGTTGCTCTGTAGGTTTGTTTTTAGCTGTATTTAGCTTAAAAATTAATCTTACTGTGAAAGCAATCTCAAGAAAACATTGTGTATGTGTTTTCTAGGAGAATGAGCATGGAAGAAAAATCATGCAAAACAAAGCAAAATAAATGCAAAATCTGCACATTGAATTATGTAATCCTTACTCACATGAATATTAACTGGAACTATCCACATGAGTAGATGTTGAAAAAGCAAATCAGTATCTCATAGGCTTGCTTTTGTTTGAAGACGTCTGGAAAACAATGTATTCTTTAATGACATATGCATGTTAATAAAAATTGCATACTCTCCACTAATCTAATACTCATGAAATGAGCACTTCCATCATGGAAATTAAAGAATAACGTTTTACTTGAACAAATTCTGCAATGAATAGGTTACAAAAATAATTAAGAGATAAAGTCAATTGGCTAGAACTTTATCATAAGAGAATGGTCTCCATTTGTGAGATTAAAAATGCCCAAGACAAATCATGGACAGTTATAAAATAAAATCTCATGCACAATTTTTCAAATTATGAGATGTATTCTTTTACAATATTTTGTTATATTGATACTGTTTTTATTAAATCAATTGATTGAACATTGTTTTAGACAGCTGAGTGATAACGGGCCTCTGTAACATTTTGGAAAATCTGAATCTTGATTAGCTTCAAGAACATTTTTCTTCTCCTACCCAATAGTCAGCTTTATCAATAAAATAATAATTTCTTATTAATGTTCTATATACCTTTGAAGAGGAAGGCTATTTTATTTCTTTATATAGTTAATTAGACATTACAAGACATGCTTTGAATACATTACCACCCATTCATTTCTTCAGCAATGTCCATAAGAAAAGAAAAAAAGAGGTATTTTCAAGCGTAAAAAACCTCTTGATTATGTTTGGTTTCAAATACGTGAAGAGGTAGGCCTGGTTCTTATTTAATCTCGAGCTTTTCCTTGGGGCAGAAAACACGATATTTTCATTCCCCTTAGGTATACTGGATTTTGCCATATTTTCTTCATATTGGCTGCCTCATCTCCTGCACTGCAAAGACGGGCAATGTTCTGCAAAAATACAAAATGCCTAAGAGCCTCTGGGAATCTGCTCAGAGCTGGAAGCCAGCATTTAACTCTCAGTTCTGCCAAGACTTATGTATGTTTCCTAGTAGTTCCCAGCTTTTGTTTTAGACTTACAGCTGCCATTCTAGCAAGCTATCACATTTTACAAATGATTTAAGAGAGAGGTTGCACAGATTTGCTTCACATAGAGATGAAGCCAGAAATCTGCATTCAAATTGTAAAAAGCCTGGGTGTGATTAGAAAGTCTAACACAATGCAGAAGTCAGAGTACTGGCTATGAGAAACACAAGTTTATTTCTCTGACGTAGCCCGGAAAAAATCAAACTTTAATTTTTCATATCACCGAGAATCCTGCTACATGCTCAATTTAAGCTGATTGCCTGGAATAGCTAAGAAGAAGCAAATTTGGAAAGCCTTAGAACTTCTTGGTGAAGACATTTTATATTGAACAAAAGTTTCACACACCTGTGAGAGCCACTAGCAAGAAACTTTCTTCACTTCACTTAGATGTGACCATGTAAGTCTTCCGCATGTACAGGTAGGATCCTTCATGCTCACTTTTCATCTCCTCGTTTGTTTTTGTGTGTGATGGAATTGCTTCAACAGCCAGCAGATGAGTATCTTCCACCTCTGATTAGTTTATGAGCTAGGCCAGTCATTCCTTCATCAGGGTCACAACAGAGGAGATAGTTGAACCCCAGTTTCTAATTTTCAAGGTGTGAGTTTTCAGCCTTAAGTATATCATAGAATCATTGCAGTCCAGCTCCTGGCCCTGCAAGGGTCCATTCCCAAGAGTCACACCATGTGCCTGAAAGCATTGTCCAAATGCTTCTTGTACTCTGTCAGGCTTGGTGCTGTGACCACTTTGCTGGGGAGCCTGCTCCAATGCCCAACCAACCTCTGGGTGAAGAGCCTTTTCCTAATATCAAACATAAACCTCCTGTGACACAACCTCAGGCCATTCTCTCAGGTCCTGTCACTGGTCACCAAAGTTTTCTAATAGCTTTCTATCTTTCTGATATTACAGTGCCCCAAACTGCACACAATATTTGAGGTAAGGCCACTCCAGTGCAGAGCAGAGTGGGACAATCCCTCCCTCGACTGGCTGGTGATGCTTTGCCTGATACCCCCTAGGACACAGTTGGTCCTCCTGGCTGCCGGGGCACTGCTGACTCATGTTCAACTAGCCATCAACCAGGACCCCCATATACCATATATATATATACAAGTGGAAAGGGAGCTGCATAACCTCTATTAAGGAGAGCTAGTGAGTAGTGCAGATTGTGTAGACAGGCAGCTCTGACTAATGACAACTGGTGCTTTCAGAGACCATCTATGGCATCGTGCTCCCTCTCATGTGAGGAGCTGGTAGGCATAAGTCCCAGCAGCTCAAAGAATTATGATGTCTCTAAGACCAGATGAAGGTAAGCCCCTGCTAATTACTGTTTGGACTTAAATCCAAGATGAAGGTTAGAACCAAGCTGAAGCAATTATTTCCTTCTCCAGATGTTGCAAATTGACGTTGCAAACTGATTGATGATATAAATGCCATTATCAATAAGGATTTTTGGTTTGAATGGGGTTTTTTAGGTAGCAGTGACAGTTGTACACAATGAATTATTTGACTCATTACTTTTACTTTGACATTGTCATTAACTGTAGCTATAAAAAATGCATTTTATCTCTTCTAGACCTAATGGCCAAATTGCTATTGACTATGGTGGTAAGAGTTCTATGCCCTTGTATATTTAACTGCTGTAATGTAATTGCTTCACTGTATGGATCAGTGTTTGTAATACAGGATTTAAGTTAATAATCCTTTTTATATTGCTATATATGTGAAAAGCAAACTTATAATACAGAAATAATATGGTCAGTGTTGTCAATGTGAAAGATTGAATCATACAATTTACATTTTCCATAATAAATGTGCAGATTCTAATTAGAATTAGAACTAAAGTGAGTACTGTCTATGGATTTATTTTAACTCACAAGGATTATCTTCTGCTTTATAATATGAATGTAGCCTTTATAAGTTTAAAATAAATAATGAACTTTCAGGTTGATTGAAGCTGTCAGAGTAACCAGGGCAAGTTACTGCTTGAAGATCATTGGTGAAGCAGGTTTTAAAAATATATCCTTGCTAATCTTAACTTACATTCTGCTTCATTTGATAGGCTCAGGACTTCACCTCTGTGAAGAAAAAGATGTGGTACATCATGTTTTGAAGAACATAAGCAGATTTGATAGGAGTCTGGAAGTAAGGACCTACTTTCATGAAAATGCAAATTTAAGACTGCGTGGATTTCACTCCTATCTCTTAAGCAACCATCTCGGACCATCTTATTTTGGAAAAAAGCCCAAACACTCATTGGATGTAAGTTCGTTGTTAACAGTATGAATTCTGAGTTTTCTTGAATCAATAAGTATTTAAGAATCTCTAACAAACATGCAAAACATTTGGTAATGTTTCACAAGGCCATTGCAAAGGGGCAAGTCAGTATTATTTGTGTAGTCAGACCAAGCAGATATTTGCTATCACAAAACTGAAATAATTTATTCTTGAAGTCATAGGGCATTAGTAGATCAAGTGTCTGGTAACAGAGACAATATTTCTCTGTTTAGTTTGCTACATAAGTAAATATTCTGTCTAGTAGATGAAATAGAATGAGACTATAATTTAGTCAGCATTAAAACCCTAAAACACAGTGAAGCTAGGTATGTAGAGACTTACACAGATAAAACTACTATTATATGAGAAGGAACTAACTCTGGTTTATGCTGCCACTGTTAAAATAGAGGATGACAACACAACACTGCACTACTCATTAATATCATTAGCACAGGCAGCAGTTTTTCAGCAAAAAAAGTCTAGCACATATTTACTAGGGAATACCAGGAGCTATTACTCCCACCCCTCTTCAGTAGCACAGCCACTACTTACGTGTTCAATCAGTGCTGCAGTTTCCTTTGTGCCCTGCACTGTGGAATACAACTGAAGCAGCAACCATGAAAGAAAAATTTGGCTGTACTTGTAAAATGAATGACTTCCTCCTCTTGCCCCTCATATAAATGAGAATGTGAAGGTGCCATGGGATCATGCAAGGATGAGGTTGCTGGAGCTGCATAATATTCCCTATATACTTGAGCTTGGGGGTGCTGGTTTCTGTGAACATCCTTCTGAAAAGTGAAACAACACACCTAATGCCCTCTGGCTTGCATATATGTTTTTGAGTAAGTAATCACCCAGTCAAAAACTGCTGAGGGCCACAGAGACAGCCTTTATTGAAAGCGTGTATGTATAACTGTAAAACATTGAGATGTGACCAAACTTCCTCCCTTTAAAATAAAAATACTGTATTCTCATGAGTTGAAGAGCTCTCACAGCAGAGTTGGGAACGCCTGCTTTTCACTTCCTCCCACCCTCACAAAGCTCTAGACTGACAATTAGCAAATGTCCTAAGACGTGAGACACACTTCAAGCTTGGGGGTGGGAGGGAGGGTATTGCTTTTGAGCATACATTTGCTTCCACAAAGAGCTTGCTAACTGCTGCTAATGTGTAAAGAGACAGTGTCCTCTGCCCTTTTCTGGTTCTTTCTGAAGTCTGTCCATACCCACTTTCAGCTGGTGTCAGGCTCTAAACTCTGTGAGGAGAGGAATATAAGCGCTCTTTATCCATTTCTCCTGTCTCCAGAACTACAGACCTAAGGCACAGGTCTGCTCAGAAATCTCTGTTCTATCTGTTGGCATAGGCAGTTCTCTTCTCAGATCCCAGATTCACGTGCTTATTCCACGGAGAGCCTAAAGCCAACTACTCACTGTATTTCAAAGAGTACGGTGGAATTAGGACTCAAATTTTTCATGCCCCCAGCCAAACTGTCAGGATGCAAACCTGCCCTCATACAAAGCATTTAATCAATCTCTAGAGGCTGACAGGGTGGAAAACATAGATATTCCCTGTCTCATGGTGCCTGGACTGACCCACACCATACTGTTGCATTAAACTTCCATTCTGGATCTGGATGATTATCTAGTCTAATGACTAACTAGTCTTTGGAGCGCTTACATTAGCTAAGTTAGTTATATTGGTATGAATCAAGAGTCTAAGGCAGTGATACAGAAACAGTTTTCTAATTCTAATTAGTTCTGCTCAGTTTTATAGGATTTTGTAAACATCTGGTTTTCTTTCTTCCTGGTCAGATGAATTCCCCATGTGAATTTCAAAGAAGTGTACGATCATAGAAACGTTCTATCAGAAGGGACTTTTGGAGGTCAACCTGTCCAACTTCTTGCTACAAAGCAGAAGTGATTTCAAAGTTAGATTAGGGTTGCTCAGGGCCTTTACCTGTCAAGCTTTAAAATCCCCAATGGTGGAGTTTCCACAAACTTACTTGGCTCAAAGACTTAAACACTTTTTCTGTAAAGAAAAACTTTTTTAATATCCAGACCAAATTTTCCTGTATGCAACTAGTTATTCTATTTCTTTGTGCCTCGAGAAAGGTTTGGTTTGCCTTCTCTGTAACTCCTCCTTAGGCAGTGGAAGGTAGGTAGCTCTCCACTTCCTCTTCTGCAATAAAGCAACCCCAGCTCCCTTTCCTCATGTGTCTTGTCCCCAAGTTGCCAAGTATCTTGATGGCCCTCCACTGAACTTGGTGCAGTTTGCCCACGTCTCTCGTGAACTGGGTGGCCCTGGAATGAGTGCAGTATTTCCTTTGCAGCCCCTCTAATACCACATAGAGGAGGATAACTATGTTTCCCAGCTCACTGGCTATGCTTGTGTTAAAGCAGCAAAACCAGAGATCCGCCTGCACTCCTGCAAGGGTACATTACTGACTCCTGTGCAATTTGCTGTTACCAAGGCCTCAAGTCTTTTTCTTCAGAACTGCCTTTTTGCGAATCCCAAGCCTCTGCTACAGCACAGGAGTCTTGGAGGAGGACTTTGCATCTTCTTTTGAGCTTCCTACATGCACCTCTACATGCACAGGCATGTGTGCTCACACTTCTCTCTCATTCTCTGCCTCCCCCTGTATTTTCTGCTTCTTGTAGCTGCCTTTAAATACGCTGAATTGTAAAAATTATTAATTTACTCTGTTCAGTGTAAAACTACTTTTCATTTAGTCTTACTAGTCTATTTAAACCTTCCAGGTTTGGATACAGAGGGATTCTGAGTTTAGTTAATTTTTTTCAGTTTTTTGTGGGTTAGAAGGGAAAAAAGTTTTTTAGAAGCGATCATTTTCAGCTTTTAACTATATAATAATAATAATATTAAGGTTTACTTTTTAAAAATCAAAATCCTAAAACTTTCTTCTGATTTTGCATAAAATAAGCTTTCTGCTTTCTTCTCCCTCATAAAGCACAATTGAAGAACTCCAAAAGTAAGCTCAGCTGATATTGTTCTTGTTTTCAGATTCTCTCATTCAAAACCATTTACATCTGCACACTTCAGTATCTTTATCAGTCACGTTTCAGAAAATCTTGCTGTTGTCTCTAGAGGTTGTCCCCATTCTCACTGTGTGAGAGTTAAAAGGTATTAGAAATTCTATACCATTAGCAACAGTGTAAACTCATTTGCTGAACACTTAGATGACTGAAGAGGAGGAGGATGTTCTCAGACATTTCTGCAGATACCCAAAAGATGAAAAGGATTGCTCAGTGCGGGCTGTGTGCTTTGTACACTGATCATACTCAGTGTACCAGGGCAGTATGTAAGGCTTTATTTCCCCCTTTTTTTCCCTCTGTGCAGTAAATGACTTAAGTGTTGGTTTGTTTGTTTGTTTCCAGGAGCAGGTTGAAGATCTTTGTTAAGCTGGTAAAGTCAACAAGATTTCTAGGCAAGGATTTCCAACAGCAGCTCCTGAGTACCACTTACTGACTTATACGATCTCAGAGCCTTGGAGCTCCTCATCAGGTGTGTCTTCCCAGTGGATATGGATTCCTGCTCATTCCTAGTGCAGAAATGTGGCTTTTGCAACACTGAGGAAACTTCCCCCTCCCACTCTCCCCTCACTTATGGGAATTTCACAATGAGGTATTTGAAAGCTGAACAACACTCACTTAACCTAGTGAACTGGTTTTTTTAGTGGTTTCAGTCTTCCAGATTGCTTTTGCAATGGAAAAGACTGATGCTATTTTAGGCTGAAAGATGAGACTTTCCAGCGTACCTTCAGACTGAGTGTGGGTGATGCAGCCAGAGTGTTCAAGGGCAACAAGAATGCCAGCAGTAAAAAGATGGCATGCAGCAACAAGTTTTTATAACCTCCCAAACCCTACCTTCTTTTCTATTTCTATGTTCAGTTTTCTAAGAAAGGGAAAACATTACTTCTGTTCTAGTAAGCACATCAGTCAGACCCTTAGGGCAACATATTATCAGGTCAAAATATACTAAATTAAAAATTAAATAAATGGTGTCAGTATCCTGAAGTCATAGCAAAGGTGCCACATTAGAAAAACCCACTCAAAACAAGCAAACAACCCCCTCCCAACAAACCATCAGTGTGCAAGCAAGTTTGCTGTTACAACTGCTGTAGATACATGTGTTATTGCTCCATTTGACTTACACGTGGGACTGCAGCAAATTGAAAGGAAAATCGCATCAGGTTATGCCAAGTCAACCAGAGAAATGTATTGTGTCTCCTTAAATGCATCCTTTCTTCCTGTTTCAGCTGAATAGCACCACAGCTGTTCTTATGCTGTTGGCAGTGTGTGCTATGCTTTGACTTCTGCGAAGTGACCTACCTTGGAGGAGCTGCCCTTAGAAATGTTGATCTGTTCTAAATACCGAACTCCTCCAGGGCTTTTCTAAGTGATTGCCCTGAAGGTGGGGGACCAAAACAGCAATAAATTCTTCTGAAAATTCAGGGCAAGTATAGCACTGTCAAACTAGAGAGATTTAGCCAATTTAAAAGTACTAACTTGCCATATGTTTTGTGAGTGTATAAATTAGTATCATTAGCGCTAATAAAACTGTCATGGTTACAACATTTGCTATTATTTGCTATATGTTCATTTGTGTACATTCTGGAGAGGTGTGGGAGTGTTTACAAAAAGATTCACATACTACCAGCAGTGACAGCTACACCAAAAATTGTCTATTATCAGATCCAACTTTTCATTTACTTTTAACTCTGTGATCTTTTTATGGGTTCTTTTTATGCCTGAAGCTTGGTTTTGAGGGTGGGAGGGAATAAATGTTGTTGCTGAGCTCAGCTAATGACAAGAGAGATTTCTTTGCTGTGATTAAAATAATTCTTAGAATGAGTTAACCTATTCAGAAAATAAAAATTCTCTGGAGTATTCAAGGTTCAGACCAAGCAACACATAAGAGTATCAAATGAAGGGTTGGATAAGAAAGACGCACTGCATATTTACCCACTGGATGGCCTTTGCTCAATTGTCTTCACTGAGACAAGGAACCAAAGGGAAATGAGGGAGTGCTTTTGCTAAAAACCCCTAGCATGACAGAGAAGAGTTTTGTTAAGAAGCAGTTTGCTCAGAGACTATCAGGTAACAGAGAAGGTAGTGCATTGCCTGTGATGTCTTAGCGTTTTCATGAATTTGTAGATTTTTATACTTCTAGGTAGTTTCTTACATTTAGAGTAGCTAGCAACCTCTAACCCTGTGCTAGCTGTCTTAAGAGTCAGATAATAGCTGGAA
>JAWWTY010000077.1:100281864-100356444 GCA_035222235.1 Margarornis squamiger | reverse complement strand
TGTTGTACTCTTTTATATTCTTTTATACTTTTATACTCTTTTATACTCCTTTATATTCTGTACCCCAAAACCCTCTAAGTAAAAGAACTCTTCTCTAATTTACCCACACAATGTTGTCTAGGAAAGTTTTTTCCCCCCTCCTTAAGGCAACACCCCCCATATGCCATGAATATACAGTAGCCAACCATCTACATTGCAACAACAATCAACAAGAGAGAGAAACAGGAGTTGTGTGGTTAATATAAAATTATATTCTCCTTGAAATATCTTGGGAAATGACATGTCAAACAATCACTGCTTCCGGAGTAGGGAATTGAAAATTGTGTATTCTCTAAAATGTGTTGTGCTTTGCTATTGGTCTCTTGCATTTTTCAGTGTTTTCCCTTTTTATGTTCTTTCCAATGCATTGCTTGCCTAATAGCATTTCAGTCTTCAGAAGTCAGTTGAAATATGACCCCCCAAATGCCAGCATTTTCTGTAGTGACCTAAATGTCATGTGTCCCTTTGTTGCTTTCTGATTGCAAGAGGTTAAGTTGCAATCAAATAACTATACCTTCACAACATCTGCAGGCAATTGCTTTTGTTTCCTTCTAGCCTGCACTGCAGTCAGAAGAATCTTCTCAAACCTTTTCTTAGCCCCATTAACTGGTGAGTGATAAAAAGCTATGCTCTGAAATATAACTTCTTACTTCATGAATGCTAAGCTCTTTCAGAAACAGATGGAGGCTAGTTCTCTAGAAAAAAAATACACACCAGCAATTTTGTGATGCTCAATATAACAATTCTTGGAAGAAGCCTCCTTTCATATTTAAAATCATTTGCTATTTAAACAAGCTGGTACATTTAGAACCACCCAACCAATGACGAACCACTTCTCTGGAGGTTCTGACTGCTTCTCAGACTGCCTGCTCCCTAAGCACACATAGCAGAGTCCTCGGCAAAATCTGTTAATATAATTTTGCCTCTTTGCCAGAAAAAATGTTAATCCAGTCCTAGGAGCTCTATTTAACTTCTGCTTCAGCTATAATATTGTTGATTTAAAAGGTAGTGGATTTTGGATCTCATAAGAAATCACATTGGATGGAGCATGAAATCTGGAAATCCAAGGATTTAAAGAAATTGGTTATATAAAATGCACTTTGTTTTTTTCTAAGGGATGTTAGCCTTCTGAGCAGCTGACATGAGCAAAAAAGCAGTCCAATAATGCTGTGAAAGGTAAAACTGAGTTCAAATAGTAATGCTGCATTTTCTACACTTGGTACCCATTACTGTCCATAATACATATGTTCGCAATGTTTTCTGATTTCATTTACCCCAATGTACACTCCAGAGTAAATCTGTTATGAACATGATTATTTTGACTTTGACCCAATGTAAGTGAAAAAAGGATTTATCCTGCTGTCTATTTCGCCCTGTAACAACAACAAGGATTACTATCACAAAATGAAGGAGTGCAATGTTACTGATTACGCTAACAAACCCAAAAGAAATCCTTCAATCTAAACATGCACATAAGCAGCAGAACAAATTTTCTTGCATGCATGTTAAACAACAGTTTATTCCCTTTATTTTCCAGACAGGTTTAAAAGTAAGCTAATACAAGAAAATGACAGCTGAATCTGTAAAGTCTCTGTCTCCGTTTTCCCTATCTGCCAAGGTGCTCTGCAGCAATTGGTACCTAGGATGTATTGTTATGTCCTTAATATTGTTGGTTTCATTACTTATCCAGTATCAAAAACATGCTTAATACTCTCATAAAAAACAGAACAGGATGTGATTCCAGCCCAAATATAAATAATTTATAACTACGTACTACAGAGGAGCAAAATTCTTTCCTGTTCACAGAGGAACTCTTCTTGCACAAGCAACAATGAATGTGCTTTAAGCTGGTCTTCTCAAATACTTTAACCAGCAATAGTTTATTTTATACTGGATTTTAACACAGCTTACAACTGCTGGGACATAACATTCCCCGTCACATTCTTCAGTCTTTGCATAAGCAATTACAAACATGTCACACAATGCTCTGATGATACCTTGTGCAGGAAGGTGCAGGACTTACTTATATACATTTCCTGTGTACAAATGTGATAAAGCAAAAATAAATTCAATCCTGCAGTTAAATCTTAATGCAGTTTGGGTTCTTACCTTTCTTTTTTTTTTTTTTTCCTCCTAGGAATGATACCTCAGGCAAGGCAAGTATATTTCAGTAAGGAAAAGAATTAACATTTTCTAAAATTTCCAGTGTTTTTATCTACTACCTTTTCCTAAATTGCTAATACTTCTTCAGCTATTAAAGCTGCAATGGCTTCTGTAAATCCACTTTCTGATTATGTGAGTTAAGCTATGCATTTGGGAGGAAAAAAAAAAAAGCCTGAGTGAGTTATGTCACAAATTGCCTTTAGTGCTTCAAATTTAGACTATCAAATACACAGGCACATTGTTCAGGATTGTTCCAGCATTAAAATAAATAGTCTGAGCCCTTTAGAGCTGTAAGTGAATTACAATCTTTTTGCAGGTGAGATAAGGTTTGTGAGTGGGAGTAGCATCTTTTATTAGACAAACCCCTAGAGTTGGAAAACGTAGACAGGAAGGGCTTGTACACCAGGAAGAGTATCTCCTTTTTCCCACTGTATTACTTTTTCCATTAAAGACCTGCACATTTTAGCTCACCCATGTCCTTTGACCATCACAGTTATAACCATAGTAACACAAGGCCTCTTAAAAGCAACCTGCAAACTAAAAACAAATAAAATAAAAAACCAAGAAGACATCTTCAGCCTGCAATGTTTTTGAACTACCTCAACTTTGCCAGGTACATTGAGGTTACAGTAGGACTATTCAGAACAACTCTTCATAAATTAAGACCTATGTACTGCACGGCTGGGTTTTTCCAGGTTTTCCTCTTCTTCTAGTAACTCCAGAGGACAGGAGGAGAGACAGGACTGGTCTCCATGGAGCAGGCTTTTGTGAGGCTGCCTGCATAATTTTGCCCTGGAAGGATGGATCTTTTTAGGAAAGTCTATATTGGCAGACATACCCTTCACGCTTCTGTACAGGATTTAGAAAGCATTCATTGTTCGTATATGTCATGCACGGTATTTGACAATAAGGTTTTTCCCTTACAGCTTAAGAAGCTGCACTTTGTCCTTCATTTCTTCCACATTGCTCTGTTCTTCCTTTAACTCTGTTTCTTCTCTTTTTCTAGTCTCCATCTCCATGTTTTTACGATTTTGTCTGCTTCCTATGAGCAAAGTTGCTACTGTATTGGTTAATATATCTTTAAAAGTGTCATGGATTTTTGTCTCCAGGACCATCTTCTCATTTCTCCTGAATATACTTTGCTTCTTGTCCCAGAAGCATAGAAAGTAAAACAAAATTCAAGTGTGGCAGCATAATTAGGCCACAATTTTATTAACAAAAACCATCTGGGAACAACAGTTAATAACTTGTGCAGGATAGGTCACAGTCTCTTCCCTAATTGTTTTCACCTGCTGGAAGGCTGTTTCCTCCTTCCCTTCCACCCTACTCCCTACCATCTCCCTGCCCGGCAGAGATCTCCTTTACTCCTTTCCATAGCTACTCCCCAGCCTGATGTTGGGGCTCTCTGATCATGCAAGGACTAAGACCTAGGAAAAGTAGATTTTTCCCTTCTATTGTGCTCTGATCTGGTTTGGTTTTATCAAGCAAGGTATGAGGTTGTAATCAGGTAAGTGTCTGAAGTGGCTGTCTGTCACCTCCTGAAATGGGCCAGTGTGGACTTACCATTTCAAGTGACCCAGACAGGTTTCTTGGAAAAGCAAAAAAATTCACCCTGTCTCAATCAATCCAGTGATGGAGGAAAATTACTGAAGGCCTCAAATTACTGCAGCAGGCTAAAAATCTCTCTGGATACAAATTCCAGTACAATCTAGGCATGAGGGGGACTTCACATCTTCACTGTTTTCTACCTCCCTTGTAATCCTTCCACCAAATTCGTGTATGAATTCTGTCTGAGACAAGTAAGCAGTGTTTTCTTGAAGTCAGGTGAAGAAAGTCCCCTCTTGGTTGTGATCCAGGACAGGGAAGTAGCTTGAAGGGGAGTAGGCACCAGCTGCTGCTGACAGCTCTTTCCAGCTGCCCAGCATCCATACATGTATCTTGGTGCACCCACAGCTCTGCAGGGTAGAGGAACTGGGCTCAAACCACAGAATATTACTTTCCCTCAAAGCAAAAATATACTGCTTCAGCAACTGGTGTTCTGAATCCTCATCCTTAAAAAGCCCCCAACAAGCCCCATGACAGCATAGGACTGGTGAAGTTAATGAGAGAGAAAGCCTGCCTGGTTTTGTAAATGTGCCCTTTCTTAGATGGAATTGCTCTGGGCTACAGTCTGTGCAAACTAATAGGGAAAGCTTGCAACTTAAGTAGTGAGAACAGGGGAAGAGAAATGTGAGAAAAAAGCAGTTTGACCAAAGTTGTGTAGGCAGCCAGTGGCAGAGCAAGAACTAATACCCTCAGATTCCTAATTCCCAGTCCTTTCCTCCTGTCGTCTGAAAATGCTTTATTTCAGACACTCACTATTTGCTGGTCTCAGTGGGTCAAATTGGACCAGAACATTTCAATGAAAAACAATCATTTTTATGTTCCAAGAATCACACTGAACAATCTTGCAGCTGAGGTTTCTTAGGTAATACGTAGCTGTTATATGGAATGAAAGTTTGCTGTAAGTGCTTGCTGCTGAAATGTAAGAGTGAAAGATGACTTTGGAGAGCCTCAGGAGTAGCTCAGGCAATGTATGTCCTCCCACAGATACAACAAGGAAATTACATAGTCAGGGACAAGGCAAAAATCATAACTGTTTTTTATTGGGCTCTGTCCTCTATTTGTTAGGATTATTGCCTTCACTGTCATCAAACCATTAATCTGTTTTTTCTCCTTTACACTGTAATTACAATCTTGTTTGGGTGAAGCAATACTGTTGGGGCTGAAAAAATATCCCCAAACCCTCACAGCACCACTAGCTTAAAGGGAAGAGATACCTTCTTTAACTAACCTTAATAATATATTTTGCTCCTAATAATATAACACAGCAGAACAATCTAAAATGTACAACTGCAGTCTTTCTGGAATAAAAACAAGAGATTTAATTGAACATCTATCCTGGAGCATTCTTTCATTCTCTGATAGAACATTACATGTAAAAATATCAGGATGCTATTTCAATAACGAGATGATGTTTCATTCAGGCTGTGGGGTTTTCTCCATGCTGTTTGTATTCCAAGGTCTGCAAATGCTGACGCAATTGTAAAACTATCATAATGATTAACAGATTGTGTTGATTAGTGTTAAAGAATATTTATGCTGGATTAACTAAGTGAAAAACTTCAATTGGCCAGAGACACTTGGGGGATGATACCCAGGGAGTCCTATTAGCACTGAATTGATGTAGGAGCTTATCCTTGCAGTTGATGGCAATCCCCATAGGGAAGAAAACTGCAATGTAAGACTAAAACTCCCACTTTTGATTTATGATCCTAAGAGGTACAAGCCACACTCAATTCTGCATGGTCTGAATTTCAGATCTCTATTTAACGGGACAACATAGACCTGCTGTTACAATTGTGTCTATGATTACAATGCTCTAGAGTGTGCATTGCATTGTAATGCAGTGATTTATGCCATACCTTTTTGCTTAAGGCAATAATAGATCAGTACATATATGAAAGTCAAAAGAAATTGTTGTGTCTCATTACTTGAGAGAACTTTCCTTAAGAGATGCCAGTGAAACTCAGAGAAGTTTCTCCTACAATCAGACAGTGGTAACTTGCATGTCAATCTTCAGAGAAGCTTTTCTTTTGGCAGAATGTGTTATTCTTGTACTAGGTAGTTCTGTGCTATTCAATATCTCTGGAATCTTCAACCACATTTAGGAGCACAGAGCTCCAAACTGCACTGAGCACCAGAGTGAATTGCATCTCTCTTACAGAGACTGGGCAGTTCAGCCACCTGGAACACCACTTCTTTCTTGTCACTCCTCTAATCTGGGTTTATAAATACAACCTCACACTTTGTGAAGCACTACACATTCCATTAGGAGCCCTTTGCCTCTGTTCTTCCCTTGGACCTGTCCAGCAACAATGAGCATTGGGACTATGGAGGAGCTGTGGAGCAATAGAATTTCCAATATATTTCTGGAGTCTTTTGGTGGAAGGAGAGCATGTGCCCCACACTTTCTGAAAATAAATAGATAAATGGCATCTGAGCCCTCTGGTTACCTTAGAAAAACTATTATAAAAGTCCACTTACCCTTCCACAGCACTGAATAACTTCCTTTAAAGGTGACCTCTAGCATTACAAGCCAGGTGACGCTGAAAGTTTCAAGAGTCCCATGACAGACACTCAGTCACGATTTCCCATGCTGTTTCTCTTACTACCTCAGCAGGTGAAAGCTACTAGTTCAATGTGACCATTGACGAGAATTATTTGTTCAGCCTCTGCTGCACTGGCTTGAGTTTTGCTGAATACTGGTCCAGACATCTCAGGAGCACTGCACCAATATCCAGTGTTGACAGCGGTGTCAAATTGTGTGTAAAAAATTATTAGGCTTCATCAAGATAGGCTGGATGAACATTTGCATGGTATGAGGTAGCCCTACAAGTGACACCTTAAATAAAAAAGCAACTCATGCACTTTACAGGCTTGCCCAATTTCTCTACAAGGTCATTCCCTCTTGATCACAATAGAAAAAGTGTTTGGCAATATTTTGCTAAATACAGTAAGGAAGTTTTGGTTTAAATTTGCTTTATTCACTGTTAATATCTCATTAACTCTGGCCAAAAGCAGAGGTCTGTGTTTCCTTAATATTGTTTGTATTTGACAGAAAGCAGCATCAGGATACCTCCTCAAGTCCACTCATGCTTATCATCACTGTTAGGACCAGTAATTCACTGCAGTATACTTTAATGTACTATAACATTTAGAAATGCCATTTGGATGTGCAGTGATACTATTTTGCACAATTAACCTCTGGTTCCCTTCCATATAAGCCTGTTCTAAAGAAATATCAGTTATGCTGTGTTATTTTCAAATTACATTGGGGTTTGTCCCTTTTTCCTAATAGGTTGCCCTTTCCTTAGAGAGTAGTAACATGCACTGAATTGTAATAACACTTTATTGTCCTTGCAATAAAACAGTATAAATCACAGAGATAAAAGGAGGTGAACCCATTCCCTAGATCAAACAACTCCTAACCACAGTTTTTAAAATCTAGTTCTAGATCCACATATTAGTTTTGTAAACAACAAAACAAGACAATATAAAGAAGGAAATCTTTCTCCTTGAAAATGAGAAGAATTTAAATAATTTCACTTTAAAACCTGTGCCAAAGACCAGATCATTCAATTCAGGTCATCGTAAGACAGAACTACATGGTTCATTTTTGTTGCTCAAGAAATGGGAACTAGAAGGTTCTGTTAGAATGTAGAGATGAGGAAAAGTATGAAAATGTTTGAAAAATTTCATCTTCAGCTACTGACCTCTTTTTCTGGAATGAATACTTTTCTAGAGACTTACAGAACTATAAAAGTATGGGATGGTTTTAAAACCTTAGACACACAATTTTTTTTAAATTTCAGAAGAATAGAGATGTGTCACTACAACAGCAAGCTCCAGCTCCATTACAGAGGGATGGAAGCCAGCACTTACATGTAAAAAAGTTTCAGAGGAGGAATATACAACTTTAGTTTATTCAGGATACGGTGGGTGAGAATTTTAATCTCATTTATTAATTTCACTAGTGAGGAATAATAACAGAATCACACACCAATCTAGCTGATCTCACAGATTCATCCTTCTGGTGGAGTGAACAAGAAAATGTAGTTTTTGAGATGTCTTTGATGACTTACTCCTTTGCAGTTCCACTCCAAAATGTAGAAAACACTTTACATTGGTAAGAATTTAATTTTTTGAACACTGGTGTTAATATTTTCTTTGAAGACCCAGCATCTCATCAAGGAGTAACTCCATCAGACTCTACAACAAACAGCTCTAATCTGCTCTTTTTTGCTAGCATATTTTTAAATTAGAGTAATATAGCTGGCTGTGTTATTATCTCAATTATAATAATGCATCTGAGACCAGAATTTAGCCCAACTTAATTTTCCAATGTTTTATGCTACAAAAAAGAATGGATTTGGCTTAATCAAATCATGCTTTCTGTTGTTTCATGCATAGCTTCAACTGAAGAATTGTATTTGTGCATCTCATTGCAGAATTTGGCCCAAGGGTTTAGAGCTCCTAATATTTACAAAACAGACTATGTACAATTTGCTGACACAAATATATAGCTTTAATACTGCAAGGTTTTAAAAATTTATATGCATGCCTAGATGCAGGATAAGAGTGGAAATGAAAAGAGTAAAGTCTTCTTTCTACATTGCTTATTTTGTGGTAAAGTGATACAATTCAACAAACTAGTCTGATCCGGTTACGTCATTGCCTTGACTTTCATCCACAGTTATGACAATTTTCACGAGACTATGCTCTTCATCCCTCCTGCTTCTTGCTAGATTTTCTAACCTTGGACTATTGTGTTCAATCACATGTGAACACGTTTCTCTGGCATTTGAGTTGCACCAAATCTTTCATGTGTGGTTTCAAACAAGCTTTAATGTGCCACCAAGTTGTTCAGTTTAGTCAGTATTTCCAAATGGGGAAAAAGAAGTTCACAAAGCAGGAGAGAATTGTTCCAAGGGCACTGTTTATAGCAAAATGTAGAGGCTCAAAAACCTTAGGAATAAAGTCTTCCCCTGTGGTATACCTGGGAAAACATTTGGATTTGCCTCAAGTAACCAAGAGAAGAATCTGGGCTAATGAATTCAACCATGATTAAGAAAGCTGTCTAAGGTTTTGATTTTGCAGAGCACAGCGGTGAACTGCTGCACAAAGGCAAAGTTAAAAGAAATGTATAGAACTGTCAATGTGGAATAACGCAGTCAAACAGGAGAGAATGTATGCTGGGTGGCTACCAAGCCTCTGGTGCCCAGCAGGAAAACTACGAGCAGATCAAATACCTGTTGTTATACTGACCAGCAGACTGGAGCTCTGGTGGCATCATAAATGCCCATTGCTTGCCCATTTCGACCCTCAGTACTCCTGAGTAAAAGCAACTGGAGATGGAAGGGCTTACTTGGACTTCTCATGTGCAACATTGCACAGCAGCTCGCTCTGGTTCTTCAGACCATCTGCTCACATGAGAACAGGACAACTTGGTGCACCACATGGCTCCAGGAGAGGAAGGCTGTTCTCGAGGTTCAGACACAGAAATGGGGCTTGAGAGGCTGGGTGAAGGCTGCACCATGGGCACAAGGGATGGCCTTGGACAGGATACTTTGTGCAGTTATCTACTCCATCACAGAGCAGATGTTGCCTGATGCTGAACCCCACAGGCAGTGTTTCACACTGACGTGGATGAGGGGCTGCAGTACAAGATGGCAGCAAGGGGAAACCCCAACTGCTTTGAGGCTTCGGGATCTGTTCTCTATAATGGTATCATAAATTCACACAGACATAGGAAATAGGAAACAATGTCCTAACAGCTAGATATTGTGAATTCCAGCGTAATATCATCCATTCAGTATGGATGAATTTTTTTCCTCTGGGTTCATCCACAGGGGGGAACTCCCCACTCACAAAAAAACCCCCAAAAAAACACAACCCCCCACTCCAGGAGAAAAATGTGGCATCTTTTTCATTCCCTCAAGCTCTCTTTGCATGAAATCTTTTTTTCCAAGGTTCATTAGAGATATTTCTCTCTCTTATTTCCCTCTCCCTTTACTCTCCCTTTTATCACCCACTTTACCCACCTATCTTGCTTTTCACATTCCTCTTCCATTTTTAGGCAACCTCTCTTCTCATGGCTTTGGCTATCACTTCTGAAGAGCCTGGAGAGTGTCTCCCAGGCCGGCTTCTGAGCGGTGAGCTCCAGTGCTTCAGGAAGGTGACCTGCCAGTAGTTTTAGGCTTGACTGAAAAATCAGCAAGTTATACAAACATGATGAGATTTTTGCTTTCCACCCTTATACACATGCTCTGGGACTTGAATCCTTGGTGGTAATGTAGCACAGAGTTTGAGTGCATGTGGAGAGGAAAACAGAGAATTCATCTTCAGATATATTAACCCACACAGAAGAAAGAAACACAACTTTTGCACTGTTTGCTGGAGAGAAAATCGACTGAAAAGAAAATCAACACAAAAGAGATGAGTTAAGCACAGAGAATAATCTGTGGATTCTGTTGCAAACATGGAGCTGAGCTCAGTTGGCTCATTGGAAAGAGAGAAGGAGGAAAAAAATAGAACTTGTTCTGGTATAGAAGAGTCTCTCAAGCTGCTAATCATTTTGGTGGCCAAATTTGCTATTGTGTTCTGATGGTTTAGCTCTGCCAACTCTTGTAATTATCTCTATTCCCAATCTCCATTAGTGGCCTTTTCAAAGGATATGAGTTTTCACAGTGTCAGACTATGCCATGCAGTGAATACCACACCATCAGTGCGTTACAAACATAATACAGCATAAATGACTTACAAATATAGCCTCCTGCGACAGTAGGTGGAATACAACTGTTATGTGTTCCTGGGCCTCAGAGTTGTGCTTTCCTAATGGGCGACTTTTCCTCCCTTCATATTCTTTTCCTCACCGATTATGGTGCGGCAGTCCCACGCTATCTCATTAACTATGGGATAACTAGAGCATATGAAAAGATGAGGAGGTATTCAGATATCTAGAACTGACAGGTAGCACAAAAGTGATGGAACAGCCAGGGGACTCTGGCCAACCATTCACTCTCCTTGCTAGTCCCCCAAACATCATTTCACAAGATGCTGTAGCAGTGAAGAGATCACAGCAGCCCACAAGCACACCACAGTCTTTGGTACAGGTCTCACAAGTGCTGCCACACAGGAGCAATATTTTCAGATGTAAACAAAGCTTACAGAAGCCGCATAACAGAGCTGTTGAAAGAGCTGCTGCAGCTGAGGGCAAGCAAGTGGGATAATGATTGAAGGCAAAATGAAATGTCTGCTTTGACTGAAGGGATGTGTGCTGATTTCCCAGGAACTAAAATCTGGCTTGGAGACCTTTTAAGTGCATGCACACATGCCAAGAACAGTATTTAAGAAATGCAACATCACATACAATATTTAAGTAATTAAACATAACATTCGAGAAAATAAGAAACATCACACTAAAAATTCAAAGCAACTTCTTTTTTTAAAAAAAAGAAACACAAGACTGAACAACCCTATGATTCCCAAGAGAATCTGATGATTAACTGGCTAAACCAGGACATCTGCAGGATGTAAGAATAATAGAAGGAAGCGGGAGTTTTGGCTACCACTTTTATAATTAGCAATTGTAATGATCTTAGCGGTGTCCTCCTGAAAGAACTTGAATATTCATGTTGAGGCACAGCGTTCTGTTTCAGCGCTTTTGGTAACTGTAGCCACTTGCACAGAGTCAAGCACACACTCAAATCAGGAAGTCAAAATGAGTGCTCCAAATACTTTCTGTCGGAAATTGTAAGGAAAGCTGTTATTTGCATGCAGTAAGATGGGGAAGAGAAACAGCATCCAAGAGCTCCCTTGGCATTTTCAGTTCCCTAAATAATCGTTCTTCCCCCCCCACCCCCAATTAAATTCAGACTTGACCCAAGGAAATGCAAAATACATCTGAATCTGTAAAGTTGGATTTCATAATGTCAGGCCAGACAGTAGCCAAAGGCACCCAAAGTAGCAGTTCCTATCTATAGTAAACCAGGCATTCATTGACTCTTCCTGAACGGTTGCTAAAATTTCATACCAAGCTAAGCTGAGCCTGTAGGTCATACCAGGTTGTTTGAGGTCATATGTAATTAGTAGTTCAGTGAATACTCTGGCTGCTCCTCAGTTTTATCACCCTCACAGACAAATCTGATACATGCCTGATGAATTTCCTCTGTTTCTTTCTGTGTTCATGCCACAGAGGAACAAAGACATATGAGATGCATCACCTTTGCAGAGAACCATTTAGATCAGTCACTCTGGAAAGTCAGAGAAAGAGGGACCCCTCTCTGCCCACTGATTGATTTGGAACCCTCAAAACATTGTATATTTCCAGGCAAGTTGGGGTGATCTGAGGAGAAACCACTTCCTTTGCTCTCTTTAGTCACTGGAATAGGAAAGCTCAAACAAGCTTATGTTCACAAATGTATGCGGATATGTGTTTTGACTGTGAGCACTAGGCAAAACATGCAAACCCCAGGTAATGACTGACACATACTAACATGCATCATTATGCTTGTGAACTGCTCTTGGGGAGCTGAACTGTTTACCTCTATCCAGGACAAGAAGGATTAGTCTATCCAATTAGTGGAGAGGCAAAAGGCAGTGATCGAGGTGCACACCATCTTCAGAGGAATGGGCTAGCAGCTGCATTGTTGTATCTAGGACAGAACCAGCTTGCTAAGTTACCTAGGTAGCATTGTAGGCTAGTCAGGTCAGATCCAGGCTTCCTATCAGACAGGGATCAATTTGATTTATCTTTTTGTGCTCAAGCAATGGAGGGGCTAACTACAGAAAGACTCTTACTATTATCAAAACCCTACATCGACAATCAATATATACTTTTTCTTTTGCCCTGCTTAATATGAAACTATGTGGGCATACAGCTCCTTCTGGGACTCCATTTTATACCTTACCTATGGTTTTTATTACTTCCTTGCACATGCCTTGCTTCAGATAGAATGCATACTTCAAATAGCACCATGTCCTATGAAGTGCACTTTGAGGAGACAGGTCAGCATTCAAACACAGAAGATATTTCCATGGATGCATGGTTTTTTGTCCAAGCATCCAGTTGCCAGAATGGAAGTGGCACTGCTGGTGGTTTGCCTTCCCAAACAATCAGAGTTGTGACGCAGCTGGCTCCAGAGATGCTCTGTACTTTGGATAGCTGTTGCATTAAATTAACCACTCCTCTCAACTTCAGCTTTCAGTCTAGGGTTCATTTCCATCACTGTCAAGATGCTCCTCAAGTTCCATCAGTGTGAAGTTCAAGTACCTAGAGGTCCCACTCTTACCCTGGGCTGGCCTCCAAATCTTCCAGGTGCTGAAATGTGTTTAATGCTAGTACACATGTCATTTCAAAATTCCTCTACCCGGATCAAAGGAGTGCTTTAGTAGCACAGCAAATACCACTGATGGTCTTCTTCCATTTGTGCACACAGCATATTATACCAGCTTCATTTAGTAGAGCATTTAAAATCAACTTATGTAGCCAAATACATCCAAAGTAAAGACAGTTTACCATGTGTTAAAAAAAGGTAATATAAATCTGACAGAAGTACACTCAGCAAGTTCAAAAAATTAATTCTTTATTGAAGGCCTTCATCTCACAAGCCACCATAGACTATTCCTCCTAGCAGGATCACAAGAACCTTTTTGGGGACTAGTGTGTGTACCTATAAGTATGAAGTCTAGCTAAGGTGTCTTGCCTGGCAGGGGGAAGTGTCTTTGCTTTCGTTGCTTAATCTTCAGCATCAACACCATTGAATTTTGTCAAAACTTTTATAGATAATGACTCAGGTGAGCAGCTGTTCACACTGCAACTTAATACTCTACCCTGCACTCTACTTTTTAAAGACCAGACTCATGTGTAGAGAGGAAATGTATGCAAAACAGGGGAATTACCGAGACAGAAACTGCATGAAAATCCCTTTTCCAACTATATTAAACCCAAAGCTTTATTTGCTAAGATTTGCAAATACACACTTTTTCATTTTTTGGTTTGTTGAAGGCTTACTTTTAATTATACAGTAAATAGAGTTTAATGTTTAGATCTAACTTGTACATTTTGGTCTGCATTGATCTACACAGATTTGCAAACAGAAGCAATTGGACTCCTGAATACTTATGTGCTGATACTGGAAGAACTAGCTCAGGGACCACATTGCTAGTTCCTGTATTACATGACAGTCAGTGAGTAAACAAATTAGCAATAAGGGGTTTGTGGGTTTTTGTTGTTGGTTTTTTGAACTGCAATATTTGTGCAGAGGAGGAAATAATTCAGAATTTTCATGGGTGGCCAAAAATCTCTGAAATATCCCACTTGCCACTAGACGGACTAACCCTGGCTGATAAAGGCCATCTGAACAGCCACCACAATGTTCAGTGAGGCCTCTTATCCCCAGACAGCTGCTGGCTTGGAGATCAGAGGGAAGGAAAAGGAGGAGCATCCTGTCTGCACACGTTTCCCCAGAAGAGAAGCTTTGCTGGCAAAAGCAGGAAAGATGCTTTTCAGTGATAGCTCCAGTGTTTATTGTTTCATACAACATGGCCAGGCTTCTGGAAAACAATATCTAGGTAGAAAGGTATTGCCTTATAGAAATGGATAATGAATGGATCTGAGCTGATAAATGGCTTTGTCTTTGTGTAGAAAGATGAAATAATTCCCAGAATATGCTGCCCAATAACGTCTTTATGCATTGAATACTTGCAATGAGATTGTGTTGTAAAGCTGCAGCAAAGTGCCAGCAGTCTCTTGGATTACTTCATTTGGGAATGCTGAGGGTGTTCATGATTCCACGCATGTAAAGATGCAGCAAGCAAAGACTGATGTTTAGAAGGTAGCTCTCCAAATAATAGGGTGCTATGAGTTTTTAGCACAGGATTTTGTTGCAGGATTTTTTGTATTGTTATTTGTCTGCTCTTCTCTTAGCTCAAACATTACAAGACAAAAAAATCAAGAGAAGTGACAGCAAAGACAGATTTTTGTAGGTGTTATGACACTGAGTCATGAGCAATCCTAATATCACACAGCTCATCGGTAGACATAAAGACAACGGAGATATAAGCCCTGAACCTGAATTTCTACAAAGAGTTACTATTACATGTAAGATATGGACAATATTAAAAAAATAAAAATAAAAAAAGCCAAGGAATATGATGTTCCTATACTTGGATTGGATTCCTATACTTATGCACCAAAAAAGATATAAGGTGACCCAAAGGATAACAAGATTCCTCAATCCACTTACAGCTCATAGTGTCAAAAACATAAGAAAGCTGATCATACAGTTCCTTATTTGAACAACTGGTCTCAGATCTGAAGGCATATAAGTGAGCCTGTCTCATACTGCAGGATGGTTCATCATCTGGGCCACCTGGATTCCTGGGAACCTCTGCCTCAGCCCAGAGCTGCCATTAGGGTTAAGGTGAGGGTGAGGGTTCAGAGAGCCAGAAAAGCTACAGCTCAAGGGACACTGGGGTAGCAAAACACATGCCAAGGAGAGCATGGCACTCCACCAACATCGCTCAATCCACACATAACTCAGCTGGGTCAAAGATGGTACCCCGGATGTCAGCATACATAGGGTACAGCGGACATCAGATTTAGGTTAGGACACCAGGACATTCCCTCAACACCTTTCATATCAGGGTAAGCCATGGTGCTGAGGATCTCACCCTCAGAGCCAAGGCGCCATTAGGGTTAGTGTTCAGAGAGCCCCAAAGCTGGTATCTTCAGATTTGGGGCTAAAAAAGGCATGCCAAGGGGAGCATGGCACTGCACCAACATTATTGCCATGACACCTTTCTAATCTGGGCCACCCATGGTGCTGGGAACCTCAGCTCCAGCCCAGAGCTGCTATTAGGATTAGACTGAGGGTTAAGAAAGCCAGAAAACCTACAGCTCCAGGGACACTGGGTCTGTAAAAGCATGTGTCTCAATTCGAGACAATTTGAATGGTTGGAGACCTCAGATGGAAGTCTCCTTCCTCTGATTCAATACTCCTGGTTCTCTCCAATACAGAGAGAGAGAGAGATCAAATATGCTTGGATATAAGTGAAAAAACCCGAACAACTCTTTACCTAAAAGAATGCTAAACTGATAAACCTGGGTCAAGCTAACCAGAAAATTCCCAAGCTCCCGACCACTGGACCAAAATGAGATGGTAGCCAGCCTCTCTCCACCCATTAAAACCTGGCAGGAATAGTTTGGAGGGTCAGTGCTGGAGTGAGGCTGCAGTGCTGTCACAGGCAGTCAGAGCAGGTCTGTGGACCCCAGGCAACTGGAAGGACCCACTGGGTCCAGCGATGAGACCTGGTCACTGCAAGTCTGATGGTGACTATAGTCCTGATCTGCCAATGTGGTGGTAGAAGTCCCATGAAGTGAGGGAAGAAGACACTTGGTCTGCCAAATGAAGTCCAAGTGTGGTCTTTTATTGGGCTCAGGGTAGGTGGGAGTTCTTCACTTGATGATTAACACTGGATCATGGGACATTTCAAGAGTCTTTGACACCTTCTAAGATGTTAATGCTGCCTATTATGCCAGCACAGGTGGATCCATTATGGCCATCAGCAGAGATGAATATCTTCAGGCTGTGTGTGTGAATTGTCCTGATGCCTCCCGAGGGGAGTTATCACAGATGAGTCATTTGTGTAAGGGACAAAGAAACAACACCCAGCTCGTAGCCTGAGGTGGCAGGTGTGCAGACATCACACATGGATTGTCTGAGTCATCAGCATTCCAGTCTTTTCACATTTGTGGACACATTCTTCTTCTAGGATAAAAGAGTACCACATTTATATTAGTGTCCCTCCCCACAGTCTAAATTAGTAGGCATATTTGGGGAAAAGAGAGAAAAAAAGGTGGATGCCAGTCTTTTTGTAACCCAGGACAGCATGCTCAAAGGAAAACAAATATTTTTCCCACTGCACTGTTCTCTTCTAGGCCAAAAACGATGCTTACTTGGCTTGCACTGGTTCGAGTCATGCCATTTGGTTTTCCATAATCCTGAAAATTACTGTTCCTTTTGTACAAAATGGGATTTTTCCTTGCTTGCTTTCTTCAAAAAACAAACATACAAACAAACAAACCCCACCAACAAAATCAACCAAATCAAACCAACAAAAAAAACTCCACATGATCTGAATAGTTTTTTAAACACCTTGCTGCCTGACAGATGTTTTTCCCATTTCCATGCATGTATAGTGTCTTCCTCTGTGAGTCATTTCACCTATTCCCATGCCTACTGGCCTTTTGACCTCTGTGAGCTGTAGCTTTCTTGATTCTCTCACTATGGTTCCCATCCTTTACATGTGCTTTCTCGGTCAGCACTACCAAGCAGGGACAGCAAATGACTTGCCCAATTGCCCAGAGCAGTCTGGCATCCCTTGTCTTGCTAACAGGTCTGCAGTGCTGCTCCCTTAGCCTTGTTCTCTCCAGGAGGACTTCTCTAGATTGTGTCTGCCTTGAGGTTACCAAGCATGACCTGGGTTCTCTCCAAATCTCCCACTGCAGCTGGCAGATGGACAGGCACTCCCCAGGCCCTCCAGCACTACACCCTCCTTGTGTTCTTGTGAGAGCCTACCTCATTAAACAGTGTCTCTGTGTGCATATTAGTGGCCCCAACAGCATGACCAAGCTGCTGAAAACCCCCAAAGTCTTCTTTTTTCTCTCAGTCAAACTCCAGGAGTGCCATATTGTATTTGACCTTTCCTTTACCCCCCTTATACTGTGGACTTTTCCCTTTTCTCCCAGGAGAGGAGTAAAGCAATTCTGGCTCGTCTGAGGCTTGCCTTTTTTCCCCACTGACCGGGAGTATTTTGTAAAACCTTCTTCCATAAGAAAAGACTGTCTTTTCCTTACTGGTGACCTCTCTAGTACATTGTAATGGGTTTGCATGATCAGCTTTTGGTAATGGCAGGGGCAGCATACAGGGGTGGTTTCTCTGAGAAACTGCTAGAAGCTTGCTCCATGTCCAGTAGAGCCTATGCCAGCCAGCTCCAAGATGGACATGCTGCTGGCCAAGACTGGGCCAGTCAGAAATGGTGGTAACACCTCTGTGATACCACATTTAAGAAGGAAAAAAAAAAAAAGTTATTGGGCAGATATAATTGTGGCCAGGGAAGAAAAGAGTGAGAATATGTGAGAGAAACAGCTCTGCAAACATCAAGGTTGGTGAAGAAAGAGGGAGAGGAGGTGGTCTAGGCCCCCAAGCAAAGATTCCCCTGCAGCCCATGGTGCAGCCATGGTGAAACAGGCTATACTCCTGCAGCCCATGAAGGGCCATTGGGGTGCAGAGATCCACCCGCAGCTGGTGGAGGAGATCCATGCAGGAGCAGGTGGATGGATGCCTGGAAGAGGGTTGTGAACTCATAGCAAATCCATGCTGGAACAGGGTCCTGGCAGGGACCTGCAGACCCATGGAGGGAGGAGCCCACACTGGAGCAGGTTTCTTGGTAGAACTTGTGACTCTGTAGAGAGCCCAGGTTGGAGCAGGCTGTGCCTGAAGGACTGCACCCTGTGGAAGAGAGACCCACACTGCAGCAGTTCACAGCGAAATGTCTCCCATGGGAGGGACCCCATGCTGGAGCCAGAGAAGGACTCTTCTCTGTGCACAGCGGAAGAAACAACCTGTGATGAACTGACATCTCCCATTCCCCATCTCCCTGTACCACTGGCAGGGGAGAAGGTAGAGTTAGGGAAGGAAGGAGGGAAGAGAGGAATGTGTTCTTAAGATTTATTTCTTGTTATCCTGCTATGATTTTGTTAGTAATAAATTCATTTAATATCCCCAATTCAAATCCATTTTGCCCATGATTGTGTTTGGTGAGTGATTTCTCCTAAACCTCATCTCAGCTCATGAACCTTTGCTAAACTTTCTTTCTCCTGTCCAGCTGAGAGGTGGGAGAGATAGAGAGGCTTTGGTGGGTGTCTGGCATCCAGCAAAGTTCAACCCACTGCATGCATACAGCTGCTTCCTTTTAATGTCTTGGAAAAGGGTCTTTTAGTCCTGGGAATGTTCAGTTACTGAAGCAGAAATACCAAGAAGGCATCACCTTGAGTAATGGTCATAGCAATGTAGGTCAGTGGGTGAAGCAAGAATACTCATGGATAATTTAACTCCCTATATGGACACTCTTTGGCCAGGCGGTGAAAGAGTACTTTAAATAAGCAGAGTCCATTGACTTTGAGGTAGTTTTCTGCACAGATGAGCAGCAGATTGACATGCCAGGGTCAAAGAACAATCTTTTGCTCCTCAAATTGGCATCATTTAAGAGCAAGAGAATGCAAAGGGAAAGCACCATGCTGGATTGCCTGACAGTAACCTATCTAAGAGCTCAGCTGGGAGAATATTTCAGGATATATACTTTTTTCAATGCATTTGCCTCTTTTCCATTTGAAAATTGTCTGTAAACATGTTTTTGCAAGTCTGTTTGTTGTTCAGAATGATTTACACTGAGTGAAACTCAAGTTTAGGCCCATTCACAGGCAGCTTGTTGCAGGTTTTCAAAAAGAGAAATTCAGTCTGATCCAATTTAACACAGAGATCACAAGGCGTGTCTTCTTGCCTCAATTGGATAATTCTTTGATTTAGTTTTTTGATGTGAATATCAATTATTCATTTGAATATTAACATTCTAGTAGTACTTGATGCTATTATAATAGTATATGCTGTTTCGGCAAATATTTCTGTACAGATATTTGTGAAAAAATTTATGGCGTGAAAATTAAAACCAAGGAAATGCAGCATTCCTTTCAAAATACAGATGAATATTCATAAAAAGCATTACAGTGTTTGCCTCTCTCTGATGTTTAGTGTTGTTCACTCATCCAAAGTTGGAAGGATATAAGCTGAGACGTGATATTTCAAGAGAGCAGTTAAATGAGGAACTGGGGAGATTAAGTTATAAGTTACAGGATGATTGTAAAACTCCTGGACATTTTGGGGCCGCAAAGCCTTTTTCAAAGCTGAAGGAAAATACTACTGGGTGTAATGCAGGCAAAGTGTAGAAAACTAGCTCAGAAAACAGGACATTCAGATGCAAATTACTTCAAGATCCCTGGTCCAACAGTACCTTGCAAAGGGGAGTATATGGAGCTTACTGAGATAACAGATATTTCAGTGAGCTTAATTTTTCATCAACTGTGAGGGCCTACTTTTAAGGTGATAACATCCAGAAGTCTGATACAACAATGGGTGGGTCAAATAGGAAAAAAATTTCAGGGAGGAAACTATATGTCCAAATCTCTCAGTATGCTGCTTTCACAGAAGGGGAATAAGTAGACCAAGCAGGAGTGCAACCGTAATGGCAAAGACACTCAAGAATGTATTGACGTCACTGTTTTGAAGTATTTGGTGTTTTTCTTGGTGTTGATTTTTGTTTTGTTTCCTCTTTGTTTTCTTTTGCCCGGGATAAAGTGTTTGGGGCAGTCTCACAAATGTAAAGAGGTTATGTGCATCCCACAGAAAACTCCAGAGGTTTGAGAGAGTCAAATGCAATAAGACTTTACCAGGTATGCACTCTGTAATTGCCAGCATTTTGAACCCCAAGTGGCAAAGGTGAAATAGCTGTGTAATTAAACACGAGGCTAAACCCCTTTGAAACCAGCAGCTGGGGAAGGTCTAATCACAGTTCCCCACTTCAATATAGTTGCAAGAAAACAATTCTGATTTCTCTTACTTATGGGGGAGTTGATACCATAGCAGTTTCACCTCTACACCACAAAGATGGAGCACAGTCACCCAGGAGCAGAGCTGCCTTACCCCTTGTTCTGCTGGAAATTTTATGTATCTGCAGGAGAAACTGCTGCAAGGACAGAGATACTGGAAAGAGGTAGGAAGCAAACAACAGATTAGCAAAGACTATATATGATAGGTATAGAATGATGGGTAGAGCAGCTTCAGAGAAAAAGCCCTTTTGGGTTGGGTGTTAGTTCAAAGAGATTCTTCGCTCACTGCCCTGTGCCTTTTTGTTGTTGTTGTTTGATTCCTGCTGTAACCAGGAAAATTAGATTAGAATGCATAACAGCTATCTAGTTTCAGACTGAATTTCCCTTCCTACCAGTCGTCACTTCAGCTGACTGTTTGGATGAGCATGCAAGTTAACGTCTTTGAAAACTGAAGGAAATGCAACTGCTGTCCTCCACAGAAGAGAGCCATAAGAAGCCATTAATCTCCTTCATGTAACCAGGCAGGTGATATGAAAATTCCCAGATGGTACGTTTGGACATCATTCTGCACTGAATTTAGGATGAAAGTGCCCCAGGCCTCTGGTTCACTCAGTGTTTCATCAGCTGACATTTTGATAACTGCTTTTTCGCCTGAGTTAAATTTTCAGTAAACCAGTCATTCTTCAGGAGATCAGACACATTAAAAATAAAAAATAAGTATCTTCTGAGATCCAAAGATGTAGGTATTATTTTGATCCTATGGATTTGCACCTGTATTTCTTCTCTGTCCTTTCTCTGAGGTTTCTTTTTTTCACCCCTCTATTTAAGTCTGAGGGGTGCAGGAAAAACTACCCCTTCATATTGTCTTTTCATACAATAAACACTGGATGAAGTTCATACTGCAAGTGTTGGCAGTAGAATCTCTCAATTCCCAGCAAAAGAGATTAAAAGTGTCTCTTGGCACATCCCATCAGGGGACTTCTTTTATATCTTGAATCAACAGAAGCTTTGGCTCAACAAAAAGAACAGAAATAGGTGTTTCTTTTACCTCATGCCAATCTATACTACTCTCCATCTCCAGAAAATTGTTCTTTTGCTCTCTGAAGGATACTCAGCACTTGGGTAACCATTCGTTTCTGCTTTATCTTGACAGTACAAACCAGAATAACAATAACCCTAGGATGCAGAAAGACTCAAAATCACCTATGCTTTTATTATTATTATTTTCATATACATGATATATTGTATTAAAAATCCACGCACTATGCCATGTTATCAGATATGAAGCAGTACTGTTATTCAAGGTTATGTCTAGCATCTCTCAAATACAGCCTTTAATCAGAAATTTCGGGCTGTCCAGAAAAAAGGTACCTTTTTGGTGCACATTCTCCTATCTTTACAAAAGGTCTTTCTTCAACCATAGTTTGACAAACACTCTGAGACTTTGAAAGAGTCCTTTAACCTTCTGTCCCTTCCCACAGTTGCTCATTTGCACTTGGTACACTTTCAAGCGTATATTAGCAGATCTGTTCAGGGGTTTTGCACTGAACTTGATAGGAGAACAAGGGTGCATATGACAAGAAACTGCTTCATTGAGAGTGCTAATTGCTCAAATTGTACATGGGATTATGGCTACAGTACATTTTCTTGGGCTGACATAAAGACAAAATTGTAGCTTGCTCTTGCCATGCTCTAGTCTTATCTGACATGAATAAGCACTGCTCCAAAGCCATATGGTGCGTCCACAGTAATGTTACCCTGTTGAAAGACAGGATATGGAATCTGTCCTGCTGCAGAGTGGGAGTAGTTCTTCTGGGTTTTGTTTTGTTTTTTTTAAAAAAAAATTCTTGGAGTAAAGCCCTATTCTCCCAAAAGAGATGCAACAAAGAGCCAGCTGTTGTCCCAGATTTGTGCTCTCCCCTTTTTTGGTGTTTCTTTCACTTATGTATTTTATTTCCTGTTCCCTTACCTGCCATAACCTACTTCTACACTTCTGCAATTGCTTAAGAAAGAGTGATCTCCCTCCCACTCCTACCCACTGCCTAGCTCACCAACCTGTTGCTGGAATCTCAAATCCTCAAGCATTAAAAGAGGAGAGGTTTTTTTCTCAGCTAAATTAACACCAAGCTGCTCTTGTTACTTGATGTTCTCCTGAGAGCAGCCATACAACCTCTTCATTTCATTTCCTCTTCTCTTGCTGCTTAAGAAGTAGCACATCCTCACACCAGAGACATTTGTGTGAATCAATTTGCAGTGACCAGCTTAAATGTCTCCTGGGCCACTCAAGCTTCTTTCATTTGGAGCTGTACAATGAAGAAATAGCTACCCTGCAATGGCTGTAAAGGAAATCTGGCAAGGGACAGAGGTGAAGTGCTTGTGTTGGCGTACCATGCTTGCTCCTCAAGTCATCTCTGACAGCCTCAGTGGGAGCATCAGCAGGCCTGCTAAGCACATCTAAAACATTAGTCTTTTTTATGATCTTGCCAGTTTCCATAATACACATTGGACATTTGGGCATTTGTGTGGAAAAGTGGTTGGATTCCTTCCCTCGGGATCAGTTTCATGCCAGTAATCCTTGTCAAACTTGACAAAAGCAATGGGTGAAATCCTGGCCCAGCTAAAGTCAACAGCAAAGCTCCCATGAGAGAGAGAGAGTCCAGATCATACTGTCAGCTTTTTACACAAGCTTTCTCATGCCTGCTTGTCTGTGGGGATGTCTGTCGAAAGAGATATTCCTCCCTCATGGAGAAGAAAGGGCTTGAAGGCAAGTAAAACAAGCCCAGTGTGGAGAGGATCTTAAATGTAATGTTAGGGCTTTTAAAGATGGTCTTTAATGCTCTTTGAAAGGTGTGTTATAAACATAGCTGACAGGTGCAAAGCTCCCCTAGGTATCTTCATCACCCCTAGAATGACAAAACATGCTGTAAGAAGCAATGTATGCATTTTCTCCCTCTGCCTTGTGTTCCAAAAATCACATCTACAGGGTAGGAGTTATCTAACCTCCTGGGTGATTATTCTTAAAAAAAGAAAACTTTTCTTTTTTTTTGTTTTAACTGAAATTTATCCTAGCGTCCGCGGATAAACCAGCTCCTGACTGACCTCACTGTCAAGCTGCTGCACCAGCAGCTATCCAATTATGCACTAAATGTCTGTGAATCGTTTTGTCTGCTGGAGGTGATTTGCAGTAGGTTGCCGACTCCAAGTTACTAATCTTGCTGAAGAAATAAAAGTTATTGTTGCCATAGTTTTGTTGACTCTTTTTCATCATTGCATTTTGTCATTTCACTACACTCCAATGGTGTAAGTAAAATACAAAATAACATCTTCTAAGATTTTAGTATCTTCTTAGCTCTAAAATATCCTGAGGGCAGGAGAAGGGGTACCTCAATGCAGTCACAGTAGTATTTGCAGGATAGAAACTATGGAGGTTGTAAAAACAATAAAGAAGGTCGATTCTGTTAGTAACATTGATCTCCTCTGCCTGCAATTTTGAGTGAGCTGAAGACGTTGTCCTACGGCTGGACAATCCTCTACATTCCCAGAGAAGTTAATAGGGAGCATGAGATTTCCATGTCCAATGCTCACTCTGTGAGGAATAAACAGTAGTAGCTACTTCCTTGTTCTTTGTCTAGGCTATGCAATCACATACAAAAAGCTTACACACTTTCCACTTGCTGTAATTTAAACTTCTGGGGCTGCTGGTTTTGTTTGAAGCCACATATTCCCACTAACAGTAATCAGAAATATACCCACTATCAAAGGCAGAATATTCCCCTCCCTGTCCTGCAGATTGGTTTACTGCATGAAAACTACCTACACAAGCAAATATCCCAGACATGTCAGACTTCTAACAGAGCTATGAATTCTCGTAACAGTCAGAGGTAGAACATTAATAACCAGAACCATAAAACAAATCTAAAAAATGCAGAATAATAATAAAAAAAGATATTTATAGAGGCAGCGCAGGAGAAGCAATAGTAAAAGAGCCTCCCTTCGGATCATCAATTCATGAGCTCTGTGATCCTGAATAACGGGCATGCTTCCAAACGATAAAATAAAACACATCAACTATTCAAAATCACTAACTTTCCTCTAGCGTTCCTTAAAGGTGAATTGCAGCAAATGTATAAATTTTAGTGTGTTGTAACTTGTGTGCCTTTTACTACCATAGGAAGTGAATGTCACAGTATTTATTGGAAATCATTATCTTCTTCTGCTTTTTAAAATTTAATTTAAAATTTGTCACAGCAGCAGCAAAGCTGACACAGTCTAACACTTGTGATGGAGTGATACTCTCTGAAAGAAGTCCATGGAAAGATCTGCCATGGTTTGTCAATAACAGCATATACAATGATCAAAAACCAGTAGAGTGTCCAAAATAAAATAATTAAATATTATTGTCTTAAACAGGCTTATGGACAGGGATCATGACCAAAAACAGAAGACCTTAAACTGCCTTAACTAGCAACATCAAAAAAAATCAAGCCTCTGTGGAAGCAAAATACTCTGCCCTATTTTCAGTCCTTATTGGTTAATTAATTCTTCAATTCTTTATAATAATTTCATTTGGGACTTTAAGAGCAGATGTAACCACTTGCTCAATTATGAAGTGTTTCACAGCTGCTCTACCCAGACAGAAGAGGCAAGCAGGTGAAAATCAAGATTCTACCTATTCTAATCAAAGCAGTTTTCGACAGAACAAGCATTTTTTATTGTTCCTAAACACTCCTGCAGGCAAAAATCTTTCACCACGTTAAGTAACGCACATGTACCTTAATGTGGAGAAATCAAGCCTTTACTATTAGAACTGTGTCAAACACCTAGGGGTCATAACCATACTGTATTATGTATAAACTCAGGATATGACTGATAAAAGAAAACCAACAATCAGAGAGGGATGCAGTCAAACACACATGAACAAGGAATCTGAGTTTTTGGGTATGCACATAGGTATTTGCCCATTTCATTGCAGGTAGACGGGCAAATATCAAGTGTTTTTATCTGACCGTCATTAACAAACTGATTTTCAGTAGATGTCGTGGTAGAAATGCATGTTGTTAAGTTGAACACTGTTTTCATTTCAGTCTGAAAATTGGTGAGGTTTTTCTCTTCTGGCCTCTTTCACATGATTCATGCTGATTTGAGTAAATGGAATTTCACCATAAGTTTCATGAAGTCCCTGATATCTTTCCTGGAGTTTTCTGACAAGTGGTAATCTATGAGTTGTGTTTTTTGATGTTATCAGATCTGTCTCCTGAAATCCACATCTGGTTTTGGGTTAAGTTTACCTGGTAAGTGATTATAACTTCATACATGCACACTGAAAAGGGCTGGATTCAGATGCTATTGTACTTGCAATGCCTTCAGATCAGGGTAAACATTATTGTATTTGCAGTGCTTTCAGATCCAGATTTAGGGTGGTGAACCTCTGACATAACTGCAAATAAAGCCAAAGAAAAGCCAAAAAAGTAATGCTATTAACTGCAGGAAAACTTCAAAAACAGCAACATATGGTACATATGCACCTCTTAAGTGCCTATCAAGAAATCCTTGGTCTAGCACCATAAATCCTTAATCCAGAGATACCCCTGAAAGAGAGCCCCTAAATAACCTTGTAAGAAGAATCACACACTAAAGAATGGGGTCTACAGTCTCTAATCCATTTGAAACCTTCTTCAGTGTTTGCTTCCAACTTGCAGGAACAGTAACACACAGTGCCAAAGTGTATATGCAACTGTTTAGTCTCTTGAAATCTTTAAGCACTGATTAACAAATTGTGGCATTCAGTCTCACATCCAGGCAGGCAAGACTGAATGTGATCAAATTTAGACAGCTTAATTGTATGCTCATATCAACTGTATAAGGATCCCCATCTACGATTTTCTGGAAGAACATGTAAAAGGCAAGCTACGTCTGCTGAGTTGTCCTAGTTTGTGTTTTAAGGAAATAGACACAGGTTAGGCAGCTAACAGAGGAAAGGAAAGATTATTTATCATTTGATGTTTTATAAACTATTCTACAACAACCTGTAAAAATGTCAAACACAGAAAACCTTTCATTTGGCATTTCCTTGCTGTGCACTTGTGAGGAATCCAACTCAGCAGGGACTTAAGCCTGACACCTTCAGATCCCCCAAGTTTCAGTTCCCTCTACTACCACAAAAAAAGGAGAGCAGCCGGCTAATGGTGGTAAAAAGTGTTGTCATTTTTTCAAACATCGGGCCTTAAGGAAGAACAGATCATAACAAGCTCCCCCAGTTTATAACTAGAACAGCAAAAGATGTGAACTCCTTTGTGTACTCGTGCGGTTTATTTCTTCGGGGCTCTAGAAGCTGTTTCCTTCCTTTGGTTTATTTTACATTACCACTACAATTTTGTGAGCAAGTGGTCAGATGTAAAATAAAAGGGTAGCACAGGCTCTTGTTTTGGTGCTGAGAGCAGTGAAAAACAGTAGCAGGAGCAGCAGATTCCATAAAAAGTATAAAAACTATTTCACTACAAAAAAAAAAAAAAAAAAAAAAAAAATTGGCTTCTCTTTAATTGTGGGTGATGATAAAACCTACACGTTGGTGTCCCAAGAATTTCACATAAAAACTGAAAGTGCCTAAAGCTCTCCACAGAGGTGTGTTGGGTAGCGGTTCTCTTTATTGTGGGAAGGTTACAGAAGTAGTACACAAAGCTTTTTTGTAGATGGGTTCAAAGTAGCAAAGTGATTTCACTGCTGGAATGTTTCTTTCTGTGTATGTATCTTAATTGTATTTCAACTTTCCTTTAAGAGACAGAATTTGTTTATTTCAGGCAAAAAACAGAGCCTCTTCAGGAAGGACAAAAGATAAGAACATTAATTTTTAAAAACTATGCTTTCACTTCTAGAAATTATGTAGTCTGAAAGCAGCTGTCTGTTGCCTTGGTTTTTATAAAAGTGCCTGTCCCATCCTTTAACTGATGCAACCTGGCTTCTAGTCAGACTTCCAAAGAGTGGTATACAGAGAGAAATTTTCAGAAGCAAAGATAGTCAGAGGACAAAGGGATATAACGAATGAGGTGACATCAGGCTGGTGACTGGTGATCAGTGGGGTTCTGGAGGGCTACATCTTAACCCCAGTCCTCTTCAACATCTTTATATGTGACTTGGATGCCACGAATGAAAGGGATACTAAGCAAGTTTGCAGATGACACAAAACTTGGAGGAGCTGTTGACTCCCTCAAAGGAAGGGAGGCCCTGCAGAGAGACCTCAACAAATTAGAGAAATTAGCAATTATGTAATGTATGAAGTTTAACAAAGACAGGTGCCAGATTGTGCACCCAGGATGGGGAATCCTCAGACGTTCATAGACTGGGGAACAAGAGGCTGGAGAGCAGTGCTGTGGAAAAGGACTTGGAGTTCTTGGTTGATGGCAAGTTGAATCTGAGTCAGCAGTGCCCTGGCAGCCAGGAGGGCCAACCCTGTCCTGGGGGACATCAGGCAAAGCATCATCAGCCTGTTGAGGGAGGGGATTGTCCTGCTCTGCTCTGCACTGGGGCAGCTTCGCCTTGAATATTGTGTGCAGTTTTGGGCACCACAATATAGGAAATATATAAAGTTATGAGAAAGTGTCCAAAGGAGGGTCACAAAGATGGCGAAGGGCCTTGAGGGGAAGCTGTATGAGGAGCAGCTGAGGTCACTTCGTCTGTTCAGCCTAGAGAAGAGGAGACTGAGGGGAGACCTCATTGTAGTTACAACTTCCTCATGAGGGGAAGAGAAGGGGCAGGCACTGATCTCTTCTCTGTGGTGACCAGTGACAGGACCTGAGTGAATGGCATGCAGCTGTGTCAGGGGAGGTTTAAGCTAGATATTAGGAAAAGGTTCTTCATCCAGAGGGTGGTTGGGCACTGGAACAGGCTCCCCAGGGTAGTGTTCACAGCACCAAGCCTTCCAGCATCCAAGAAGCCTTTGGACAATGCTCTTAGGCACATGGTGTAATTCCAGGGGCTGTCCTGTGCAGGGCCAGGAGTTGGACTTTGATGATCCCACTGGGTCCCTTCCAACTCAGAATAGTCTGTGATTCTTTAATTTCCAAGCCTGCCAAATTAGGTGGGAAATTATGTTTCCACTGTGGCTGCCAGCTTCATCTCATTCCTGACAGGAAACCCAAAAAGTGACATGACTGATCTCCACAGTTTGTGGAAATGCAGGTACTTTTGATATGAGTCACCTGAATTGATGGCTCAAGCACTCACAGCTGCTCAGCTGCTTAGTATGCCATTAGGCAGCTTATTACCCCAGCAGGCCCACCTGGAGAGCCTGCCCGCAGGCATTTCTGCAGGCTGCTCTTGAGGTCTCCTGTCAAATGGGATGGGATAGGGATGCATCAGTCTTCTGGCCCCTGTGGAGACTGCTGCCTTAAAAGCAGGGGTGGACTCGGACGACAATTCATATTGAGGGAAATGGAGGGAAAGCATCGAAAATACTTGTTGTCTTGCTATAATAAGAGAACCTTGAAAATTTGCCAATTCTAACTTAACAGTACTGCTGTCGAGCCTATTGGAGCTGTTGGCTAATGAAACATCCTGCTCTAAATGGGAAACAAAAGATGCCAAACCAGTTCTCTACCTAGGGTTACTTTGAAATTTTTCCAGAGGATGGCTATGGGTCTTAGAGCCTATTTACATCATGTTTATTTTGGGCTGTGGAAAAAAAGGAGCATAGAATTTGTTATTTGGATCTAGGGACCTGTCAAATTCTGCAGAGGAGAATCAGACTGCTGAAACAATGCTGCAAAATCTACAAATACTGGGTACTAACTAGAACCTCAGTCTGAGCAGCAAAAGAATAGAGTAATAATAGTAATTCTATTTTGTTTTGTCCCCTTCCCCCCAAAAATTTAAAGAATAATTTTCAAAGGTCATCTGCCATGGAAATCAAATGGCAATCCCCTGAGGGCTGGCTTGGGAGGCTACCCAGGATATGGTGTTCATTAATTATCTGTACTTGAAGCTTACTAGAGTAAGGCTGCACTGACAGAAGCATGATGATGTGCAGCAACTAACCTTTTTCAGTGTTTGGCTCTTGAATATATAATTTTCTCCATGCTTTGCAACATTTTGATTCAGTTCTGGTTTTGGTCTTAGTCACTTGAATGTATATATAAGTATAGTTGTTGAGCTGTGACTCTAAGGAATTGTACTGAATTGTGCAATGTTTTGAAACAAGTTATCAAATTCCTTCCCAAAAGTTTGTGTGGCGTTAACCTCTCTTTTTGATGGTTATTCTATATTAAAGCTGTGCCATGAACTAATTTTTATGATAGCCAGTTGTAAATACTACAATCGATTTATTTTTTTTTTTTTTAACATGGTTAGCAGTCTCAATATCCCAGAAACAAAACCAGAAGGCATTCTAGTTTACTCTCACATAATTGTGTTTAACTAATTTGGAGTCTCGTATCTAATTAAATAACACAAAACAGTTATCCCAATAAATATTATTTCTCTGTTCTGCTAGAAAAGGACTAACATACATATACAGATATATAGAGGCACATATGCAGGACTGATTTCTGTAGAAACTCTTCCTGTAAAGACAGATACACAACCTGAATGAGTAGCCCTGTATAAAATGGGGAATTTGATGTTACTTACCTGTCCTTCAGAGCACTGGATAAATGTATTAAACTGGACTTCAGCATTCTCCTTAATAGTATTCCTGTTGCTAGGAAACAGTTATCAGGACCCCATCCATAAGCCTTGTCTTTGGGACTGCTTTCATACTTTACTCAAAGCCCTAGCTCTGACATCCTTGAAATTGTGTTTTCATTTTTCATTGTCTTTCCTGCTACTTTTCTCCATTTGTTTTTGCTTACAAAATCCAATTGTGCAAACAAGCAGATACATATCATGTAACTAACCAGCTGTGTAAAACAGAGATCTCCTTCAAATGGTATATCCTCTTGGTATACACCAAAAGTATTCCTGGAGTAGCTTTTTACCCTCACTATTTGTCCTGGTGTAAGTAATAGTGTGGAAGATCATCACTTTCCAAGTATTTACTGAAACATCTGTATTTCCGTGCAAAATACGAAGCTTTCTTTTCCTTCACTGGTGAGGTATTTATTGCACCCACCTACTGCAAGATTATGCTTAATTAGAAGCCTCGTTGTTTAGTTTGATGCTCTTTTAGATGATTTCACTCTGCATATGAGACTTCCCATAGATTTACTAGAAGGAAAGGGCACTAGGTTCTCCTGCTTATCAAGCTTATAAATAGATTGCGCAGTTTATCTTTCAAAAATCCTAGCAAAGCCAAAATTATAATTATAGCTGTATAATTATTAAAATGTGTTCCTAGCTGAGCTTGTTATCGCCTCTCAAGAATCAATGAAGGAATAGATGTTGTGGATTTGATGACAGGGTTGTTTTAGTGGTTCTTATTTTACAAAGCACAAATAAGGAGGTGGTGAAAAGGTCACAGAAGGTGGCAAAAAGGGTGAATTCAGCATTCTGCTATAGAAGGCACTCTTTAGTATCCTCCAAGGATGTTTCTAAAAAGCTAGTCTGAGATATAAAAAAGCCCAGTGCTTCTAGACTTACCCTATTTAACCTTTCACATATCCCTGATTCAACACAATCTTCAAATATACATTGCCAAGACACTTTTCCCTCAGCGTATCAAACTTCTGACCTTGCAGCTGTTGTAAGTCAGTCACAGCAACACGTCCTGCTGTACCATGTTATAAATAAAGGTAACTTGCTCATCAAATGCCAAAGACCAGCCAGTGTTATTCAGCCTGATCCTGCAGTTCTCACACAGGCAAGACTGTCACTGAGCTAAGACTTTATTTATACCACTGATGGCCTCAGCTCCCTTTTATTCATAGAGGTATAAATCAGGATTCACCCAAATTAAATCATGGGTTTAGACAGAAAATCGAGTGTGAGCGGAGTGCCAAAGGACAAAGCCCTGTATGCAGTAATCCCTCAGGCTTCAGTGCAAACCCTTGCTCCATGCAGAGCTTGTCACCCCAGCTACCTGAACCCACTGGGAACCTTGTCTCTGTGGAAAGTTTTACTTCAATGTTACTGAAAACAATTTCTAAACAATTTTCAGTGCTCATTTCTTACACTGCCCTCTTATGGAATTGGGTTGCTTTAGCCAGACTGTAAGGTCTTCCTTCTGCTTCTTGCAAACAGCAGTGTATTGCAAAGGCTCTCACTTAGCCCTGTCATTTTGCATTTCCAAATAGAAATTCAGCTACAAAGAAGAGGGAAGAAAAGAGTTGGAGATAAGGTGCTGCAAGAATCATCTTGTTGTGCTGAAAAGAGGATCCTGATTTTCCCCTTTGTGGTTGTGAGCATCAGATTTGCCACTAATGAAACGTTGGAATGCTTGATTTATATCACTAATAAGTGCTATAAAATTTGTCTTTCTGCCAATGCAGGCTGCTCAGAATACAGGATGCAAACTGATAAACATGTACTGTAGATCACAGTGAGCCCAGAAAAGAGAGAAGATTGTAAAACAAATCTATCCTACATAGCACAGTCTTGCCATGCAAATCCTAGTATTGGTGATATCTACCCCTCAGTGAATTCAGAAACTGCCCAGTGAATCTCTAGCATCAGAAAGACATAGATGTCGTCCTTGGATTTTACATCCAAATCACAGCACTCACTGAAAGCCCTGATTTCAGAAAAACAAGTTGTTTCATTTTTAAGGCTGCCTTTGGGTGAGGTCTTTAAAAGGACAATATATTTATAGTTCAAACCAAATACAGGTTTAGCCAAATTCTTGTTTTACTGTGGAAGACCTGATTACAACTTCATCACTTGAATTTGCCTGGCTGTCATTCACTAAAATATGAGTACCAGCTATTTCACTCCAGGCCCAGTGACAAGGCTAAATAGTGCTACAGTAAAGGAGTGTAAGATATGCTCCAGCTGTCCCCTACAACTCCTCCATGCTAAATATATCTCTTCAGTCGTTTGGCTGGCTTAGTTTCCAGGAAGACTAGCAAAAGTTTAGCTTTACATATGGCTAGAAAACTGAATGGGCAATAAATAAAACAGGGTTTCTGTAGAAAGGTTTGTTCTCACAATGCAACACAGAATATAGGACTTAAGAAGTAGCGTTGCTGTCCCTGTTTTGTTTTAAAAAGAAATTTTGACAAAGCACGATCATCCAGAATATGGTTCTTGTCTTATTTGTATTATCCTCTTTCAAAACCTCAGTAAATCTCTCCTTTCTCAACATACCTACAAAAACTTGGCAACAGTCAGGTTTTGCTGTGCTAAGAACAGTGTCTATCAGGCTGGTGGGGAAGGTCTTGCTGCCTCCTTATACTCCCCATCTCCATCTGCTGCCTAATAGGCAGCATTTATAGCTCTTGTGGTAGGGAAATGTCTTGCTGTTGTGGGTTTGTGCAGGAGGTGTTGGTCCAAGGATAAAACTCTTAGTTCTAAGTTCTAGAAATAATAATAGTTTTCAAGGTTTCTCAACTATGTTGGCAAAGGGTTATTTATGGCAGTGACAGACATCTTCTTACAAAGGGTCAAGACACAACTCCCTCAGTCTGCTCTTGCCTTTATCATTGCTTGTGATTGCTTTGGGCATGGGCCTCACCCCACGGAGAGGAGAGAAGCAGAGAAGAGGAGAGGGGAGAGGAGTGGAGGAGACGAGAGGATGAAATAGCCTTCAGAAAGTCAAAACTGTACCTTTATCTGCTTTAGAACCTTGTGGGTAAGACACTGAGAAAGAAACCAAGCTGGACAAAGGAGGTTGGTCAGACACATGAAAGAATTGATTTTATTCTCAAGGGTATTATAAGGAATTATAAGACAACTTTGGGACCTCGTTGCCTTCATAATGATGAAAGTCTTTGGGATGATGGCACTGAAGCCTCAGGCAGTAAGGACCCCTCTAGGCAGGGGAATTCAGAGAACATCTGTCAGAGGAGACAAACACCTAGGCCATTTTCATAGTCATTGTGGACTGAAACTGGAGAGCTTAGCATGATTTCTGTGTATTGCAACCCTACCTCTCACTAAGATTTGCTATTATGGAGTTTCCCACCCCCAGCATTTCCTTCTCACTTTGCAGAGGGGCTGGAGCAGGGCTGACTCTGCTCCTCAGCCAACCCTGAAGGTATTGTGTGTCACTGTCAGCATGGCAGGGCCAAGGGAATCTTACCTGTGGATCTGGACCTCCCATCACTTTTGCATGCTAGATTTTTGGACCTGCTGTCCCAAGTACCACAGTGTCTGCTGGGCACTCTGCCACAAATCTTCTCTCAAGAAAATACAGGTGGAAAGCAACCATGAATTCTGCTTGGCAGAACACTCATTTAGGCAGCCTGGCTGCTGAGACAGTCACTGAAGAGGAGGGCACTTTTTTATGCTGTCCTTCCAGACCAGAAAAGCCCCAAGCCATCTGTGATAGTCCTGAAGGAGGTATGTTGAAACAGCTGGTTGAAAAAGTTATTTTTCTTTCTGATGCCTTTCCCCTCTTGAGCACTGAGCATTCAAGTTAACAAGGGGAAGCTCATTCAATTGTGGGAGCAGAGGTGGCCTCTGGACTCCTGTGAGCTTCTTCTGCCCAAAGGAACTTGTTTAGTGAGGCAGCTTCCCAAACCTGAAACTTACTCCTTTGAACTTTTGCACTTTGTGGGCCAGTAATTAAAGTATTAAAGGGAGATGTTGAGGGAGGGCACAATTTCTTCATTTTGTTTGCTTGGTTGTTTGCTTGGAGTTCAGCCTTTGGAAATGTGATACCTCTGATGTTTAAAAGAATTCAGACTATAAAATATCATATCACTTTTTTCTCTTGGCTTTCTTGGTCGCAGAGCATGTTACTCAGCAGGAGAAAAGGAAGCCATGGCTTTTATCTTGGCATCTAGCTGCTGGCACTTATGCTTATGTAATCGGCCTTCAGGAGAGACTATTGCATTTTAACCATTTCCTCAACTGCTCAATTATCAACCTGTCGTTTCATCCAAATTTCAAGGACCAGCACTGTTTTCACCATAGATCCAAACCTGATTACCTCTTTGGGATCCTCACAAACTCCATGTCTGAACCTAGTGTTTTCCTGTAGGATGGTCTTGTTTTTTTTTCCTAGGAGGCCCTTTGTCTGTGGTTATTACTTTGGCTGCCTTAATAAGTTAGAGCCATCTGGAAGCATGGTTGACCGAGTTTGCACCTGCGTCTACATCTGCACTGTCTGGCCACGTCAGGTGGATGTTCACTTAAAAGATCCATCTCAGTGTGAGAAAAAGGAAAAGAAAAGGGAGGGAGGGTGTAAAACTGTTATTCCTACCTCCCTGTAACAGCAGGTGCACCAGATGGCTCACAAAGTAATTAGGGTGAAGAAACAGTGTCAAGACTTCATGTGGTGTGGTCTGTAAATGATCATCAAATCAAATTCTTTATCAAAGATGGAGTTGTCTCTCTCCCCATTGGCAAATCGATACACATTTGAAACAGCGCATGTAATCTGCTTCCTTACTTGCAGGCACCTGGAACACAGACAGAGAAACCTGGTCAAGAGACCATTCTTGTTAAGCAGCCATCTGTCCTAGCAGACTGTCCCAAAGCATTCCCAGCCTGTTGAGTAGTTATGCTTCGCTTTATTTGAAGGCAATTTTTCCTAAAAAATATTTTTCTTTTCCTCCTTAAGTGGTCACATAGAAGAAATTTTGCCATGCAGTATGTAAGGCAAACAGCACAAAGCTTCGTGGTAGAGTTATGCTTTGGCAGCAGAACAAGGACCTTGCACTGGCCTCATTTACAGATCTAATTATTTCTAAAGCTTCTCATATCTTCCCCCTCATATTTTCCCTTAGCATATGATTATCTACTACTCTGTGTCTCAGCCTAGGGTGCTCAGTAGAGGACCACTGCATCCCTGCACAGTCTACCATTCTGAAAAGGGCTGCTGTTGCACAGCAGTCTGCTACCCTTCTCTTCACCTACTCCCTCTCTAACTCATCTGAAATAACCACTCTGACTACCAGTGAGTTCTCTCTTATTTTTTATACGTTTGTCCCCCATTTCAAATTCCTCATTGTGCCCATGGAACTCTGCACCATCCTGACACTCATGGGAGCAACCTTGATGGAGACCACAACCACTGGTGAACAGTTTAATGACAAGCCTGAGGCTTCAAATACCTTTACAAGGGTATTTCTTTTTGTGTTCTGAAACAAGTCTTTGTCACACACAGCATTTCATCAAATAACTGCAGTAAAGCAATACCATATGAAAAAGGAGAAACCTAAACCAGAGCTTTCAGCTAGCTTCTCAAATAATCACAGAACAGCAAGGGAGCAGCTGTACAAGGCTTAGATACTCCAGGATAAATTCCATAGAAAAGTTTACACACAGAAAGAAGCTTTAACAATGTGCATAACACTAGCCTAGAATGTGAGCCTAAGAAAGGCAACCTGTTGTCCTGCTGCCATTTACTACAAACTGAATTATTTTGATTTCACTGTCAGCATGTTTGGGGTTTTTTTCCAAATTATATTCTACTATGGTGAGCTTACAGCTTAAAATCGACAGATTTACCTTTCCAGATTTGATCTTTTTTTCTTTTTTTTTTTTTTTTTTTTTTTTTGAAAGCAGACTCTAGCTGAATGTTCTCTGTCAAAGGAAGTTATGACAGAGTTAAAGAGTTAAAGAGATACAGAGTCTCTGTGGCAAACGTACCACATGCAGGAGAAGAAACCTCACATGGTTTGCCATGCAGGGGACTGTAGTGGGTTGCTGTACCGTAGTGGCTTGTTATCTGGCAGTATACTGCAAAGCATGGGATGCTGAACCCAAGACATTTCTCCATAACTGCATTTGCGGTGTTTATGTATATAAATCTCAAACTATGATTTCTTATTTTTTAAACCTGCTCAGCAGCTATCCAGCAGCAGCTAAACTTGCTGGACTTTCTTGGCCAGGAAATTTGCCCAGCTCTTACTCATTTTCCACTGAGAACCAAAAGCTAGTCATGGGACAGTCTGACTTCTCTGAGAGACCAGTACATCTCTGAGGCTGGACTGTGCCCTACAGAAACCCCTACAGAAATTTTTTTTTCTTTCATAAGCTGCTCTTCACCTTCTCTTCTCTCCCTCTTCTCTCACTTTCTTCTTCCTCCAGGCTTGGCAGGCCCCTGAGCCCCATTCTTGAGCAGATGGTATTGCAGAAAAGTTGCATGGGAAAATTTTCTTGTGTTTTCCTCACCTGAGGTACCAGGCTCTGGGTCCCCCCTACATGGAGGGGCCTCTGTTCCCTTGGGTGGTTTGGCACACAGCTTGAAGTTTAGCCTTTCTTGCTAACTAGCTGAAAGCAGGTATCTGCTCGGGATTCTCTGGACAAGCTGGATGTCAGTTTCCCCTCAGTGAAATGGGTGTTTTGTTTTGGGCAGAGCAGTACCTAATTTGTGGACTTACAAATCCTTTATGGCTTCTAGCCCTCAGTTTAATATAGAATCAGCAGGTCAACTCTCTTAATTTCTGCACTCTGTTCAAACCTACATAACTATCTATCCCTGTAATTACAGCGGTGAGCAGTGTGTCACTATCTTAGATGTGTATTCTTAGTTACTCATCATCATGTTTTTCTCCTCCACTCTAGTAAAAAAGAGACAAATTTCCCCTTTGGAATTGCCAAAATCACCTTTGCAAGTCAAACCTAACAAGTAAAGCAGTTCTTGTATATTCACTCTGACCGTAACTGTTTCCAGAGTAGATAAAGTGTTCTGAATCACTTTACCCCAAATCTGGAGTTTGCCCTTAAATATGTCTTCACTGAAATGTGAAGAAAAAAAAAATCTGTTTATAAAATGCCTAGGTCTTTATTTTCCTATAAGAGGCAGTCTAGGAGCTGTCCTCAGCTATAGTTTACATTTTAACCTTTTTTTCTCTAATATCTTCATATGTACCAGAAAATACAGTGAATTTCCCTCTGCTTTTGATTACTTCTGGTTGGCAAACAATGAAGATTAATTGTTTTCTGATGTAGCAGAAGCAAACATGATTCTTATTCACAAGTAACCTTGGCAGTGTCAAGAGGGGCACACACAGCTCTGGGAACAACGTTCTTAGCCAGCTGCACTTACAGAGACACAAAGAAAGCTCATTTTGTTGCTGTTTGTTAGATAGACAAAACTATGGCAGTGAACTAAGATACAATTCAAGTCTTATATTCAAATTAGTAGGTAATTAAGCTGAAATGCATTTTTAAATTTATTTCCCTATTTGTTTGGGTTTTTTTTTGTTTTTAAACATATTTCCTTATTTCACAGGTCTTAATTTTTCATGGAACATTTGAAGCTATGCTTGTTTTCCTTAGCTTCCACATCTTGCTGAAAGACCTGTGGCAGGAACATGAAAGCAGTGATGGGACTATTCTTGGGGTAGAATTGCATGGGAAAGAACAGGAAGCAGTCCAGCCATATCACAGCCTGAGTCCCAGTCCAGCTGGTGAGAGAGGAAGCTTTACTTGTGCAGGTACAGTGCTGTGCTTTAGAACTTCTTTTGCTTCCACTTTATGTTAGTAGCAGGGGTCTGTATAACAGTGCATGGGCATACAAGCTGGGATGAAACCTACCTCAGGCATCATGCTGTATCCCTGTGCCAAACACAAACATGCCTTCAGAGATGAGTGGAAGAGGGAGCCTGCAAATCTTAAGGTAGATGTCTTTTTACACAGAAGTATATAAGAAGTCAGAGTAATTTAACTGCTTATAAAATGAAGCAAATGGAAATATTTGCACTTGTAGATGACGGAATAAAAAAAATGTTACCATTCTACAAATGGTATCTTTTATATGTTTGCAAACAGAGAAAGAAAATAAATAGCGAAATTATACCATTAATCTATTCCTTTTGCTCTGTGGTAATGTTTTTTCAAATTAAATTATTCTATAATGACCTATTCAGTGTTTTGTATTACCCTTGAAACAAATAGTCTATTATTTTAGTACTTCTTTGGCCTTTAAGAGTGTATCTTGGCTCTTCAAAGATTGACGTAGGAAAGTAATAGGATTCAAATTTAGGAATGATGATTGTGATTCAAAATTAAGAAACAGATACTGTGATTCTAAAAATCTTACTTACTAGTGGGAGTGGTCTCAGTGAAATTCTGCGCATATGTTTTGCCATGGCAGAACCTAACAGGGGAACAGACCAAACAAAAATTAGGACAAGACTGTGACTGAAGCTTACCTCACACTGAGCTCACATTGTGATCATCTCACACTGAACTTAGAGTATCTTTCCCTAGTTGCAGGAGTTTTGCCCAAGTAAGAATTAGGAAATTAGGTCTCTGTGCATGTTAATTTTAATAAAATCTTTTACTTGCAAGTCATAAGTGTAAAAGTCAAATTTTCAGTGGGTAATAGTGTAGTGCACTTATGGTCCACTTGACTTCAAACAGCCTTTCAGTTACCTAATTCTGCATTGTGAGGTTGCCATGCGAAAATATTGCTCTTGTTTTGAGCAAAATGCCAACTGCTCAGTGTAAGTCTGCACTGAAAACAATGTAGGACTAAGCCCTCTGTGGCAGCTGTAACATTTGAATTAAGAGACACAGTAGAATATTTTGTGGCTTTTCTAATTAAAATAATAATTATGTAGTGTCTATCAGCATGGAATTCCAAATGTTAGCCTCAGGGTCAAATGGCTTAGAAATATGAAATTCTGCTCCCTTCATAGGAAAAAAAAAAATAAAAAAGTAGATGAGGCAGTTCTGGGCAGTTCCATTTACATATACTGCAGATATTGTTTACTGATAATACCATCTACTGTGTTCTGCTCTTCATAAATGACAAAAAATTATTTGTCGTGCACCACAGTACCCCTGAACTGATACGTAAGTCTCAACAGGTAGTGATTTTATGTTTGATAGTACAGCAGAGAGAGCTTATTTAGAGGGCGAATGTTATTTTTAAGAGCACAGATAGTGTTCATAGGTCTGATGCGCTTTAGTGCGGCAGGTAAAGCTCATATAACCAGTTAACTTTGGGACAGAGGAGAACACAGGGTCAATATAGGGGGGAGGCCTTTTTGGGAAAACAATACCAAACCTGCAGAGGTAGAATTGAAATTGCAGAACTGAGCCCAATTAGCTGCACATCAGAGTAGATGCTGGTGAAGTGCTTTTCCTTGAACTGAAGTTGCATGGTGGAGGATCAATCAATCAATTTATGAACACCTCGAGGGTAATAATAGTCTAGTGAATGTGAATTTGTCAAGGACAAATTGTATCAAACCAATCTAATTTCTTTCTTTGACAGGTTAAGTGAATAAGGGGGAAGCAGTAGATGTGATATATCTTGACTTGAGTAAGGCTCTTGAGTCTCCTACAGAGCATTCTCGTAAGCAAATTAAGGTATATGATTAAATCACTGCAGAGAAGGCTCATGGCTGGTTGAGAAAACAAAATCAAAGAGGAACTATCACTGGTTTGTTGTCGAACTGTGAGGACATTTAAAATGGAGGATTTCTGAGCCCAGTTCTATTCCATCCTTTGCTGATCAATGATCTGGATGATGAAATTATGAGGATGCTTTTAAATTTGGAAGGAGTTCCAGAAACTAGAAAGTCATTCCAAAATCATCTGATGGAAATTTGATAGAGGCACATGCAACTGCAATCCAAGTGCTTTGCATATACAACATGGGGAAAAACAGTTAGGAAGCAGTATAAAGCAGAGAAGGAGTTAGAAGATAGGGGGACAAAGACAGTGCCTACATTGTGATGCTACTATGCTAAAAAAAGATTCTTCTCTTTCTTGGATATATTAACTTTCATTTGTAAAGGGTAAAGAGGCTCTAGGTGGGTCTAGGTAAGCTTGCTTGAACAAGGAGGTTGAACAAGGTGACTCTCAGAGGTTCTTTCCAGCCTCAAGCCTTCTTTGTTTCTCAGTCAATCTAGCTATGGAGACCAGTGATACCTCAGGTAAAACACAGTTTCAGGCTTCAGACTATGGGAAAGATGTAAACAAACATTAAAAGGGCAAAAGGAGGATAAATGATAGAGGCTTGAAAAACTTGGCATCTGAAATAGGCTGAAAGGGAAGTAGACCATCTCTGTGTCACATGTTGCACAGGGCAGGAAATGTTGTCAAACTTCTTAGTGTCATTAAAGCACATAACTAACATTTGAAAACTTGGGCTTCAATAAATTTCTGATGCATGCTTGATTTTGTGTCATTTTGTTGGGTATTTAAAAGCATAGATATTCTTTATTTCCTGCTCTCCAATTGAAGTTACTCATGTTTATCAGGTTCTCTTGTTTGCCTTTTTGAAGCTTTTTTTTTGTATTTAGAATTATCCTTCTTGATGTTGCCAACTAAGGTTTACAGAAAAAAATATAATTTCAGCTCTGTGTATTTAGGGCTTTGTAAATTTTATAGAATTATACCACTTTCTTCTGCATCTCTGTTGTACTGATTGGAGCAACGCAGGTGAAGTAAATGAATAATGTTAGTCAAGAAAACACTATGGCTTTAGAGAGTAGCTATTCATGAAGAAAAAGCCTTGAAACATTTCCAGAACTGGAGGCAGAGAATTTATTGTTCCTGCTGGAACCCAGAATAACTACTGCTTTGTGTCATCATTTTATAATCCTTGTCTGTCAATAAACATAACTGTAGCTAGCAATAAAAATGATACAAGCTCAGTCAGGCAACGCTACCCTGGTAAAACAAATTTATGAGCCAGTTAATATTTTTAATCCTGTTACAGAGATGACCTCGAAACCCAGACCATTTATCTAAGCCTTTATCCCCTAAAGGAGCACATGTAGATGTCAGATAAATGAAACCTGCTTTTGAATCATGTTGATCTTGGGCTGAGGTTGGGCAACAAGAGGGAGAAAGGGTGGAATCGTAGACATCTGTCTGCAAAAACAAACCAGCCCCATTAGTATCTGTCTCCTGCCCAGCACAGAGTTGGTCAAACATACTTGCAGACTCAAATGAAGCTGTTCATCTGATAACACAAAATTCAGTATGTTGTATTTTTCCCTTCTTCACATCAGTTACATGCCAGCGATTATTCCAGTTCCACCATTGATCCAAGATGACTTATCACAACAGGGAGTCAGTCTGTTTATGCTGCTTCAGAAATCTCTGAGATGTTATTTGATCTACAGCATCCATTAGACACACAGAATACATTTCCTTCTCTATTGTTTCATCTTATTAGCAAGATATGGCAGTGACACTGTCTGCTAATTGCTATCCAACCACTGCTTTGTGCCTTGTTAATTTTGACTAAGACTCTTTTGCTGCATAGCACAGTGTAGATATTACTAATAGAAGAAAGACAGGTAGTTAATTGGTGTCTCGAGTGTTGCATAGACAAATGAAGAATTGACAGACAATCAGTTTTTTTCTGATGGAAGGGTCAGCTCTTGTCACTAGTTTCTACACTGTCCTTTCTCTCTAAGCTGCAATGTACAAAGTTGTATGCTTGTAAAATGTGCTGAGATTCATAGTGGCTACCAGAAGAATATATGCTGCTGCCCACAACTTATAATGAATTAATATTAGGAATGATTGCTTTCTAAACCTTGGTCTGGTGAAAGTGAAAGCCAGGGAGAGTCCTAATCAGAGTGTGTTTTTGCACTGATTGTCTGAGTCTCCTGGAAAGCCTGCAACATACTGATGCAGGATGCATGGTCTTAACTACACAGTTACAAGTTAAATCCACCAAATATAAAATTAGAGGGGCTATAAAGATATGCATTCTGCTTGTTCAGGGAAGCCAGATGAGTCAGTCTGGCAACAGAGGTTCTACTTCCAGTTCTAGTCTGTCAAATAAGGGAGGAATTTTTGATGGCTCCAGACAGTGATCCTTTGAGTCCTGAAAGAAAAATAACTGAAAGTGCAAGGAAAAGAGTTTTCTCTCACACAAGCTGCTTACAAATTCTCTTTGTTCTTGGACTTAGACTCAAACCCAAACCTTCTGCACTGCCTCATCAAAAATACAGGTTGATGTTTCACTTCTTATATCCTGTGTATACCAATGTCCTCTACTGCACACACAGACATACATCTCAGGCAAAACAAATGATGGCTCATAGATTGTGAAATAATTGTTGAGATAGGTGGACAGAAACAGCATTCAAATATCCTACAACAGGAGATAACAGAATATTTCTGTTCAAGAGCAAATATATTTACATACCTGGTCTTGTAGAAAAGATGGATTGAATGCAAGCTATCTTTCTGCAAGATTTGTAAAGAATTGGTGTTCTGCAGCCCCTGCTAAAGGCAGAAGTGTGAGTATGCAGCATTTTTGAAGTAATGCCAAGACTTTTAGGTATATATATATATATGCCCGCATTATAGACAAATTTGGTAACCATGTGGAATGTTACACATATTCAGTGTCTGTCTGTTCATTACAAAGGTTTACTTGTGAGAAAATGTTGTAGTTTCACTGTTAATTTTATTCAAATTTCTGTATCTGAAAAACCTCCTTTAGATAAATTATCAGTGGCAGCTGAAAACAAGCCCTAGCAAGAGCATAGCATCAATTAATTTCTTAGACATTGGAATGGCTCTCTGGATAACAATCAGAAGCTGCCAGACAAGAAAAATCAAGCAGTAAGATGAGTGCAGCAAAAAGGCCCACTAAATTCAGTACAGTCTGGTGACAGTCAAACTCTAGATATATCTTCCTACAAAACTGCAAGAAGGCTACATGTGATCTTAATCAGGTGCAATGGTATGGACAAGCACAGCTCAGCACAGCACCTTTGCACTCTTCATGCTGTCTAATATGCCAGAGCTCCAGCACACAAAAGCTGGTGAGTGCTGACTTCTCCACGACTGTCTGAACTTACAGACATTATCAATTTAAAAATAACACATCCACTGGAAAATATTTTACCTATATTGTTATAATAACACCTACGATTAGAGAAGAAGAAAAAGAAACTTAAAAGTTTTTATCTCTTCTCTCAGGGTTTCGTTTCTTGTGCATTTGAAAGCAATCCTTACCTTGTCTGTTTCAATGTTTGCTCAGCCCAGTCACTCTGTTGTTCTGGGGGGAAGGAACTAAGGGAGAGGGTGGGGAAGGAGAGAGACAAAAGCATCACATAGCAGAAAATAATAAATAGGATAATATGATTTTAAAATCTGAAAAAAAGAGGAAATTTATGCAGGCTTTTGTGGGTGCATCTAGAGAAGGATAGGGAAAGTGTTTTAATTGACTAAGTTTGGAGCTTGGAGGAAGGAAGGGCTGTGTCAATATTCTCCCTGCAGGGAAGGCAGAGAGAGCAGGGGAGGAAAAACAGGTGAGAATCCTTCACCCTCCTGTGGCTGCCGTTCTGTGCCTGTTTTGAGATGTGCATGTGTTACACACAGCCTGGGCAAAATGACTGATGTACTTCTCTCACAAGTCTGTCTATGAAAGAGCAAACACTCTCCCAATCAGTTCCCTTCTCCTCTGTGTCTCAGCGCAATTGTCAGGTTTGAAAATTATAGACATTGCATGTGCTTAAGGAATTGCTAACTCACCCTCCTGATTTCCTCCTTCCTTTCTTTTCACCGGGTGGGCAGTTTTCATTTTTCACATTCAATATCACTTCTTATTTTCTCCTTTTAAATCTGACAGTGACGCAGGAAGTAAAAATAAAGATGTCAATAGTATAAAGAATATCTCATTAGTTTTGATTTATTACTTTTTCCCTTCCCTTGCAGAGAAAACTGTAGATTTAATTTGAGAAGGACCCAACTGGTAAACTGCAACTGAGTAGGAATTCAGCTGGAGAAAAATGCGACTCAACATGAGCAGTTTTGATAAGCTTACTTAAATCCCTTATACATGAGCTCTTTCTTTTCCTCTCCTACACAATGTGTGTCACATTGGCTCTTGTAATTCTGACTACCCTAAAAGGCCACCTTGAAATTAATTTCACAAAATATCATTTCCAAAACATGTTTTCAAAACTTTATTTATGATTAAAGAGGGGACCTGAAAATTTAACCTTTGATCTAGACTAAATAACTTTTTGCCGGTTCACCCTGAACTGTCATTTCCACTGAATGAACTAAAAGAGGCAGAACATCTGAGAAGCAAAAACCTGTTTTCCGAAAATGTTATGGTTCTGACAGTGTCTCACAGACAAGTTGGAACTAGTCTGTATCAAGCTGCTTTAAAAATAATGTTTGTATACTATTGCAATATTTCTTTTTGAAAATAGATAATTTAATGATGGATTTATAAGTGATGAAGACTGCCGTTCCCCCACCCCTTTTGCTACCATGTGCAGGAGCCTTTACCCATTGCTATATCTAGGCAGAAATGATTCTAGGCGTCTATTCAGTCCTTGATACAGCCAAAGGCATTTTCCACTCACCATGTAGCCAGAGGGCACTGATCCTGCAGACTGCTATTAATCCCCATTCCTTTTGCAAGGGGTCTGTGTGTTTTCAAAACTCAGATGCTGAGGCAAATTTTAGTTTCCAAAAGCTAAATATGTGTTCCAATTTTCCAAGTGACTAGAGAGGTAACACAGCCCAGGCAAACAGGAACAGGAGGGAAGGAGGGAGAGGAGGAGTGGCAGGTTTGATCCCTGTGTCTAAAATTGACACTGACATTACAGCTTTGTGGGATTGAGGCCTGGCTTGCCCTGTATCTCTGTAGAGTGCTTAGCACATTTTGGACCTTGTGAGCTGTTGCATTAATAATGACCTTGGCTTGCACATAACAAACAGCCTTAAGCTCAGTCCAGTCAATATGTAACCTGGGCTGTGAGTGAAAAGAAGGTGGCACTCCACGCACCATCCATCGGAGTTCCCAAGCGGCAAGGCAAAGTTCTTGGCCATCAGGCACATTTCACATTATGTTCATGCCTGCTGCTACTTTTTTTCATCAGCACTGAAATGGTTAACAGTGAAAATTATCTAAAATACTGTCTGTAGCTCCTGATCTTTTCCTTGTTCTCTGGGCACCCAGGTCAATGTCAAATTCTTGCCTATGGGAAGTCTGTGGTGTAAGTGTGGCAAAAAAGGGACTGCACCTCTCTGTACCAGGGCAACTCAAAATGGCTTGGGCCATATCTCTCAAAATTATATGCTATTTAATAAGGTGCTGTTAATCTGATATGTAGTTCATGTAATGGAAGCAGTTATTAAAGAAAAATAATAGAAAAAAGAATAAAATTTAGTCCAAAATAATCATCTGTATTCTGGGCTTTTACAGCACTAATGTACAGTCATAGGAAAGGGATATGATGATATACAGATTTTATGAGCCACCGGAAACAACGTGAGATGGTGCAATAATGTTAGCAATAACAATTTGTGTCTTTTCAGTGTTCACTGTAAAAAGATCATAGAAAAAGGATGTTTTTCACTTTAACAATCAATGGTCTTTAAAATGGAATTCTTCTGAGAGGGTTTTTCCTGAGACGATTCTACCCATGACGGGAGAGAGAAATTTTCTGTACTAGTTTTAAGTTTGTAAAGCAGTTTCCATTTCCCAAGGAAAATGCTACTGAAAGAAAAAAAAAAAAGAGTAACATTCACCATTTTATAATTATTAAATACAGATGCATCCTAATAACACAAATTCTTTATTTCTAATCATAAAATGTATCAGTGTTATAAATATGTTAAGCTTCTTTGTTGTTATGGGTCAGCACAGACTAAAGAAAAATGGATTGTTAAACAAGCTGTAGTCAATATTTATTTTTGTACTTCCAAGATTTTTGGCCAGTGATTACATATTTGTGAATACTCATTTTGAAATTTATTTCTGCTAGCAAACCCTGTTTCTACAAATAAAGATTATTTAGTTCCTCTTTAGGAAGAAAGTCCAGACAAATAGGGCAGTGTAAAAAGGTTTGAAGAGCATTTGTGGGGGGGGGGAGGTTGTGTGTGGGGAGGGGGAGTGAGGGTGTAAGGCAATTTTAAGTACCAACTAAAAGCAAAATGTCTCTAAAGAGACTTTGTTTATGTTTTTTCTCCTGTAGTGAGAGAAGTCTCTAATGAAGGAAATGTCCTTTAAATTTAATGCTAAGTGATGTTAGACTGAAGTGTGCATTATATAGCACCAATCTAAAAGACTAACGTGTTTTAACTTTGGTTAAAAGATAAACCACTTTTTTTTTTTTTTTGGAAACTGTCAGTGTTAGTGGGTTCTTGTTTACAGCTAGAATCCTTAAGGAAAGAAAACTTCAACCTTGACACAATGGAAAAAAATGGAAAAGAAGTGACTGGCTGAACAACTCCATTTCCTTCCAAGGGCCCAGTGCAGCTGCACAAGACATCCTCCGGTGTGACATGCAGAGGCTTTAACAATAGAACATGTGGAAAACTGTTTAATTTTTTTAAAATAGTGATGAATTTCTGGAACAATGACTGTTCATATCTAACTTCCTTCAGCCTTTTCATTCCCTGTTCCTCATCACCCCAGTAAATTTATGTAAAATCTTTATATCATAGCTTGAGATTCAGCATTTATAAAATAAATTAGCAACATGATGCATTAAGCGTCAATAGGAACTTGAAGGATTGGTGGGGAGGTTAGACATTTTGTTTCATTTTAAGCAATTTTGTTTAATGGTGCAAATTAGCTGATGAAAATAAATCTCTAGTGTGTGCCTTTTCCTGGTAACAGTTTTGTAGAACAAGGAGATCTGAAACAGCTGAAGAACTGAGTCTTTGCCCTCTCTCCACCACCTCAGTCACTATAAAGCTCAGCTGGCTTGTTTACAAAATTCCAAAGTTAATTTTGTATCTGGTTGTAGTTTGGTGAGAACACCTACCTATATTCTTGCTGTTGGTTGAGATGCTTTTACCCAGTAAGTTAATGTGAGTCTGCAGCACTGCAGTAAAAGCTGAAGTTAGTGATTATTTCCTTGGGTCATACCCATTGTGTGGTGTTTTTGAGGAGCGTAGAAGCAATGTAGGGGCTCAGTTATGCTTTTCATGGTTATACAAACTGCTGCTGAAAACAATATTGAGTGAGGAAAGCAAGACTGTGCCCCAGAGCATGAAGAAGATGTCCTACTTCCACCAACAATAGGTGGATGACAAAGGAAACAGGATTTGACTGAAATGGCAGAGGTCGTAACAACAACAATAGAAATACCTGTAACAGCAGTATAGTTAACACATAAAGCCATGTTTTGGTACCATTATGAAAGAAGGGAATTGGTCTCTTCTACTGTGTCTGCAGCAAGAGGACCAGAAGAAATGGCCTTAAGTTGAGACAAGGGAGATTCAGATTAGGTGTTACAAAAAATTTTTTTCATTGTTAGGGTGGTCAGGCTTTGGAGTAGGTTTCCCCAGGGAGGTGGTGAAGTCACCATCCCTGGAGGTGTTTGAGAGGTATGGCACTGGGTGATATGTTCTAGTGATTTAGGGGTTACAGTGATAGTGCTGGGTTGGTACAGCTGGACTTGATGATCTTAAAGGTCTCTTCCAACCTTGATGATTCTAGTATTCTAAGGATTTTCCAAACAGGAATATCAGCTGATCTGCCTAACAGCCACCTGAGTGCAATGTTCACATGATTGCCTTAGTTTTTCATTTTAAAAGGAAAAGTAAAATTTTTCTTGTGAGCTATGTCTTTCTCTTAAACTACTCCAACAAAAATGCTCGGAACTGGTTTTCTTCAAAATCCAAGAACAGAAGAGCTGTTAGCTGAGGTTTTGCTTGTTTCCATATACACGTCCAGCATTTCCCTGTTCCTTGTGTTTCCTGCAATGACTGTACCTCTTTAAGATTGTGTAGTGAAGCTAAAACATTCCTTTGCAATTTTTGACCTCCACGACTTTTCTAAACAAGGGCATGGGACACTTCAGAGGCAGCAAGTTTGGAGTTTTTGTGTGTTAATTGACTCATTAGCTCTCACAAAAACAATGACCTCTAATAACATCTCCTTTAACATGGCCCTCTTCAAACTGAATTTTGCCTCTGCCCTGATGGGTTCCTTCATCCAGTTTACGTCAGTATGTTTCCTCCCTAATTACTTCTTTAATTCCCATTTGGTGCTGAGCATGGACTAGGCTTCTGTTCAACTCTTTAGTGTTCTCTCTTCTGGTTTTCCAGGTCTTGTTTGTTCTGGGCCATCTTTTGCTTTCTGTGCCTCTGCAGCTTCTGTTCTATTTGAAAATATCACTGGAGTGACAGCAGTTATTGCAAACACTTCACAGAAATTCTTGATGCCAGAATTATGAAAATCTCCTCTTGATGGTATTTTTCCATTATTTGCTACACAAAGTGCTGAAACAATACCTCAAGGAATGTTGTTTCTTTATTTTTCCTTGCATCATCCCTAGTTTCAGCTGATCACTGATTTCTTCTGAGGTGGCATTCAAATATGTTGGACTCTGTTCCTTCTGGCTCCTGCAGATCTTTTGACTGCCATCTGACCAGGGCCCCCATGGCTTTCATCTGTTTTCACTCCAAATCCTTCTTCTAAAACGTAAAATGATGGCCTCTAGCCAGCATGTTGCCTTTTACTTTTCCTGTGGCCCAGGCCTCAGTTAAAGATTTAACAAAAGCAAAAAAGCTCTGTTTCAAGCCAAATAAAGGAATAAAATCTAAAAGTTTTTCCAGATGAAAATGCTGGACATTTCACAGGCAGCTCATGTGCTCTTTGGCAACTGAAATCTAGCACAAGCTTTGCTCACATAATACAAAATAGGGCTTTTTTTATATAAACTATTTCTGGAGCTTCCAATTATTGTCTTTTTCTTTTAATACCTCTTATTTTATAAAATCTACATGAAAGATGAAAGCAAGTGAACCTTTGCATCTGTGAAGGCAGACTTCCTGGGTTATCATCTCTGGTTCTGTGCTGGTAGTGCTGGGTGGCAGCAGCTCCTTGTACTTCAGTGAACACCACTCTGTGCAGCTGCTATTTGCATGCAGGTCATCAGTCCTGCAAGGGTACACAGCACTGTCCTGAGTTTTCCCATACCTGTGTATGACCCTTTCTTTACAAGGACTGACAAGCCCAGTGGAATATCTGAGTCTTGTAGGTGATGTATATACCTGTAGAACATCAACAGCAGAACCCCCATTTTAGAAAAGCACTCTAATCAAACTCTGCTATGCTCAGGGGATTCTGCTATTTAAAATCCAGTCGAAGTGGGGGCATTGAAAGCTGATTATCTTCATGCTTATTGTACTGTGAGCTTTTGCTTGCTATTGAAATGACTTTACAAAGAGAAACTGAAATGAGGGATGGGTTGGAGGAGAGGATAAACTCTTTCCCTCCCATTTTCCAAATGACAGGCCCTCTGCAATGTGGTTACATACCATATTATGCTAAGCTTTTTCACAATACAAAGTACTACTCAAACACAATGTGTGATTACTACAATTTCCCCTCTTTGATTCATCTATGTTATATCTGTAAGCATCTCTTAATTTGCCGTTTCTGATTCTAAGTGTTGGACAGGATTTTCCTGTGCCATTAATGTTCCCAGCAGAATTTCTCATCGGTCTACAGCTCTCATCAGTACAGCATGAGTGCCTGTGTGGGTTGGGGCAACCCAAATCCAGGCTGGGCTGCTCTCAGCCTGCTGAGGAAGATAGCTCTGGGTGTACTACTGGAAGAGATGATTCAGAAGGATTCGTGACCTTAAAGCACTCCCGGCCAAATATATGACACACATTTGGAATGTGTGACACTTAAAACCAATCCAGCTGGAGAGTGATTTTAAACAGAAGATGGTAAATCTTCTATTTCTCAGATGTTAAGAGAGAATAAATATACTCCTCTCAAACCAGAGACTTCTTTCCTTCCTCCTTCATTCTCAGAACATCTTACTTGGCATAGGTGTTTGTGAGCCACTTGTGAAAAACTAAGTTTAGCTCATAAAAACAAAATCCCAGCAATTACTGGTTATTCTTTAAGACTTAGTTTCACACAGCAAAGCATATGCAGTAGGTTATTTTTTTCCCCTGTGCCATACATCTTACCTTTAATTTGTTATAATTAATGAAAAAAATATTATTTCTGTTCTTCTGGTGAGTTGTTTTGGATGGATGCTGGCAGCCACTTTGGAAGTCTTAGCACCAGTGGTATTAATGCCCTGAATTTTATCAAAAAATTTCTCTCACCGTTCCAAATACAGCTGTAGTCCTGAGGTCTCAAATACAAATATTTCCTCTGAAGATTAAGAGTTGTTTTTAATTAAGCTGGGGAAAAGGCTGATAGTTGCTGCTTGAAGCCTAATATTGCAATGGCAGGTAAGGAAGAAAGTGGGTGCATAGGTAGCCTTCAAAAGTGTTGGTGAGACAGAAGGGTGAAGAAGTGAAAGATGTAGAGATGAGCTGGAGGAGACAGACAGGCAGGAATATAGAGGCACCAGTGTGAAATATAAGAGACAAAAGGATTAAGAGGAATATGGAACCCAGGAAAAAAGTGAAAATGCACCGTGAAAGGAGATCTTTTCTTATGAAGAAAGTATAGATGATGTGGCATGCACAGCTTAGCCAAATGAAGATTGTGTGGATCCTGTTGCTCTCTGTGTTTTTATTTTAAGAATACACACCAAGGAGAGAAGAGAGTTTCTTAATTTAAGGGCTGAACTTGTCTAAGAGGGAGAAACTTAACCATGGATGAAATCAGAGTGGAAACTGGATTTCTATTTCTAAGAAAACGATGTTTACTAACAATTAGGCTCTGGGATCTCTTAGGTAAAGCCACTACATTTTTAAAGGTGGTACTGAATGACTACATGAAAGCAATTATATGACATGAATCTTCTCAGGCTTCTATTGCTACAATATATCAAATTTACACACTCACAGGTGTAGAGCTAGATGAAACATGAAGCAAGCAATATGAAAGTTTACATGACCTTCATTGGTGTTATTGTGGAAACTCTGATAGTACCAACCACCATAGTAGAAAATGCCCATTTCATTTGAGTTAGGGGAATTTGTTTCTTGAAGACATTTATTGTCATGGTGTATTTCGCCTAAGACTTTTTCAATAAGAAACAAAATGTTCTATAAGCAGAATGGCTTTAATATAGCATTGCTCTCTGAAACTGAAATACCTTAGAAAAGATTGTTTCTATAGTAAAGAGTTGCACAAGAAAAACTGGCCTGAGAATGTCGGGGGAAGAGGAAGTAGGAGTTGCTGTTGGGTTTCCTAGTCAGATTCAATGAACTGCTGAGTGATGTTGACTTGGAAATTAATGGAGTGAATATTGATTTTTAGAAAATATATTCATAAATATGAGAAACCTGCAAGTGGAAGTCTCTGGTCTCTACATGTGCCAGTGACTGGCTCTTTTATATTTCAGTGCACAAATTAGAGATGCTTCCCCAGGTTTTGGAAACAATTCCAGAATTTTGGCAACTTCATCATTAGAACACTGTAGCATGTTGGGATAATTCAGATAATGAAGATTTCACTTGTATTGCGGTCACCTCATCTTCCTGCTCTTTATTTTTGTTCTCTTCATTCTCTGATTCATTATTCCAATATTACTTGTTTCCTTTTTAAGACATTAATTTTCATTGTCTTGGAGACTAGCATATGCTGCCTCACTTTCTGCTCCAGCTCTGCTTTCTTATTCTTGTACAGCTTACACAAAACAGGCTGGACTAAATAAGAGCCCTTAAACTAGTGAGGGAAAGAAGCAAACACTGTATAGAAAGGCCTCACCAGCAACAGGGATAAATGTCTTCAACTGATTTCACAAGCATTAACCTTTCCTTAAATGGAGAGCATATGAAACACATATAAATAGTTTATGACAAGTAAAATAAGATTTTTTTTAAAAAAATCAACAAAGAAGCAACAGCTTTAAGAAAATAAGATCGGATGCTTAGGATAGTGATGGTAAAATAAATGTAGTTTTAAAAACAGATATATTTTGTACTCATCAAGGGAGATGGTAAAATACTCTTCAAAGTGTTTCAACAGTTTCTTAGTTAGTCTTCCCAGTGTTTTAAGGCTTCTCTCTCCCCTCCATAGATAAGTAGAAAAGAATCTCTAATCCCTTGTCTTTGTGAACAAAAAATAATAAGTCTTAAATAGCTAGACCTTTCAAATATCATGAATAAGCACTTACAAATGTCTCACCAGCTGAGAAGAAAGAAAAGTAACCTAGATTAGAAATGGATCATTTTCAGAAGTTGTAGTGATTAGCACCACAGTAAATCTTAAGAAAAACATCCATGAGAAAGATTCTGCCACCTTTATGCAGGATTAATAACTTATTCTGAAAAAGAAATCTCAACTGGAATTTAGTGAAAGAGGATACTTAGCAGTGTGTTTGAGTGTGTTAAAGCCTGAGCCAATAGTAGCAGAACTTCTGAGATGCTATTCTTGGCTATCTTAAATATTCGTTCAGTTTGGAATAGAACAATTTAATAAGCATGAGTCATCATGGATTTGTGAAAGGTAAATCGTCTCAGACAAATCATAGTATTTAATGAAACCACTGCTGGTATAGACAGAACCAGCAAATTTAACATATTTGGATTTTCACAAACCTGTAGTTAACTTTAGACATGATGGATTAGGGTGTCATGATCTTTTCAAATATAGGACAGGTGATGAAGTAAAACAAAATAAAATAGCTATGGAATATCAGGGAGGTGGAAAGCAAATGGCTGAGATTACCAATGCCTTAGAATTTTCAGAAAACCAAGGACCCAAAGGCATCTCTACTGAGATCAATGTCTTTTAATACTAGCTTACATAATGTTTAAAAACTGATGTCTTCTCAAGGAGGTTCATTAGATCATTGCCAGTAGCTTTAGGTTGTGTTCTGATCTCATAATCAATGCATAGAGTATATGGAATTACATCTTATCTGTTTTAGGCTGATATTGCAGGCATGGCCAAACCAGAAACACAACAGAAAGAGATGAAAAGAAACCTAATGTGTAAAGTTATGAATTTGAATAGAAATGAGGCATTTGAAGCAATATTCACATCATTCAAATGACACTTGATTTGCTAATATAATTGAGACAAAGGCTTCATGTTTGGTAGCACAGCAAGTATTTCCAGGCATACACGTATACAAGAGCAGCTGCAGCAGCCAAGAGGATTTGCTTTAGCTATCCATATGTGCACTGTCACTTTTCAGGGCTGTTACCTGTGCTTGAGGGTGTAAAGGCGAACTGTGAACAGAATGGTGGTGATGGAAAAGGCCCTTTGGAAGAAAACTAATTTACAACTTAAGTCTGAATATTTCTAAGACCTCCAGCAAGAGATTCACACTATATTTTAAGCTGCAGGTGACCTGAATGTCTGATGACATCTCTAGTATAGAGAGGCTTGACTGCTCTACATGCTCTGTACTGCATGAAATAGATGGTATGAATACCTCTTTAGACCATTCAGTGCTGATTAGTAGAAAAACTAAGATTCCTAGAGTGATATGAAAGTATAGCATATAACCAGCAAATAAAATTAAACCTGATTGTAAAGATTCTTGGACAAATACAAACTTGACACAGTTTCTATAAATTCAGAAGAAAGAAATGTAGGAAAGAGTTATGAGTTATGGTATTTTACTAGTGTTGATGTACTGAAATCAGGAAAATTTGCCATGCTTTAAAAGACATTATTTGATTATTAAATGCAATACATTAAAAATGTAAGGATCAATATATCATCTTGCAAATTAAATCATTGAGTTATTTCGCTTTGATTGATTTGAGTAGGGAAGTAATAAAATTATCTACCTTTAAAAATGAAGCACTTACATTTTTTCTACAGGATAGTCACCACTTAACCTGCTTTTAACAATGAGGGTGGTAAAACACTGGAACAGGTTACCCAGAGGGGTGGTAGATGCTCCATCCCTGGAAACATTCAAGGTCAGGTTTGATGGGGTTCTGAGCAACCTGATCTAGTTGAAGATGTTCCTGCCCATGGAAGGAGAGTTGGACTAGGTGACCTTTAAACGTTCCTTCCAACTCAATGGTTCTATTAATTTTTTGGTTGGTAGAAATTTGCCTTCTCTTGATGTGCTTGTTTAAAGGTAAACTGGTGGGAGAAATGAACCTGACTCAAGAGAGATTACAAGTCAGAATTACAGTTTACTAAAATGATTACAATAATTACAATGATACAGCGAAAAAGTTGTTTTTAATCCACAAAAACCAGATGTATAACTCAACACCCTGGGGCAAGAACAGAATGGTGTTCATTGACCCCTGTGCTGAGCGCTGTGTGGTCCCCCTGAGTACAAAGTAAAAGGAAAGAAAATCCTATTGGGAGAGGATGATGGTCACAGTCTTGTCCCGAGTGGCAGTTGCAGTCCTGTTGAGGTTCTGGTCCTCCTCTGGTTTCAATGAATGGTACCAGAAGTCCCAAGACCCAAAGGTTATACATGCTTAGGTTCAAATGAGAATGCCCAGGACCTCCCCCAGGGCAGGGAGTTTCATCGGGTGATTTAACTCTGTGAGCCATGGGATATGTTTTGAATCTTTGGCGGTCCATTAGCAGACATGACCCTTCAGGCTGGGTGGGAAGGTGCTAATGCCTCCCCTATCTCACAAGGTTCTTTAACACTCAGCTTGTAGCCTAAGGTGTCAGATGTGCCCTAAGCAGCTGCTGCAAACAATCCATTATTAACAGTTCATTAGAAATGACTGATAGAGGGTGTAGAATACACTGTTTTAGTTACAGCCATATAGTGATAAGCTGGTCCCAGCTGCTGTAATTAGGACACTTGAAAAGTTTCATCTTTTCAAAGTTGATGATGGTGTACTATACATATAAGACTTACAGTATCGCCTTGCATTACAAACATTTAGATAAATTTAGGTATCGTTGGTATTATATTAGCAAATGCTTTACAGTTTTGTTTTGTTTTGTTTTGTTTTTTGTTTTAAGATTAAATACTGTTCTGCACAGTTCCACGCAGACTTGTTCCACACAGCTCCCATGAACTACAGTCAGAGCATGATATGGCTCACATAGTTTTACTTCAATAAGTGAATAGAAAACAAGTCAGTTAGCTCTCAATTATCCCACTGTTTGCACATAAAGTTGAATACCAGTTAATATGACAGGATTCTGGATAGCACATCAGGCCCACAACCCAAAAACTGAATGTGCATATTTAGTGTATATAACTCTGCTTGCTAGGACAGGGCAGGACAACAAGCGTAAAACTTCATTTTTAAGTGTGGTATTTTCTTTAAATTCAAGATCTATAAAAATGTGTCTATCAAACCCTGTTTGTGTGATATTTCACAGTAAATGTCAATAAGCATCAACTCACAGGAATTTTTGCTCAAAATCTTGCCTTCAGGAATCCCACAGTTACTACAGGGTAAAAGTCAGACTAAGTGGACAAGATCTCTGTATGCCTGAAGGTGAGCAAATTTGTGCTTGGATCAATTAACAGCAGGGTCATCGACTATAAACACTCTCTCCCCTGCTGGAAGTTCTGTGTATGGACTCCCCCATCAGAAACAGGTATCTGAGCTGCAGTCCTGGCACACTTTGAGAGGCTGTGTTTTTCCTACAGCTTTACTGCAGACACTGAAGTTCCTGAGAGCAACATGCACTTCAAGCTGTCCAGCAAATAGTCAGGGTTGCCCGATGCTGACTCCTTCTGCAACCAATGGACAACAGTTGTGATGCCTGTGTTAGCTATCTGTATGGTTTAAACATATTTTGTTTGCAGACGGGACATAAACAAGATCTGTTCACACTCCAAGCTCCAAGTCCTACTTCAAATCACACTTCATGCAATTGCGCCTGATAGAATGCTGAGACTGCCCACAATGCCTGGTGATTTTCAGAGTCTCTAAAGAATTAATAATTGGGAATGGGAGAACTAAAATCTATAAATGCTAGGAGAGTATAAATTCCTCTATTTATGTAAGTAGAGGAAGTAGCTATAAAAATAAGCAATAAACAACTGAGGTAGGCAATACAAAATATGAATTTTCTGCTAATTTCTATCAGTGTTTCAAGATTGCACAATAAGTCATTCAAGAAACCTACTACTACCACGCTACTTACTTTTGGATTTATTTTTTCAAACTTACATTTGGAAACAGCTAATCATAATTTTTCACTGGTGTTTTGCCTCTAAGGAAAACTTTCACTGTTCGCAGCAGTTAGCATTGAATTCTTCTAGTCCTCTGGAGATTTGCATTCATTTCCCCAGTAAAACCTTATGCTGTCAATATTGCCACTTGGTTCTTTAGAAAAATGTGCCCAGAATGTTCTCATTTGTTCATAGTCGATATTTGATTATCTTGTAATTTCCTAACATAGTCTTCTGTTAGGAATAAATCTAGGTTGTATTGGGTTTATTTCTAATGATTTTGTGGGTAATGTCTTCCCTACAGTCTAAGAAAACAAAACACAATTTATATTTTCCTTGCAATCCTGTGAAATATTTTAGCCACTTTGATCTAATTTATTACATATTTTTAATATTTTACTGGTATTTTAATTATTTCTTTTCTGAAATTTGTATCTGCAGTATGTAAATTGTGATAAAGAAAAGACAGATACTGGACTTATTTCAATTATATTTGAGGACATTCAGTGAATTTTCTTTACTCATTATACCTGCATAATCCTATATTTGCTATAGAATTTGTTGGTGAAAATAGATGAGGAAATAGGGAACAACCACTTCAGATATATCTTCAAGGTACTAAAGTAAAGGTACTAAAGGAAAGGTTTAGTAAGAGAAACAAATGAAAAGAAAATTAATTAATATATCTGTAGGTACTAAAACACGCTACTACTTCAATTCTAATATATTTCTTTGCACATCTATTGCCTTTTTTATATTTATATATAAAAAAAATGTTGTTGAGGTAGTTTTCTTTTAAAAAATAACAAAATTACTGCTCTATTTTTTGAAACATCTACCTTCAGAGAAATAATCCACTAATCTAACTTCACTGCTGATTGAAATGCATCTCTGTTCCCTGTTTTTAACATAAAGAATGCTCATTATGGTGTAACCACTTTTCAAACAGCTTTATCTCATAATATACTTTGAATGAAATACATTAGTTTTGAATCACACAAACATTTCATTATCTGATTATAGATCTTGCTACTTCAGGGGAGAAATTGAGGGGTGCACTTCTCCTCTACAGCTCTACTATAGAGACTAGGCAACATTTCAAGTCTTACTCTTCCATGTACAAGCCACTAAAATGAGGGCTACATTGCCACCTCTGTATTAAGGAGAAGTTTTCTGTCTAGCCCTCTTAAATGATGAAAATAATGGGGTCTTGGCATTATAGTCCCTGCCCTTGTGAAAATTTGTACTCACATTTAGACTGCTAAGTGCAAAGCACCTGCTCGGGTAGATCACTGTTTTTCAAGGCAGATGGTGAGCCCAGGTCTGCATGTGATGACTCTCAGTAGCCCTTTTGCAACCCCAAAGAGAAGACATGTTTAATTCCACATGTTAGGTCAGTGAACAAGAGATCAGTGGTAGGAGAACCGGGGCAGCCCCAGGAGGCCTGGAGTGTTACAGGTGTATCTTGATGCAGCTCTTGTTCCATAGCTGCGTGCTGGTAGCTGTGCAGTAGCTGAGGTCGATCAGTGTCTCTCTGAATACTGGTACTGGCACAGTTGCATCAAGGCAAGACTCAAGTAGCCTAGGCAGAAGTAAAGGAGATGTCCTTCTCACCTACATGAGGCAACAATCAGCATGTTCCGTAGATGCTACAGATCCTATCTAGATCTGTCCTGGAAACTGTATCCAACCTAAGCCACTTGTAGTGATCAGATCACTGCCGAATCCAGCTTTCAGTATCATCTATTGGTTAAAGAGCAGAAAAAACTAGCTAAACACATCAGTACAATGAAAATAGTCAGGATCACTCCTCTTCATTTTCTATTCCATGACTCCAGATGAGGATGTGACTTTAAAAGAATAAACTACAAGTAAAGGAGCAGATCTTTTAGTATTGTGTAATCAAAACTGATTTATAACACTGTTTAAAGTTAACAGTTCTATTTAAAACTTCCTTCCTAATACACACTGAAAGCTGGAAGACGTTTGCTTACACAAAGTCATTATGTCAGAGGAATTGTATCTGTTTGATGAAAGCAGAATATCATATTTTGGTTATTCAGTATCTTAGTGAAATAAACTAGATAAAAATGCATGGGTTTTTTTCCTCCCTCTTTTTTAGAGCCAAACCATTTTAAAAGTGGAATAAATTCTTGATGACTTTGGTCTTAGAGGCAGTCATGTCCAAGTAAACTGCTATGACCTTGAAAAAAGTTCAATGAAACCACAAGGAGTCAGACTCTTCATTCTGTTTCAGTTCCCATAAAAACACCACTCAAATATTGCTGCCCTAAATAAATTAAAGAAATAAATATTGAACAGAAGGCAAAACTTGAACCAGCCAAAAGTTAACCATAGAACTTACCCCATGCAAATAGGTGCCAACTATTATTTATTGAACCTGAATCAAATAAGGACTTATTTTTTATGTCTCATGCCAAGAGTTAAATAGGATTCTCTCTACCACAAGATCCCATAGGCAAAGTCCCACTGAAATGCTTTTGTTCACAAACAAAAGGACAGTCTGGTTTAAACATGATGGAAAGAAGTTCTTGGGATAAAAAAAGTATATATGAAGAATAGACATTAGGCTTAACTTCTTTTAAACAAGCAGCAGAATTAAATGCTAGTAATTAAGGATGGACACCAGTGGTTACATGTGATAAATTATTTGACAGTCATTTTTTGCTTTAAAACATATTCCCTTAAGAGGGTATTTATTATTCTTGAAAGGTTATCTGGGAACAAGAGAAGACTTGAATAGGAGGTTGGATGCAGTAAATGAAACAACTAGCAAAATGATTTACTATGTAAAATTTGTGTACAATTTTAAATGTGTACAGTAACATCAATTTTTCAAAGCAATTAACTCTGTGCAATTATTTTTTTTTACTGTTCCTTTTCAGTGACGACTAAATAACTTTTAACTTCACCATTTCTACTTTTTAAAGCAGATCACCACAACATAGACAGGAGGAATTTTTCATAATTATGAAAAGAATGAAAAAATCAGGCTAATGTTTTGGCTACCTGTTAATGAAATTTGGCATACTTCAGAATTGAGTCAGCAGTGATACCTGAAGCAGTCCAGTTAATTCACATTCAGCTGCCAAAATGGTCCACCTACTGAGCTGTTAGCTGGCATTCATAACATACAAGAAACCTTTCTTTTTATCTAACAATAAATAGTATTCTACTGAAAAAGCATATCTAAGGTTGCCTTTTTATTGATATTATAAAGCAAATTTGTAGAACTTGAGAATGAAAAACATCTAAAGTTCAGAGCAACTTCTTAACAGACATAGCCCTACATTTTTGTCCTCCCCTGCACCAATCCCACAATTTTTGAGAAAATTGTGTCACAGTGAGTGCAGAATTAGTTATAGTCTTTTGAAGGGAAACGATTTGCTTGTTATTACTTAACAGACAGAGGCTCAGACTAGCCTTTCCACATGCCTTCTTGACTGACAGCAGCCTTGCTTGCACTTCTTGCATGATGGCTGGAGCAGAAGCCAGCTGAGCTAATAGCTGGTTGAAGCAGATACAGTAATCCTAAGATTTTAGAAGGAGAACAAAAAAGGATGTAACTCAATCTTCTATACTAAAAATAGTTAGATAAAGAAATATTTCTCCAGTGTTGTACTTCATTCAAGACATGGCACGGTTTTAATAGCAGAATGAAATCCAAATTACTTTTAAATTATTTTACCATATCTGGGAATGCAGACAGTGCCTTAATTCTCCTTTCAAACACATTAGTGAGATGAAATTGCGAGCAAGCTCTCACAGGTTTTTAATAGCCCATGATTTCCTTCTTCATGTTTGTTTATCACAGAGTGGTGGCAATACAGATCACTAAAAGTGCTTGTCTTTGTATATATCTTTGGGATTTGAGTAAGTGCCAGACATAGACTTTGGGGGACAAGACATCTTACATTTTATTTTCACAATAGGGATTTATTTCCTTACTGAATAAAATTTTTACCATTTTCTCTCACTGTAAAATATGATTTAATGACAGGTCTGAACTCACATTCTCTATTAAGGTCTATTAAGGCTTGTTTTCCTCTTCTTACAAAACAAATATAAACTCCTAGGAATCTGAATTTCAAATGTGTGAGTCATTTTGAACATTATCTTATTGACTGAAGTAAAAAGAATGATTCTCTACTCCTCTTCTTAAAGAAGAACAATAAGAGTTTATGATCTTTAAAATACAACAATGTTGGTTTTATAAGTAAGGAAGCTATCAGGAAGAATCAAACACCAAAACGGTTTTTACTTAAAACAGTCTGTTTATGGAACTGACATTGTTTTTTAGAGGAAAACTAATGAATTGTTGAAATGTCTACTTTCAGCTTTTTATAGAATAAAAGAAAAATCCCTAAATCCCTATGGTAAAATTGTTTGTAAAAAAGAGAAGGAAAAAAAAGGAAAGAACCATTTGATAGGCTAGTTTTTAAGGTATCTTTTTAACCTACAGCAAATTTGGGTTACAATCCTTTCTCCACAAAATATCTAAAGATGAAATACTGATAAATACAGAAATTGCAGATGTGAGGATTCCTCTTTTTTCTGGCTCAATTTAGTTGTTTCTCAAGATAACTGTGTAAAGCTTTCTTTGAAGTCCCTTGAGAGGCTGTGTTTAAATCTAAAGATTAGACTTGGCTTTGAGGGCAAGTTAACATTCTGTGTCCTCTTTGTTTGTCTTTTCTTCGTTTTATTTTTTTTAAAAAAAGTGAAACAGCAAACCAATTGGCATAATAGCCCTAATGTCCATAAAAGTGCTTTAGATGCAAGTTTCTTAAATGCAGACATAATTGGCATATTATATGTCCTATTATCATTCTTTTATTGGTTTTCCTCTCAGTAGCAGAAAAAGAAGAAGAACAGCTGGTAATTAATTTTCAAATAGCTAAAATAACTCAACCTGTTTCTTTGTTGGTTAAACTGGATTCTCCTCCACATGCAGTAGTAAAAAATATACATAAAAAGGGGTACATTTCAAGTAAAATGTTATAACTACGTACCTGTGTAAGAATATACCAAGCAAAGTAATTTTTTTCCTAAGTCAAGATTTAAGTAAATGATGACACCTCCACAAAAGTGTAAAGGACACCAGTATTTCAGATCTCTCCATGTTCAGGACAATAGGAAGCTTCTGTCTTTGCTCTGTGCTTTTCTCTTAGTTTCAAACCATGATCAGCTTGCTGTGTAATGGGTAGTAACACACACTGTATACTAACAGAATGTGACTATCCTATTAGCATCACGCCTGAGGTGACTTTTTAAACTCAGACCTTACACATGTGTTCAGAAGAGGTTCAGAGGAGATGAACCTCTAAGAGCATTAAAAATGTCAGCATTGGTGTGCTGGTACTTGGGTTCTAAGCCAAATGTAGTTGAGCTCATTTAGGAAATAGTGGGATGCTCTTAAAAACTTTTTCTTAGGGAAGACAGAATCACAGCTACAAGAAGAGAAGAGAGAGGAAAATGAGATTACAGGGTAAGGGGCAGAGAAAACTAAGGAAAAAGCAAAGTTAATATTACCTTAAAGTTAGAGTCTTACAGCCTCACAGAAAGTTAATATAGCCTTATATAAAGTAGCCTTTTGAACAAAAAGATGGAAATTGGTCTTACTGGTTTGTCTAAACTGCTGGTCTCATGAGCATATACATCATCCTGTACTGTCATGTAAGCCCCAGTCATAATCATCCACTAACTTCTGTGTGTTTTTCCTGTCAAAATAAGGAATGTTTGTATAGGCAGAAATAGCACTGTATCACAGCCTGGTGTGCTACTGAGGGACCAAGAGGCCAGACCACATCATGACCTCACTGTTTAGTATTATTATAAATTATACACACATGGAGAGATGAAATGTATTGCTCATTCCTACATATGTTATTTATGTGGTGGCAGTAGACAACAAGATACCATCTCTCCCAACCCCCCCACTATCAAAAAGTAATGTTTTAGTATCTCTAGTACTGCAACAGTACCAGAGATATTAAAGGAAAAACAGATCCAAAGACTGTTGATGTTGATTGAACTGGAAAACAGGCCTCAAAATGTAAAATCTTATTATCTCTATCACGAAGACTGCTTCAATGCTGTGAGTCACCATGACTCTGGAGCAATTCTTTTAACATTTCTGACAATGGTGGTTTTCTTCTCTGAAAGACCAGAACAGGAGAAAATAAACTATTTTTAGTCTGTGACCTGAGAATATTTGGGACAAAAAGAAGGTGCTTCCCATAGAGGTTCTTTTGTGGGTTTTTTTTCCAGAAAAGGTGTCAGTTGGAGAGGTCAGTCCTCTCTTAGCATGGCAGTGATTCCCTTCCCTGACCAGCTATTCCTACAGGAATGTATGAAGCTCCTTTCAAGTGCTAACATACCACATGAAGAGGATAAAGACAGATCTCTTTATCTAAGGATGGAGGTGAATGTTTCATCTGTGATCTTTAGGACTTCCCAAAAAGTATGATTTATAAACACAGCCATTAGAAAACTCTTTTTATGTTGATAGGTTAAATAAAACACCAAGACTCCAATCCTAAAAATGCCAAACCAAAAGCCTTTAAGAAAAAGCTTAATCCTAACTTTTGTCCTGCTCCTAATAAAAGAGCCAGCCAGTTCTGATCAGAGAATGATTATTCCTTGGTTCCCCTCTTAATGCCTAATTTGGAGGCAGGAGAAGGAACCACGCTGCCGAAAGCACATCAGAGAGCCAAGGGTGCAGCTGGAGGCAGAAATGGGTGCAAGGGTTGCAGCAGACAACATAGCACTTGGCAGAGTGCTACAGTCAAACAGATACACAGTCTTTAGGAAATACTCAGATGGTCCAACTTCTTCGGCCCTGTGGGCCCTGAAAAACAAAATAGTCAAAACAAATCTGGAAAGAGTAAAGGATCCCTGGTTTCACAAGTGCCACTTTCACACTGGCAGAAGAGTGCCTGTGAGATCCTGCCAGCCCGGTCCTGGGGATGAGTGTTGCTACTGGAGTTCATGCTGCTTTAGCAGTCTGATTCCCAACATCGCATCCTGCCTAGCTCCTCTGTAAAGACAGTGAGCTCTTTGCAGTGTATCACTGTTTCTAAATAGTTAAGCTGTGATACACAATGAGCTTGTTCCACCAATCGAACTGAAACAGACACTTGGCCCATGGAGCTGGAGGCTAGATGGCCATTTAAAGAAAAGTATGCATAATTAAATTCTGTCTCATTTTATGCCTCATCCTCCCTCTTCCCTTTTATCTCCAGCTACCATTAACAGGCTCCTTTTCATTCTCCCCTTTTTATCCTTTTTCCTTCTTTCCCTTTCATCCTTGTTTATGTCTTTTTCATTTTCCCTTACTTTAATTTTTTTTCCAAATCCTTTTGATCATTTGCCTCCTCAGCTCCCCAGTTCTTTACCCAGCTGTGTTCATGGGCTTTTCCATTTTATATCAGCTTCTCCCTCTCTTCTTTCTTACTACGTTCTTACTTCTTCAGATGAATTAAACCTTATGCAAGCAAGCCCAGGACCTGATCTTTGGCATTGTCTGTAACAAATGTTAGTCACTGTTCTTTAATGAGCAGATTTGGATAGAAACAAAGCATATGGCTAGAAGGAATAGCGTGAAAATGAGGTGATAAAATCAGTGGTATGAAAATTAATTTAATTACATTATTCTTATCGTTGTATCATCCAAATGCTCATTTGCTTTGACAATGACTTTTGTTCAGCATGTGTGACATTTTAGCCATATATTTAATGTATAGCATTGCCTCTCATTTGTTATTAAAAAGCAATGAAGGGTTTGTCTAAATGAAACTAGATCTGCATTCGATCAGCAGGAATATAATCTTTGGAGCAAATGATCTTGCAAAGAATGTCTGTACAGGTAATGTATACATATATCTACTTTAATTATTCCCATATAAACATGCTTGTTTTCTGTAGCTGTACACAAACACAAGCACAAAGCAAAGTAGAACAGAATATGGGGTAAGTTATCCAGTTACAAGTTAACATCATTATCCATTAAGTTGGTGAAAATAGAGTAATTTGTTCACTTTCATATGCTTTCAGGCAAAGTGGCTCTGCTTTGAGTCCTCTCAAGTTTATAGTTTGAAACTAACACTCTAGAACTAAAGATTTTTTGCCTATCACTTGCATGCTTTTTTTTTTATTTTTTTTTTATTTTTTTTTTATTATTTAAAAAAAAATGTGTTTCTCCACCAGTCTTTACCACAGCATCAACACATTCCTAAGCCCTCTGGTCATGCAGAGTGACAGAGTCATTTACAGATCAAGTTTATACCCTTCAGACTCCATGTGTCAGAAAAAGCTGGAATTCAAGTCCAGAAAAGAAATGCCTTTGAGTTTACCTTGTGAGATTCTCTGAAATCTACAGATGCTTTGGCACACCTCCTCCTGAACTAAACTGATTGCTTCTCTAAATCTAGATGAGTTTTTGTTTTTGTTTTTAGTTGGTTGGTAGTTTTTTTGTTTGTTTTGTTTTGTCTTGTCAGCAACTGAAGCTGACAGGTCTCCTCTTTTCTCCCTGATCTCTCCTTATGCAAAAATGTCCTACTTTCTTCCACAGATCTGAATCCCACATTGACCTCCCTATGTTCAATGATGATGAAAACATCACCACTCACACTAATCTACCATTCTTGAACTTAAATCTGTCCAGAACTGGTCCCTGACGGTGAATCAGAAGTCCTGTGTCAAGTAAAGTTATTAGTCAGAAGTGGTGGTTCTTTGTACTTACATTTTTTTACCAAAGAAACATTAAATGTCTTTTTCAAGCAAGCCAGCTACTGAGGATGATATAACACAAATTCAGGGAATCCCCTCAGTATATAGTATACAGACCTTCTAAGTTGATAAAGTTACAATTCACTTCATTGCAACATCTGAAAAAAAAACATTTTCTCACAATTTGAAGCATTCAAAAACATTCTAGCATTCCATACATTAAAACTTCTTTTTTAATACTGTATCAATCTTCTGCAAACTCTTTATTGGTGCTTGAGCAATATCCATAACATTAATTTCTCAAAGTCTTTAAAATAGCTTGCATTTTATAGACTATCATTCATCATAAAACCAAAACTACACATATATTACACATAAAAGCTCATCTTTACAATAGCACTGACATTTCTTCTCACTCTGAGCAGAGCCAAAAGAATATCACTGATATGTTTTCTGATTTCTCCCATCAGACAGATCCCATCTGTCATCAATTGATATTAACAATCAAATGACATACATATATATATATATTATCAGAACTTCCTGTACCCTTCACTGTCTGGTAGAGTTCTCTCTTCCACTAATGTTTTTCAAATGGGCTGGACAGAAAGGACCATGAGGTATAAGTAGACTGTTCCTACTTCAAATATCCTTTTCATGTTTGCTGCTGCTAAGTTTCACTTTTCTGTTGGTGACAATTGTTTTATCATTTTCTGGGTCCCTTTATTCTGGGTCTCTGATTGCTCTCCCCTCTTCATGCCTTCCCATTTCATTAGTGCTTCTGTTACATGCTGTTTTATTTCTTAACTGCACCTTTCCTTTCCTTGTTTCTTTGCTATCCTTTGCCTCCTTTCCTTCCCCTGACTTTTCTGTTTTTCCTAGAGTCTCTGCTTTGAAACAGAAACACAGAGAAGAATTAAGGAAAATGAGAAAAACTATTCTCAAGGGCATCAAGAACAGCCCAGAGATGTTTGCTTGTCACTAAAACCTAAAATGTTCAGTGAATATGAGAGATATTTTCAAGTACGTCTGCTATTAGTGAAGAAAGTCTTGTGGTCAAGTGAGCTGAAACAGATTAAAGAAGCTGCAGCACATTTATGACAAAATGGTATTTAGAAAGGTCAAAATATAATTTAGGGTGACTGAAGACTTAAGCATTGGTTTTGGAGAAAGTAACCTTAAGTGAGCAAAAATACTGTTAAATTATCACAGGAGGGATTATATATAATTCTTAGTTCTTTCTTTTTTGTGATGTGCAGAGTGGCAGCTTTCTATCTTAATCATTATGAGCATTACAAATCTGTGACAATGTTTACATTGTTTTCTTGTGCAATCACTATTTTTAATATTAACAGAAATATTGACATGCCATGGGAGTTGGATTAATTTAATAAGTCATTCGTTTTTACAATTTCGGTCCCTCCCAACTCCTGTAAGATTTCATTTTTAAATCAAATTTAGTATTTTACCAGTGCACTTGGTGACTCTTACCAGAACCAAACACACAAAGTTCAAAACTGGAGCTAGAAAAAGGGAAGAATAAAACTGGCTATTTCGTTCTGGCATCTTTAACAGCTACCTCTGTGCTATCTTGTAAGAGCGTCTTCAGAGACAGCCTTAAGGCCCAATGCACTCTAAGGATCACTCATGCTAAATAACTTCACAACAATTTTCAGACTATTATTCCCCAAACTCGTGACAGAATAATGCAAAAAGCTTCCAGATCAGTCTAGAGAACATAGCTTTCAGATCATCCCTCAACAGAGAACATAATCCATGGTACCATAAATCCACTCTGCTGCGGATGCAGGAATACTGGTCACTCTTCCTTGGGTCAAGGTTTACACAACCTGGCTTTGTATCATTATGAAAAACCACCAGCAGCCTCAGTCCTGCCAGGCAGAGGACCTACTCCTTCTCAAGCTAGACAGGGGCATGGGCATGCCTTTGCCCATACCAAATTAGTAAGAGAACTCTTCTGGTGGAGCTGTGCTCCAAGTGGGGTTCCGCTGGGTTCAATTTTAGGCCCCGTTCTCTTCAACACCTTAGTAAATGATTTGGACACAGGATGTGAGGGTATACTAAATAACTTTGACAATGATACAAAATTGGGAGGAGGTGATTACTCCCTCCAAGACAGGGAGGGCCTGCAGAGAGACCTCAACAAATTAGAGGGCTGAGCAATCATGAAACATATGAAGTTTAACAAAGACAAGTCCCAGATTGTGCACCTGGGATGGGGAAACCCTGGGTGCACGTACAGACTGGGGAATAAAGTGCTGGAGAGCAGCACTGCTGAAAGAGACCTGGGCGTCCTGGTCAACAGCATACTCTATATGAGTCAGCAGTGCCCTGGCAGCCAGGAGAGCCAGCCCTGTCCTGGGGGGCATCAGGCACAGCATCGCCAGCCGGGCGAGGGAGGGGATTGTCCTGCTCTGCTCTGCACTGGGGCGGCCTCACCTGGAATATTGTGTGTAATTTTGGGTGCCACAACATAGGAGAGGTAAAAAGCTATAGGAGACCATCCAAAGGAAGGCTACAAAGATGGTGAAGGGCCTGGAGGGAAACCCGTATGAGGAGTGGCTGAGGTAATTTGGCTTGTTCAGCCTGGAGAAAAGGAGGTTGGGAGGGGAGACCTCTACAGTCTACAGCTGCCTCATGAGGGGAAGCAGAGGGACAGGCACTCATCCCTTCTCTGTGGAGACCAGTGATAGGACCCAAGAGAATGACACAAAGCTGTGTCAGGGGAGGGTTAGGTTGAATATTAGGAAAAGGTTCTTCACCCAGAAGATGCTCAGGTACTAGAACTGGCTCCCCAGGGAACTTGTCATGGCACTAAACCTGTCTGAGTTCAAGCATTTGAACAATGCTTTCAGACAGATGGCGTAATTCCTGGGGCTGTCCTCTGCGGGACCAGGACTTAGACTCCAATAATCCCTGTGGATCATCTCCAGTTCAGGATATTCTATGAAACCCTCATGGATGTTGCTGAAGGATTGAGAACAGGACCCACTGAATTTCTTTCTGGGACTCCTAATTCCAAAACTATCAGAATAGATTATAGAATGGAATCTTCAGTGGTTCAGCTGTACAATTCTGAGGCAGAAAAGAGACAAGAGAAAGCAGAGATTAGAAGGTACAGGGGCTGCTGATGTGGGAGACCCTCAGTCCTGAGCTGAGCTATCACAGCAGCTTGCATCCACACTCCTTCACTTTAACCCTGTTCATAGCTGGAGGCCACTTTTTACAACTATGTTTTCTGCTCAAAGTGGCAGAATCACCATACATTTGCCTTCTGAGTTCCAGTCAGACTTCTTTGTGGACCAGTGGTCCAAGAGAGTTTCCACTGCTTCCTCTTGTCTATCCCTTCTCCTCAGTCTTCTTTCTACCACAGGGGAAGTCAGTGCAAAACCTCAGTGTTTTTTCCTGGTATTTTCAAGTTAGTGTGCAAAAATACAAAGCTATGCCTATATAAAATAGCCTGGTGGTTTCTTTTTCGGATATAATGCATTCCTGTCTGTCAAAATGGAACACCTATGGCTTCTTTTTCTCATGCACCCTCACCTCACAGAGGTATGCTGCAGCATCTGCCATTATCTGCCATGACATCTGGCTTTCCAGATTTGCTTTATAATTTTGCTGGGATTTCCTTCACATCCGTAGCAAGTTCAGAGTGAGCACCACTGGGAACCAACTAGTCGAGAAGGAGTGGCAAAGTGCCCATATAGTGAGAACTGGTGTCATTCATACTAGGAAATATTGTCCTAGGCACATTTATTCTGGGAGACACTCAAGAGGAATCAAAGGAGAAACAGCTCTCCTAAAAGAAGCCCTGCTATAGGTAAAAGGCACACACAAAAAGTCACACGTTGTCACTTTCTCAAAGTGACATGTTAGAAAATGCTTTTTCTCTAGATGACGGACACCACACATTGCTCAGTAGGGAGGGTTTCTTTCTCTATTCAAACTTGGTGGGAATAAAAATCCAGGACTAATGAATGTTTATCAAAATGGGAGACAGGAGAACAATTTTTCAGGAGAGCAATCAGGAAGCTACAGCATTAACAAGGATATTCCTGGAACTGTGGCCACAGACAGCTTGGTCTACTGCTTCCACAGGTGGGACAGAGGAGCTGAAGAGGGAATGTAGAAGTGTATGACAGAGACACCAAAAAAATGGTGCTCTAAGAAAGGCACCAAACAAAAACCATGGCCTTCTGACAGTGAACTATGAAACAAAGATCTTTGAATGAAAATTGCTACCATCATTCATTGGTGGATGTCTACGGTTTGGGCAGTGGCCTTAGGACAAAGCCATGCCTTTAAGTGTTCATAACTCAGCAGCCTATTGCTCCATATTCACATCTTGATGTTGTTCAGCCAAACACACTGGTTATTTAATTCAGGTAGCTTCTTAGTCACCAAAATGCAGTAGCTTCCATGAGTCATGATGGTAAACTCACAGCATTCAAGAGTCCTGTGTGTTCTCCATATGAAGAGAACAAATAGGCCTCGCTATGGCCTTTTATTGTCATCTTTGCTTAATCTCTTCACAGCTGCAGAGCAGAATCAGTATGGACAGCGGGGAGCTTTCACAAGGATAGGATGGTGCTCTAGTATCCTGAAGAGCTGCCTAAGTGCTGAGAGAGAGGTGCTGCTACTGCTGGTTTCACTGGGAACAGGACTGCTGTTCACAAAGGAACAGCACTACTGGTGAAAGCGTTAAAGAAGGTAAATCAGGCACAAGCTTGTTCTTCTATTAGTGTGATCAGGAAAATGTAAAAATATTTCGATTTCTCCTTTTGCGTTTCCCCCCACTTACTCTGTTCCAGAAGCTGCGTGTCCCTGGTTTTGAGGCATTTCAGGGATTTTAGCAGTTACTCCCAGAAACAGAAGCAGTTACTTCCAGTTATGATATGGATTATTCCAAAGCATTTGGTGCTCAGAAGGGAGGAATTCTAAACTAGGAAACTTTTAGCTCATATCTGCAATGCTTTTGACCACAAAGGTTATTGTACTTAATTCATTCAATTATATTCTGAAGAGCTCTGTCAATTAATTCTTTGTAGCTGAAGTTTTGAATTTGGTAGAGAATTGTTTTAATCTAGATGTTTTAAAACTTTTTGGTGCTTAATCTTTAGTAGTATTCTTTTAATATTTTTTTTGTTTGTACTCTAAAAACAATGGGGATTTTTGAGGAAAACTTACTGCCTCTGATTTAGCATCTGTCTCTCTTGAAAAAATACACTGTTAGTTTATAGCTTTACACAATGCCTGATCAGTTCCTCAACATGAAAAAATTTTCCTCAGCAATGCTCACATCTGATCACTTTGTAGCAGAAGGGAGAGAACAATCTTTTCTTATTTGCCACAGAGATTCACCTTTTTGAGAGCTGTAACTAATACTACTATGTAACCCTTCGAATATGGCTAGACTTTTTTTATATGGGTAGTGGTTGTTCCCCAAACCACACCTGTAATTTCCATTAATAGTGGTGTGAGGGTAACACCCCCTCCCCCAAACTTCCACAATGCAGCTACTCTGTGCATATAGTTTCCTTTAACTTTAATCTAAGCTCTGCACAATAAGCAACAGCAGGATCAGCGCTGATTTTGAAAAACAAAGTAATATGTAATGATTCATCACATCTGCAAAGCCTTCCTGACTTTTATTTATCATGCTTTTATTTTTGCAATCACTCTTGTCTCATCAGAATGGTTATTTCAACTTGTGAGAGGAATCCATTTCAGTATTATGTTTTAGCACATACATTTTTATCCATCATAATTCTTAATTTTGATTTAATAAAATAATTTAATAGTACCAAATAAAATATTAAATAATTGATTTTTTAGCACAGTAGAGCACGGACCAGGACAATCAACAGCATCCATGGCCACAACAAATTTCAAGTTATCATTCCCAATGCTTTTAACAAATCAATGGGTATTTGAATTTCTACTAATTTTATTATGTGCTAAAAAATTTTAATGTACGCAAATAAACTCATTCTTTGATTGAGTACGTTTCTGCTCTTATTCTCTCCTGTGCTTGCTCCCCATTTTGTCTCCTCAGGGCTATGCTATTTAAATAAGCTCCCATTATTTTCAGTGGAATGACTTCCTAAAGGGAAATATTTGTGTCCCTTCGCTGGACATCTGCTGCTGGTATGAAAGCAATCAAGAGGAAAAAATGATGGTATGAAGCACATTTAACTTTCACGCCTCTTCATCATTCTGCACAAGCGAACATCAACAAGAATTCAATCATAAGTATAACGAAATATATTCCTCCCCTTTCTAAAAAGGCAGAAATATTAAAAAAAAAACAAGAAAGAATGAGAAAAAACTACCAAATAAGAATAGATTTTACACATGAACCTTTCCACTTTGTAGTACCTCCCCTGACCCACTATTACCATTAAAAAAATAAAAATCCAAATACTTCCAAATACACAAATAGGAAATAAATTCTACAAATGACTAACACAAACTGTGTAATTTAGAGATGTCATCATTATAACATATAATTTACTTATCAACAACTTTTTAACATATTAAGGTAAAAACCTGCAGTCAACACAGGTGGTGGTGTGAGAGGTTGTCCTTACATCTATGCTCATATGCTGCCTCTTTGATGGATTCTGCATCACTGACTACTGTGCCTGCCTGCTCAGAATTGCCTCTGACGAGATAGCATTGCAGTGTTTTGCAACAGTATAAATTGTTGTTAAAGTAGATTTCATACAACAAGAAAAATCATTTTTTTTGTGTTGAAAGAAGATATAAAGTGCATGTCCTTCTGTTCAACTACAGCTGTAGGAAAATAAGAATCTTAACTTCATGTTCCAATAGGATCCAATTTAATAATGTCTCATGCACCTCATATAACAATTGCATCAAACAGGAGGAAGTCGTCTAGAAGTGCTGCTGACAACATGAATGCTATGTTGCTAAATCAGAGTTAGTAATAAAGAGGCAGAAGGAACTCTAATTCCATCCATCAATGACTGTTTTTAAGACCTACAAAAAGAAACAAAGAGGCTGCATATTTCACTTCTTCTGTTTCACAAACTCCTAATTAGCTGTAAAAGAACTTTTGGAAAATCTTATGCCAAAGCACAGCTCCTATTATCTGATGCTAATTCAGAGCTATTGAAGAAAAATGAGAAAAATATATGTGAGTGAACAAACTCAAGAGAAGTTCACAGGCAGAAAGAAAACTAACCCTATATTGAATGCATCTTTTCAGTTGGATTTTGCTTTTATGTATTTTTGGTGGAATGAACCCAAGATGTCAGAAATATGTTTTCCTCGCTGGAAACACCATCTGAAGGGCCCTTGCAGATATGATCAACTAATGTTAGCACTCATGGTATCAGACATTACTATTTCAGTTGTCTGCTTCAGTTCTTTGCCTTTCATGAAGGCGTCAGAAAAAGACCCAAAACTTTTGTCAAGCATTTCTAGGGATTATTTCTAAAGGGAATGCTCCATCTAACAGAAGTCTGCAGAGAAATCACCCCTAGAAAAGGGTTTATATGTGGAGAGGGATGGACTAGAATATTTTTAGCAGAAAAAATATAATGCTATAACTCTGCTGGTAAAATTCAGTGTATGTTCCTTCTATTATGTAATAAGCACTAATTTATTTTGGAACAATTACTCTGTCTTGGAAGACTGAGAAGTTAGCTTACTTCACAGTGCTCATCTAAATTTCGATTCTTCTGGTCTATCTCCTTGACACGGTTGATTATAGAAGCACTGCATAGAAAGAATAGCAACTTGAAGTTCAAATGAGTAGGGAGAGGTGGAACAGTACAGAACTTTGAAGACAATGAAATTAAGCCTAAATTTGTAATAGAAAAGGATGTTAACCCAGATGAATGACAAGATCAAAGCAACGAGTGACAAAGATGATATTACAGTCTGTATTTGTACAGACTTTGAACAATGAATATATGAATATTTGCAAGTATTTGCATTTGATCAATTCTGTGTTTCTGTTTCTTTCTGCCCCTGACCAATCCCATTCAACCTTACACAAATCTGAAGGTTGTATGCTCTTTGTAGGTGTTTGTTTAACAGTATTAGGCATTTGGACTGTAGTGCTCTTGTATGTACCTCTTGAAAATGTGGACAGAGACACAGCTAAGGACATACAGATTTTTGGAGAAGCTAAGAACAAGTAGTAAAAGAAAAACAGTGGAGATACTTTTCTTTACAAGCTATGGGAATCTAGAAAAATTATTAAAAGCCATGTAATATATTTGAACATGCAAAGGCGGAAAGTGTGATATTTTGAGTGCAGTAATGACTCTGCTCAGCCTCATTTGGGGCCCCCATCCATACCCTCTACCCAGTTGTCCCAGAAGCACTGTTTCAGCTCACTTTGGGGACTTCAGTCTCTACTAGAGCTATGGTGTAGGAACGCTGATTTCCATGTGTCTAGTCACAGACCCTGTTAAACCAGGCACAACCTGTGGGTTCAGTTCTGGGCTTGATCTTGGACCTGTCTTACCACGGTGGACTTGCTGGGTTATCACTGAACATGATCCTAATTCTGATCTGCAGATAACCTTCCTGGATTCCTCTCTGATGCCTTAGGGTTTTCATGTATTTGTAGATTTTTATACTTCTAGGTAGTTTCTTACATTTAGAGTAGCTAGCAGGCTCTAACCCTGTGCTAGCTGTCTTAAGAGTCAGATAATAGCTGGAACACCATGCCTGGGAAACATGTACCAGAGCTAAGACAATTAGACACCATGTTAGTCAAAACAAGAAAGCAAAACCCAGCAACCTTGAAGAAGCTCCAATAAAGGAAAGTGGTGTGAAGATGATGATAAAGGATGAAGTAAGGGGTCTTAAGACCTCCAACTCAATTCTAGGAGAGGCGTGCCATGGGGCGGTTCCAAGGGAAGTTCTGGGTAGGGACATGTCTTAGATTGGATACAACTTTTAGATAGGATAATTGAGTAGTGTTATAAAATTAGTATCCTGCCACGTAGGTAGCTAGCTTGCTCAGCTCTTACACCTTGTTGACATTCTCACACACACACGCACACACACACACACACACACACACTCTCTCTGTGCACGTGCCTTGCTCCTACTGCCCAGCCTGGTGTGGTGCCCTGTGTCCCGTCCCTGAAAGGGGAAGAGGGGAGCTCAGAAGAGCTCAACATGCTTGCAAAGAGGGGTTTTCCCTCCCTTTGCTCTCCTAAGGTGGGGGGAGATGTTTCCCCTCCCTTGTTCTCCTGGACTGGACATCAAGAACCTCAAGTCGTGCTTGAAGGAAGACGAGACTGGTAATGGGAACTGGGTACCAGCATGAGCTGCTGGGGTAACTGAGCTGCGGGGAAGCAGCTGTAAAAGGGAGTTTCT
>JAWWTY010000077.1:100233069-100281764 GCA_035222235.1 Margarornis squamiger | reverse complement strand
GAGGCCGTGAGTTCAACCTAGCACCGGTCTTTTCTATCTGTTACTTGTCAACACGTGTTGTACTCTTTTATACTCTTCTATACTTTTTATACTTTATATACTCTTTTATAATCTTTTATATTCTGTATCCCTAAAACCCTCTAAGTAAAAGAACTCTTCTCTACTTTACCCACATACAGTTGTCTTGGAAAGTTTTTTCTTTCCCTTTACGGCATCACTCAGATCTGCCTTGTCATTGTGAACTTGCTTCATGATTCAGAGCCTTGGCTGAGCCTGGTCATGTTCTCTTACTGTGCTGGGGCTGGTGGATCAGACCCCTGGCCCCTCTGCTTCTGTTACTGCACTCAGCTCCTGGCTCCCCATCCCTTAGGGAGAAGCTGACCCTTTCTGTTCCCTGACAGAAAGCTCAAGTTTCAGGAGGCCTGCTTCTCACATATACTATACAGAGTGATATATTTCTAAGAGTAGAGTTAAAAGCCTCTATGATTTTAAGTCTTTGTAGATTGTTACAAACAACAGTTTTCTAATAAAATTCTGGCAATCACAAAGTGAGACAGAATTTGGCCTGCAGATGTGAAAACACACCAAACGCAACCTAGGGTGAGGTACATATTCTTTCTTGCATATCGCACATATTACATATCGCACGAGTGGTAGAAGGAGACCATGATCACACCAATAAAAACTTTGCTTCCAGCAGAAGAGACAGCATCACACATAGAGTTAAATTTTTCATGAGTTCACAAGCTTCTACCTGCCTAGGCAACACTCTCTTATCCATCTTATTATAACAAATATCAAAATACCTTATGAAATAGATATACTTCCACAATGCAGCTATTTGTTATTGGGCTTGAACTAGCAGTAACCATATCTGTACAGTGTGATCTGTTGCTTTGTGCTCCCCTCCTGGCATTCAGATCCTAAAGTTCCTCTACTGTTTTCCTTGGATAATTCAGACCTTTTTCTCACTTCTATTTCAAAAATTTCTGATTAAATATTGCTTCTCTCTAGTCTTTTAAATACTTTTCAAGGATCTGGATGTGTTTTCTTTCTCAAGCCCCAACTATGGTTCAATATCAATATGAGGAATTGCCATCCATAATTTTCTCTGCTATCAAAAAAACTCAACAACAAACAAACAAAAAACCCTGAACAAACAAAAGTTGGTTTTTAACAGCTGAAAACAAAGAGGACTTTAGGGTTTTTATTACACAAAACTTCAGAGTGATCAAGTGAATAAGGCAAGATGTCCTTAGGACAAAATGGATCATTACTGTTGCTTGCACAAATCATTAGTAGTGGAAGAAAAAAAAAAGCAAAAAAAAGAAAAAAAAAAGCAGGCAATCATATTACACATGACAATATCTGATAGGAGCAGCTACAGTTGTGGTTAGCACATCTCAGTGCCAAATGAATGATCAGGGATCAGTTCCAGTGCCAGCAAGCCCCAGCAGTAATAAGAGGAAAGATGATGAGCCTCTACTAAAGATGGAACATTTTATATGCAGCAACTTTTGCAGCTGGTTTAGATTGACCTTAGATTTCAAGGAGTTCTTTATTGTTCCTCAGAGGCAGGGAAACATGGGGTATGGGGTGGATGTGATCTTTTAAGGACAATACTATATCCTCACCCTACCCGTCAACAAAATGCAGAAGGGGGCATACCTGGGATTTTGTATAGACACTAGAAGATTTATTCAGAACATTACATTTATCACTGAAATAGATCTTCAGTAAAAAAATGAAACCTTTACAGCACCTATGGATACAGATATACTAAACACTGTAAAAGAGAATATAATTGAGTACAATGCAATCAATAAATCCTGGCACACAGATAAGCACACACTTTTTTTTTAAAAGCTTTTGACAAGAATGAGCAGTGAAATGGTGAAGAGCATCAGGAAAAATCTGGATGAGAAGATATAGCTACCTAAAGGTAAGTGAATATTAGCAAAGGAGAAGAGGTTGCTCTCTGTTTAAGAAAAGACCCAAACGGAAAAAAACCGAAAAAACACATTTTTCAGTTTGCCATATTTTTCCTTGACCTACAGAGATTATGTGATTTTTAAGTGGTCCGAATTTCACTGTAGCAGAGAATTAGCTTTGATAAAAACAGAGAATGAGAATCATTGTCTTTCTTCTAACAAAGCACATCATAGTTTCACTTATTAGCTGTACTTAAGAAAATGTGCCCCTGTCCTGTGAAGAAAATTACTTTTTCATCATAATTAAACAGCAGTGTCATTGAAAGATTCATGAAGCTTGTCTGTCTGAGCTTTAAACAAGATGGAGTGGGCTAGAGAAAATAACTCGTGTCCAACTTCTTTATAGTGCAAAAAATAGCTTTGAGCTGTGACAGTGATGTTATCTGCTACTGAACCAAAAGATCAGGTGACAGCTGTGTAGCCCACATTGTTGGCCACTTAATCAGCATTGTCACAGGTCAAAAAAAGGCAGGATGTTTGGGCCTTCCTCCAATATTTGAGTATTTGAGTATTTGCTTTTCTATTTCTGCTGTAACATGAGCAAGAGAGTGTTCCTGCTTTGTGTCATTATAGGAAGGGTGACTTCATGCTACAGATTATGCAGGATGGCCTTTATGCCTTAGGGAATTTGAGACATGTTTACTTGTTCTTGTGCCAGCAATATAGAATGAATAGCACTGTGAGTATCATTAGCATCTTAAAGGAAAGGTAATAGCTAAATAGATAAACACAATATATATCCAATTGTTAAGCATATATGTATGCCTATCCTAAGAACTTTTCCTTGACAAGTAGTTTCTATTGTTCTATACAATGATAAGTACTTGGACATCAGACCTCTCTAAGCAGTAATACTGTTCCTGGTTAGTTTGAAATTTTCAAAAGTCATTTTTCATAAGTAGCTCAGAGGTCTGGAAACGGTTTGGCAAGAGAATGATTAGCAAGGAGAGGGCAGCTGTGCCAGTGAAGTTTCTGTAATAAATAGTGTAATTATTCATAATTTATCACGAATTGTTTAATCTTCCCCCAGTGGAATGGATACATATTCCATATTTAAAAATAAAACAAAATCTTTGCAATGAAAGCTGGTTACATGCATTTCCTATTTATATACATTAAAGTTTAGAAATTATTTATGACAATTTCTAGATTTTCTCCTTATTCTACACATCTTACTGTCTCATACTTTGACTCCTTTCTGGAGGAATAATTTTATTTGTGATTTTCTATGTTTCTCAGCTGAAGTAATGTAGGGAACTCTAATCAGGTATTTCTTTGTGGTTCAAGAACAGATGCAAGATATCTAAAGTATCCATTTGTCAGTAAGAAACAATCAACAAAGTACTTTTCCCCCCCTCTCCCAGATGCTTCCAATCCCCTCTCCAGCCACAGCTTAGCCTTTAATGAACTCTCTTGCAGGCATTCTTTGAATCAAACCACTAGCAAACCTGTGTGTTCTGTCTAGTCTTTTCTTGATGCACTAGTTCTTTTTACAGTGTTTCTGGACCGGTTTCCTGCACACTCCAGTACTAAGCACAGCGAAACACAGCTAACAATTCCCGATCAGCCATGCATGACCTGTGTTTTCTATTGTTCTTGTTGGTTTAGCTATTCCCTGGAGCTTAACCATTTCCTACATTTGCCGTAAGTAAAGCAGAAGATTTGTGTCTTTGAAGGTCAAGCACTTACTCTGACTGTAACTGTGACCAAACACTCTTACATGCTCTTCTGTAATCCTCAGAACTTGGTGACTTTCTCATCTTCACTAAGCTAACACCAGATAGCCTTGGATATAGACATGAAATTTTCGATTTTGTGTAACAAAGACAGGGTTGAGGCTTACTGTTATATGTCTGAACATGATACTTTACTGCACTGTGTTGGGATTGAGAGTGGCTGATCAGAGATAACATTTTATATGTGTCTGGACATCCTGAACATGACATGATGACATGAGAGGTTGTCATCAGCATAAGCACTGGTTTAACTGCTCATTTTTGGATTTTTAGTACAGATCTACCAGAAGACACATTTTAAAGTTTAATTTACTGTGGGTTAAATTACTCATGAGATTTCCCGATTTTTTAAAAGTTTTTTAGTTACAAAAGTAGCACTTTCAAGACTGGCTAGAGTACCTACTTTTTAGAAGCTGTAACTTCAGCTTTTAAAGAACATAAAAAATATTTAAATAATGTAACCAGGGAAAAAAAATATAAAAAAATTAATTTTTATTGCAAAACAAATTTAGCTTACCAAGGGGAATTGTAACTTTTTCGGGGGGGGAGGAGGACGGGCGAGGGTGAAGACTGTGAAGTTTCAGGCAAACAATAAACTAAGAGAAGGCTGACGATTCAAAAGAAAAAGTCTGACGTCAGGAAACACAACAATTAATGCTATTCTGCCCCCTTGCGTTAACTTTTGAGGCAGCTGCCGTACCCCCGCACATCTCAAAGTTCATGTCCCTTGGCGAAGGCTGCGTCACGTAACAGATGCATTACCCAAAACATAATAGAGCAGCGTCCCAAAAACAGCATGGCTGGGCGATCACTGGAAACGATGCAGCACAGTGCCTAAGTTCGAAGATAACGTGTTGTATGTAAAAACTATATAAAATATGCACAAATCATTAATATGTTGCAGCTCGCACGACCGTGTGGGGGATGGGTGGAGTTTTGACTTCAATTGAAACGCGAGGGAAGTAAGTTAACTATAGATGAGAGCAGCATGGAAAACAGAGGACCCGTGCTGGAGAAAAAATGAGAACCTACAACCTGAGCTCAAACCCTTAATCCCAGCATTACCTGGATTCTTGTTGTTAATGTTTTATTAATAACCCACATGGAACAAACAAGGCGTTAAATTTGGCCACAGTTGCACTTGAAAGGAAAAGCTTTCATTGAAAGCGAGAGCCAACAATAATATTTGCACCTCTGGAGTTACACTTCAGAAACAACCGGTTTAAAACAGCAAACGCATCCTTGCCGTGCCGCGGCCACCAGGAGCCAAAGCCCCGCGTGAAGACGGCTGTCAAGCAGCGTTTCACACGTGAAGGGGAGATCGCTGGCAGAAGTCACACACCGCAAATAGTGAAAGATAACTGCCATTTTAATGTGACTTTACTTCCATCACCCTCTCTCCAACCCTGCCAGTTCCTGACGTTATTCCCACTCGCGATCGCTGGGCGATCTCCAGCGGTCCCTTCCCCGAGCGCTCCGCCGGGGCCAGCGGTGGTGGCTGCGGCCGCGCCGCTCAACTTCTATGGGCAGCACGCGAACGCGAAGCTTTTCATTTACAAGACACTTGGTGCCAGCCCGGAGAACCCCGTTACATCTTAATTTCCCGCCGGCGCTGCGCGGGCAGGGCCGTGCCGCCCGGCGGGCTGAGCGCTGGCGGCAGGCTGCCGCCCGCCTGCTCCGGCACACCGGGTGCGGGCATGGAGAGCCGGCGCCCCCCGCTCCCCCGGGGCCGGCCCGCCGTAAAGTTACCGAGGCGCCCGGCCGAGGTTTTCCTTCGTTTATTCATTTATCCTCTTCGGTTCCTCTTCCTCTCGCCCCTCTTCCCTGCGCCCTCCGCGAGCCCCCGGCCCGGTGCTGCGGGGCCCGGTGCTGCGGGGCCCGGAGCGCTGCCCCGGAGCGCTGCCCCCCGGGCGGCTCTGGGCGGCGGGCCCGGCCGCCTCGCCCTCTAGCGGGGGAGAGCGGCGGCGCCGCCGGCTGGGCGTGACTTCCCGCGCTCCCTTCAGCCCGCCCGCCCGCCCGGCCGCGGGGGGGACCGCGAGTCAGTCAGGGAGCCGAGCCGGGCTCAGCCGGGACTGGCGGCGGCGCCGGCCGAGCAGGCTCCGGGGTTAGGGGTGCCCCCCGCCCCGTCCCTCCCTGCCCGCCGAGGGCACCGGGGGAGGCGAGCGGCGCGGCCGGAGGAAGGCAGACCCCGGGCACTTGGCACGGTGCCGCCCTGCCCCGGCCGTGAGAGCGGGCGGAGGGCGAGGAGGGGAGGCGAGGCGAGGCGAGCCCGCGGGGCAGCGGGAGCGGCGGCCCCGGGCACCAGGGCGAGGAGAGGAGAGGGGCGCCTCCGACTTTGGCAGGCACTTTGGCACTTTGCTGGACCCGGAGCAGGAAGGGGTGGAAATATGGGGAAAGTTGGAACTTGCATGGTTACTTTGGCCGGACTTTTGCTGGCAGCGAGAGCGCAGACGTTCACAGGTAAGGAGCCGCCTGGCCGGCCCCGGGGCCGGGCGGGGGGCAGGGGTGGAGGTGGGGGGGGCTGCCGCTTCACACTCGGCGGCGGCTGGGGCTGGGTTTTTGGTTTTTTCTGCCTTTTTTTGGGGGTTTGTTTTTTGGTTATTTTTTGTTCCCCTCGCGGTCCCCCTGACGGGGCTGACACTTCGGAACCGCCGCGCACAGGGGGTGGAAGGAGCGCCCGTGGGCGGCGGGCCGTGCCGGGATGCCCTTCGGTGCGAGCCCCGACGGCAGGGCGAGAGCAGCGCCCGGGCGGGGATGGAGGCGCTCGGGCGGCACTCGGGGCGCTCCCGCTTTGCTCCCGCGTTTCTCCGCCGCCGACTTCCCGAAAGTTTCCCTCCGGCCGGGCGCGGAGGGGCGAGGTGAGCCGGGGCACGGCGGGCTGGCCGTGCTGCCCCAGGGGGCCGGCGGTGCCCGCCCTGCCCTGCCCTGCCCTGCCCTGGCCGGAGCTGCGGCCGTGAGGCAGGGCCGGCTGAGCGGGGGCACAGCCCCGGCCCCGGCGCTTTCCGCCGCCCCCAGACCGTCACCTGGCAGGGCAGGGCAGGGCCGGGGCTCACTGCCCAGGGAAGAGCCCGTCGGGGCGTTCCGCTCCTGCCCCGGAGCCCTGGATGGTTATCTTGGTCCCGCGTCCCCTCGCTGCACCCCTGTCCTATTTATATGTTGGAGAGACGCGTAATTTTAGACAGAAATTTGGATTGTGAAATAGTTCTGTGCGCTTCACTGCAAAGAGTAACTTCAGATTTGGGTGGTTTTTTTTTTTTTTTGGTTTGTTTTGTTCCTAACATGAAGTTAGTGCAACTGAAAAGCACTTTAAATCGAAGACATCTGGTCTTCAGCTCATGTGAAGTGTGCTTTGATCTGGTGGGAAGCAGTATTTCTGACTCCTTGTTGCTCAGGCTGCAGAATAGTTTGTATTTGCAGGTTACGTGTTGTTTCGATGCAGCACTGTGGCTAAACCGAGTTTTATGGCTAGGAATAGGTGGTCTGTTTTAAAACTTTAAAAAAAAATAATTCTGGTTTTAGGTTTGGTTCCAGGAACCTTTTATATACGTAGCTGCATTTCCCCTAGTTTCTTGCCAGCATTTCTACTGCAGATGAGACAGAAGATCTCCGAGCAGAAAAATGTTTTGTTCCGAGATGATATGTAACAATGATGAAATATTTTCCAAACACTCCTGTTAAGATGAAGCTATGCTCTACACTGAATTATGGAACTAGGCTCAGTTATATTAGCCTTATAACTCATTAATGTTGGGAGTCTAGTGTCCAGACTTCAATGGGAGCTCTTGCTTATTAAGATAAATCCGTAACTCATTGCTGACCTGAGTGAACTGTCTTTCTTCTTGTTTAAAGTTAAGCTGGGGCAGCTCTTCTGCTTCTGGATGTTTAAATGGCTTGTGCATGTGATGTGCTGATTCTATACTGGGGTCAGCATTGAAGTGCTATTCATGTTGCTGAAGAACAATCCCACGTTAGTGTTTGATTTCTATCTGTTATATTCATTTCAATTCACAGATGACTTGTGCACACAGTTATTCCAAAGGTGCAATTCCAGACCTTCTAAAGTAGTGAATAACAGAGGCTGCAGTTCACACACTTTAGTGAGATTGCAAAGGATGTCATGGGATGCAGGATCTGCCCTGTTTTCTTTGCATCTGTGCATATGTACACATATGTTAAATATTGAATGTAAAGATTATTGTGAAGATGCACATACAGATTTTTTTTAAAAAAATATTGATTCTTGATACTCAGAACAAAATTGATGAAATTTGCATTTTTGTACTTTGCTAAGTGAAGCGTGTGCCTGGCTGTCATTTTGGCTTGGGGGAAAAAAAAAAAAAGCAGCTATTTCTCTTTTTAAAACCTTGTTGCATCAGTGTCATAGAAATTAAATTACAGAAAAATCCATCCGTGAGTTGGGGAGTTATCTTTTGTAATAGCTGTCCCCTATTGCAGATGAGAGTCATATAGCTAACCTATAAAAAGTTTGAAAACAAACAAAGAAAAAGGAAACAAAACCAACTCCACACATGTTCTAAGCAAAGAATAGCAATGTGCGAGTTAAGTAATCTTTGGCATTTATAGTTCAGTTTTTATTTTTACCCTTTTCTAAACTGACAGCTTTGCTTTACAAAGATTGGTTCTAACATTATGTTGAGCTGTTGTTTTATTTGAATTTCTTATTTAGAAAATAATCTTCCTGAAAGATCAGATCTTGGCTTTTTAAGGCCTGGGAGCTTTCAAGTAATCTTTTGAAAGCAGCTTAACAGTTAATAACAATGAGATTTTCTCCAAGTCCTTAACTAAAGATTTTAAAATTCTGGATTCATCAGTTCAAGAAGTAAATGATCTCAAGAATTTGAATTCAAGACATGTTACTGAGAATATTGTCTTAAATGGGCAATGCTGCTTCATCCAAGTTTTTAAAAGTAGCTGGGCTCTTTCTGCAAGATTACTTTTGGGTTTTTTTGCTAATTTTTAGTTTCTGAGAAACTGTAGCACACCTAATTTAGCTGGGTTTTGTTTATAATTTTAGCATAGATGTTATTTAAGTGGTCCTATGTGAAGACTGAATGCTAATATTACAAAAGCCCATAAACTTGGTGTTCTGTCATAGAAAATGCCACTTGACTCCGCTGTGTTCCTTCTTCAACCTACCTGGTAGGTTATTCGGGCTAGGGAAAACACTTCACTCCTGTGAGGGATTTAGGTCAAACACAGAGATGGGGGAAGTTAGAAGGGACATTGTAAACATAAATATTTGGCCTTATATAAAATGAAGGGTCTGGATGGGATGAGTTCTGTCAAATACCAAAATGGGGAGCTGAAATTGAAGGCAAAGACGTGTGTAACAGAACTCGGAAACTGTGTGTTTATGAAGGCATCATATTCAGGTAGATGTGAATTTGCACACAGCCTGAATTCTGAAATTGGTGCTTCTTGCTTACGACTTGAATCTGACTGAGGGAGAGCTATTATTAATCTGTTATATTCTCTTTATGCTATGAAAAACACCAAGGTTCTGTATTAACACTCTTTTTACCATACTAGTTTGAAAAGTTTTAGTTTTTTTCTGAGAAGAGATGGCTCCTATTGTAGTGAGAGGGATGGATGGACTGACTGGAAGTGCTTGGAGGCCATTCATAATGAATTGTGCACCAGCACTAGTGGCAATTATGGAGAGAAGAACAGGAGGAAGAGTGCTGGAAAAAACTTTAAAGTTACTTTTCCTAGTGACTAGTAAAGGTTTTACATAGAGAATAGTAATCCTCAAGCTGTTTCATGGGGGAAAATTACAAAAGCTTGCATTCTGAATAGATGTTGTGCATTAGATTCATCTGTTTTGTTTTTGGGTGTGGGCACTGTGAGAAGAAGGATCACATTTTCCAGAAAAGAGATTTAAGGAGAAGTTTGATGTGCTCAAGTTGAAACTTACTGGGATTACGTTGATGTTTGGTAACTGCAGAGAAGGAAAACAAAAAAGAAAGAATATAGGTTAAGTCTTCATAGGTCCTATCCTAGCTGAAATGATGCTTCTGGCAATGTCTAGAAAATAAGAAGTTTCTGGTAGAATGAACTGTGTTTAAGGAGATTTCTCAGAGTATTCAGGAGCACTGTTTGAAAGCCTTTAATAGCTATTCTGATCACTTTAGCAGCAAAGATCTCCAAGTGTGATTTTAACTCATTTTAATGAATTCTGCTTTTGTTTGCATTGTTTATTTCACCTGCTTTCCTTTCTCTTCACCCGTCCATCAACTCTGTTCCTGCACTTCCTAAGGGAAGTAACATATGGTAGTGAAAATGCAGCTTTATTAGTGGCTGACGCTGTTGTCAGCTCATCCAGAAAACTATTCCAGCTGAAGTTCATAGCATGGACTTGGCCTCGCTAAACAGTGAGAGCTGTGGGGGAAGATTCTCAAACCAAACTTCCCGCTGTTAGAGATTGTTGCTACTCCTATTAAAATTGTTAGGTGAATGACTTGATTTTTGTTTTATAGCTAAGGCTGCTCGTATGTAAAATAGTCCAGCAATTGATGAAAGCATTTTGAAGGATCAGCTTTTAACTGTGGTGGGTTTTACCTTTTTACAGTCAAAACAAATGAAATAATGTGTGTTCCCATGTAAACTGGAATGTACTTTAGATTGCTTTCAGGTAAAAATGAGCCTGGGCTTTGGAAGTGGCAAAAAAGAAAGTTGTGTGGTAGGTATGTGGTTTTTTTTTTAATTTATGTTATTTAGCTGTTCTGAATGTTAGTTATACTTAATAATGAAGTTAGTAATGAAACATCATCAGAAATTAAAACTAAATCCTACAAATATTACAAGGATTTAATAACACCAGGGGAAAAAATGCTGTGGTGTTTATTCTGTCTCATGATTTAGCAGTCATCAGAATTCATGAGGAAAACAAATCACAGTGTCCTGAAACAGTACAACAGCATATAATGTATGAGGAAATACTGTATTTAGTGCTCACAGAAGGTGCTAGATTGACAGGACAGGTAGAGAGAACAAATCCTCAGGCAAATCACAAAGTGTGTTAGGATATGGTGATCAAGCTCCTGAACTCCATCTCACTAATGTCATTTGAGTGTGACCTGCAGAGGGGAGGAGGTGGTTTGTTTCTCCTGTGCGCTCACTGATGCGCTGCGATGGTCAGTGAACGTGTCAAACAGCCTCATTGCCAGGGGTGAGGCGAGTTTTACACGCTACTGCTGGGACAGTCTGTTCAGTTTGCACTGTTGGATTAAGCTGGGGGAAGATAATAGGTGTAGACTTGAGGGAACAAACTCCAGTGATGTTGCGGGGTCAGGACCTGTGAAGTGATCTTGTATTTCATCTGGTGCAACTTTATGCTAAAGGAAATGCTGTTTTGAGAGGGGTATCTCTTGTGTTTAAAGCTTGTCAGTATCACTGTCAAACCGTTAATTTGAGGTAGCTACATCACTTAATTTTGATGATGTTTCCCCAGGAAATGACACGTAATTACGAACCTTTCAGCTCACATTTATGATTTTTGTGTAAGGAAGCAGTAGTTCTGAAATTTTTCCCAGGAACAAACTGTTTGTTAATGTGTGAGTGCAGCTGAGTTATTTGCTCAATTTCTTTAGGAAAAAAAATCCACTTTAATTTGATTTTGCTGATAACTTCCAGTCCTGTATTTCTGGTGTGTAATGCTACAAATGTGTTAAAGAGGATTTCAAGAAACCTAAACCAATTTCAAACATACAGTCATATATTTAGGGGTAAAAAAAAGAAAAATCTAGCAATAAGTTTCCCTGTGTCACTCTGCTCACCCAATTGTGTTCAAATACTTTTGCAGTGCTTTCCAGAGTTTTGCCTGCTGTGATCTGCTGCTGATCACTAGGTGTAGCTGCATCTCTAAATCCACTTTTCTAAGCATAGAAAGAGGAAGGGCTGTAAACTGGGCTTTGAGAGAATGTAGCTGTATTTGGATCTGGGGAGGTGTGAAAATAGATGATGGATTTTTGTGACCTAGAGAATTTTAATCCATTGGTGGCTTGTTTGCATTAGTTTGATTATAATACAAATGAACTTTTAATTACTTGTAAAAAAGCTGGTTTCAGTATTCATCAGAAAGATGAATGAATGCTTTAATATGGCAAAAATGTATAATAAAATGCATGAAACTATAAAAAAAATGTCAATACTTTCCTAGTCTTTTAAATGCACAGGTTATTTCTGCAGAGGTCTGATAAGTTTTTCTTTAAGGATCAATCAAGATGTTTCAGATATAACCTTAAGTGTTATGTGACCATAAGTCTTCTCATAACCTATAGAAACCTTTCTGTTGAATTTAAAATAGTTATCTTCAGAGATGATATTGCTGTCAGTGGAATTCTGTTCTACTTTTGGCATAAGGTGTTGTCTTGGGTTGTAAGCTATGTGGGTTCCATTAATGTTATGAAGAGGTACAGAGGGTAAGGTTTCACATGTGCTTTAAAAATGTGGGAAAGACATTTTTGTGCCCAGATTTCTGAGAGTAATAACAGTAAAAATTAAGGTGTATTTATGCCTCTAGCACGTACTCATGCTCAGTGACTGCAGGGAATAGGAAATAAGTGTCTCAGCCAGAAGTGTCTGACTCAACAGTGACCCTTTGCTACATAAAGAGCAATGGTAGGAGAAAAAAAAAAAAGTAATAACTATGGTTGTTCAGACAAAACCATGGCACTATTAGCAGGAAGGAGTTTTGAAAACAGGTTAAACTTTGGGTGTAGGAGGGGAAAGGTGGGAAGGAAGGTACAACATTTTCTAGAAGAATGGAAGAGACGAACCTTACTGTAAGAGAAGTAAAAAACCCCAAAAACCTAAAGTCTAAAATGCGGCTAAATTACATTTGGAAAACAAAAATAAATTTATAATTATTCACATTTTCTTATTTTTTATTATCTTAGTTTTGAACACATTTGTTTTTAATAATATATTCAAGGCTTGGATATGCATTCTGACAGTTTTACGTAGCAATAGTTGATTATCTTTACACATATGATTAAATGTAATGATGTTAATGAATCATTAATTTTTTTTTTCTGTGGAATGGTGTAAACCCAACATTCTGTTTATGAATGTGTTTGTTTTTCCCCTCCTCACCCCCACGTGAAATCTGTCCTGATTTAGAGAGCAGTAACTTTTGGTTACAGGAGGTTTTTTTGAGGGGTAGATTAGCTTTTTTATTCCTCCTCCCCTTTTCTTTTTCTTTTTAATGTTCCTCAATGTTAAGCTATTATAAAGATCTCTTACAGCATTTTTTGTTAATCACTAAAAATGTGCTTTTGCTCTGGAATAACTAACAGCTAATTACCTCTTTCATCACTTTAGCTCTTCATCTTGTAGGAGAATGAAATAGAGCATCACATGCCTGTATTAGAGCAGAGGGTTTTTATCCCCCCACCTTGTTTGTGGTTGGTTGTTTACTGTTCTGTTGTTTGGGGTTTTTTTAATTTTTAAGGCACAGTTATTTTTGAGAAAGTTTTCTGGAAGATGGTCCTTTATTCTCTTGAATCCTATCACACCTTTTATCCTTAACTCTAAAATCAAGCACTGTTTAGATTCTCTATATAGTGGGTAGAATACTTCTGTCAGCAGCCTTTTGTTTTAATTCTGTAGTGCATAAAGGTAGGCTGTTTAGGTGAAAGAACTGTTTAGTTGTGCTGATAAGATTCTAAGGTAAGATTGAGGAGGATATTACAGGAGTTTCTGTGCACTTTCAGGTGGATGTGCAGTGGACCAGTAATGTAACACTTAAGGTTTTCTTAATGGAGTTGTTATGGATAAACGAAAAGTGTGGCTATTCACCTTTGTTTTTCTGGTGAAAATACACTAGACTGAGTAAATAATTTCTATCCATGATATGTGCAGCTATGTACTTGTGTATATGCCTCTGTTCTATGCACTGTTTTGTACGTCTGTGTCTTAAAGTTGATGAATTATTACCCATTAGCAGACTTCTGCATTTTTCATGGTGTACTTGCAGAAGAGGTAGTTGTAGGGTGATTGTATTTTTTTCTTTTCCCTTTATGGTCAAACAATTCTTTATTTTGGGAGCTGATGCTTAGTAATTATGCTATGCTGATACAGTAATTTGTGACCAGTCTTTTACAAGCATATCTAAAAGTTTTGGTTAACAAGTCTGTATAGTTTCTCATACTTTCTGAGAAAAGGGATCTTCAGTTTTGAAAAATGTTACCAGATTATATCTCAAGCAGAAACTGAGGTTTCCTAAAGAGATTCACATTGTCTTTTACCTGCATAGAACCTTCTGTTTGTCTCTCTTCTGCTGTTTTTACTTTCATGGCTTTTTACTGTTCTAACAAACAGTTCAGTTGGAAACAAACATGAAAGTCAATTGCCATCTCAATGAACTGTGTTAGGAACCAATCAGACATAACTGTTTTCTCTGTAGCTGTTTAGTGTAGTTGCTCTTTCTTCATATGTAATTTGTGTATTTGTTTTATGTGAAGAATTTCATTGTTATCTCTTCCCTCTTCCATCCTTCTAGTAAATAAAATCACTGTGAGAAGTCCAGTGTTTCCAAACAATTGTACTGCCTGCTCATAGTGTGCTCAAAGGTGTGGCAGAAATTTAAAAGGAAAGGTATTTGTTTTGGGGTTTGACACTGTTTGCACACCTGTATAAGACTATATATAACGCATGGTAATTGCTGTGATGTTTGTGTCAATCAGTATAGCTCGGGATCAATGTGTTCTGATGATTACAATTTTTTGAAAGTTACTATTATTTCTGTAGTGGAAGATTTCTTTTTACGTAACTGTTTTAAGATACATCATAAAATTTTAAGCAATAAGTTGTTTTCTTTCAGTGGAACTTTCTGAGCCTGGAGATTTTTCAGGTTTCACATTGGGATGACATAGCCTAACGTGAATCACACCCCTGGAGCACAGCATGAAGACAAAGATATGTATTTTAATTCCTGCTGTAATAGTTGCTTAGTGATCAGAACTCCCACATTGGTGTGGGAGACCCAGATTTGAATCTGTGCTCTGGCACTTGACTGTGACATGGGTGAGGATCTTCGTAGCCAGATCTGTTCATTTTGGTTTTTGGTTTTTTTTTTTAGTTTGGATCAGTAGGAATTTTTTTTTTTTTTAATTTTTCCATGGCTGAGAAATGTGCTAAATTTCCATTTACAAAAATTAAAAAAAAGGAGGATAACAGTCCAGAACCCCACAATGTTTTTAGAGAAAACCTATAGCCATCAATTGCCATCATTTGTAACTTCAGTTTTCACCTAGAAACTCAACATAAGTGCTTAAATGCTGTCACATGTTTAGGATATGGAGACAGTTGTGGACATTTCTAGGAACCATAGTTCTCAGTGAGGTTGTTCTTATGTTAACAACTGAAAATTGCTATAGCCTTTTTTATTTTAATGTTACCTTTTCTGAATTCTGCAGAGTAGATGATTATTTTACAAAGCACTACATTTAACACTTTAATATAAGCATTTTACATAACACATCACTTAAGTTGTTTTTAACTTCTGCAAAGACGGCTTCATACTGAAGTAATTTCTCAGTTATGTAAGATAAATTGTTGTCCTGGTAATAATGCTATGGCACTGTGCAGCTGATGCCCTTTTTACCATGTCTGAGAGATGTCATCTTGACTCAGTCCTGGCTCAGGAGAAAGCCTTTCCAAGCAACTTTCTAAACACGGAAGAAACGTTTTGGCGTTACGTTTGTGAGAATCACAGACCTTTGGGAAACCAACAAAACACAATTAAAGTTGATATTTATTTAAATCCTTAGAGGTTGAAAATGCCAAATGGAAGCCTTATGTTGTCCCACACTATGAACTCCTGTTTATAGCGGCAGCAAAGCACATGGATTGAAGACCACACATAAAGTTCATGAGGTGTGTTTTATTTATTTTTACTTCAGGATTTGTTGTTAGAATTGCCTACATAAATCTAGACTAGTAAGGGATTTATGTGAATTAACCTAGCATTTTCATTTGGGGTTTGGAAAACACTGGGGTTTGTTTTATTTATTTAAGTGTGTTTGAGACAAGCACACACCCTTCAGAGCAAATATGCATTGAAATTGCATAGGGCCCAGGAGCCCGAGACAAGTTGAAATGCAGTCTTGACAAAATAAAAACCTGCCTTCTGCAGCAGCCGTGCACCAACTGCAGACTTGGGTTGGGATTTTTAAATGAGTCTTCCAGAAGCCTCAAAGCTGGATCCTTATGTGTACAATTGCTCTTCAGAAAGTTTATGCACTAGAATCTGTTACTACTTTGCATCTTGAATACTGGGTAGCTAAAAGTTACCCTTGTTAAAAACTTTACATGACCCCAGAAAGGTGTGTACCTAAAAAGCCTTGAAATGTTCTTTTAAGTTGTAGCCCAGCATCTAGAATAAGATTACCCATGAAAGGAAATTACGTGAAAATAACATCTTAAGAATAATATTCCTCAGCCACTTCTGTTCTATTTTCAATCATAGACAAATATACTGTGGTGCTTGTGGGTTGATTGGCTGGCAGGTCATTGCTGAATGTGAAGTTCAGAGTTATCCATCTATACCTTCCTCTGTCATATAGTGGTCTTGGAGTGTTGAAGAGCAAATAGTAATTCTGAGTAGTAGGGGTGAAGCATATGTTCAGACTGAGAAGTTCAGATAAAGACCGTCTGGGCTTTATCTAGCTGAATGGCCAAGGTCACTTCAAGGGGAATTAGGGATTGTAAATAGTGCATGCATTGTCTGCTGCATTTGAAATTTTTTCTTTGATTCCTGCAGAGAAACAGTTACAGTCTTAGGAAGTCTAAATTTTTTATTTTGGAAGATACTTATAATGACTTGGTGACGCATGGAAATGGAAAGCAGAAGCTGTGGAGTCATTCTGGCATCAGTCAGAAACTACTTAGGAGGTTTTGGTTACGTGTGATGGGTTGCAGTTTAGACTGCAATATGGAAACTTGTATTTTTAACGTTACAGCTTGCCTGTCAGTTCTGCTGTGTCCATGGCAAAAATATGGAGTCAGTTTCTGATGTGTAACCTAAACTCAAAGACTTTGCAATAAAAACAGTCTGTGATTTTGAAGATCCGAATTCCAAAGTGAATATAAACTTGTGGTTTCATGAGTCAGTTCACAGTAAATCTTCCTGAGTCAAGTAGTATCTGACAGGCTTGTTGCTTCAAATCAGTGCACACATGGGTGGATCACAGTTTCGCAAACCACAGTTTGGGAACCATTCACTCACTGTGAGTGAGAAATCTCACTTTTCCAGAACTCACTCTGTTAAAGTCTTCACAACCTGCAGAGTGTCACGCTAGATTTGTAGCAGTGAAAAATTAATTCTTGCTTGTATGCCAGACTTAGATGATGTGTATTCCTGGACCTGTGGGAGCAGAACTGCAAAAAAATTGGATCTGCATGCTTGAAACTGGCATAGAGCAAATACATGACATTCACCAGCAGCCACATTCGCATGGTTTCAGTACTTTGACTCTGCCTGGTGGTCTAGCAATAAAAGAAAGAATTGGCCAATTATAGTAATCTGCAAAAGCTGTGTACTGTGGAATTTTGTACAGAAGAAGAGGGAAGGTTCTTGCCTGCTCTCAGTTCTAAAATTGCACTTTAGCACCATCTATTCCACTGCAAATATCATACGTATTTAGCTAAGCTGATAACCATCAGGCTACCTTAAAAATATATTGCTTACCTGCTACCTGCTGTGCTATCTCCACCTCCTTTTCTCTTTTGATGTTGGCTTCTCATCACTATGCTTCATAAATGGAATCATAGAATGGGTTGGGTTGGAAGGGACCTTAAAGATCATCTCGTTCCAACCCCCCTGCCACAGGCAGGACCACCTTTCAGTTGACAAGGTTGCTCAAGAGTCCCATCCAACCTGACCTTGAGCACTTCCAGGAATGGGGCATCCACCATTTCTCTTGGCAACCTGTTCCACTGCCTCATCACCCTCACTGTAAAGAATTTTTTCCTAATATTTAATCTAAATGTACTCTGTCACTTTGAATCCGTTCCCCCTTGTCCTCTCACTACAGTTCCTTATGAAGAGTCCCCCTCTGGCATCCTTGTAGGCCCTATTCAAAATACTGCACAGCTGCTATGAGGTCTCTGTCCGACCTTCTCTTTTCCTCTCCTCAAATCATTTGTGCCTTCCTCTGCCACCTCCATCTTTTGGATAGCAGTGGTTGAGCTGAGGAGAGAGCTGAACCTGCAGGACTGTAGCTCTGCTGTGGATATCCTGTGGATATGGGCCACTCTCTTGTCCTTACAGTTTGGAGACCTATGTGGACGTTTTGAGAAAGGCCCAGGCCCTCTGGGGGACTATGGTAAAAGCTTGGGGTTGCAATTCCTGACTGCCTGAGCGTGATTCACAGCAAGTTAGAGTTTTTTGCCTCTTTTCTTAAAAATTGAGGCAAATAATACCAAAATGGTCCCATGCATGTGCTAACACACATGCCAGCAAGGCACGTGCTTATGAGGAAGAACTGTGAGCAAGTGAAGTTTAAGTCTTGCTTTGCACTGAATGCATTCACACTGAACACTTGTTAGCAACAGCAGGCAGTGCTGGTGGGGAATGAGATACAGTGGCCAGATCTAGATTTCAGACCAGATGGACGTTGTTCGTAATGTTATTTGGGTGTGAATGGTTTTTGCTAGAGTGTGAAGTAAACGCATGAGGATTTTGTTTGTTTGTTTGTTTTTCAAGCTAAAAAGAATTAGTAATACAGGCCCTAATTATACAAACACAAGCTCAAAACCTCAAGAAGAGTACAGTCCATTTCGGGCGTACTGTGAAAGTAATTACAAAAAGCTCCTGTTGACATAATAATTGCAAGTAAATCAGGTGTTAACACAAGTCAGCATGAACACACCGATTATGGCATTTTCTAGAAATGTAGTTACACATGTAGTTTTCTGGAAATCAGAACAGCACTTTTCAGCAATTGAAATTTTAGCTCCTTGTAGTAAGTGGTGGGTTTTTTTGCCTATTTAGCCTACCTTTGAAAATTTGTCTGGAATATTCTTTCTGTGTGAACAATGTGCCATTAAGTAGTGTGCTGGAGATATCAGTTCTTTTCTAAATCTTTTGGGCACTGTATGTGGGAGAAGATGATGAAGTATCTTTTATTACATATGTCCATTCTTAATAGATACAGAATAAATGTGTGCAAAAATTTGGAAGTTGCTTCTTTATTCAAATATTGCAGTTAAATATTGTATAATATAATACCTTTAACTTGGGTTTACCTGCATTTTGTCCATGCTGACGTTAATTTTGGCCCTTGTTTTTATGTGCACATCTAAATCATATGCTGTGTATTCTATACTACCAGCACATATTTTTGCCAGCCCAAACTATGCTTTAAGATGAGCTCAGAAGCTCCCACTCTGTACTTACTGTGCAAATTATTATCGTGGTTCCTATTGATGAAAGTTCAGTATATGAGCAGGATGCTGGCCATGCTCACATCATTCTGTACAATGCAATATATGTTCGCATTAGCAGAAGCTGAAGTGGTCTATTAAAGCATTCAAGCTCTCGCTCCATATTGAGAGCAGAAGATTCCTTCTTAATCCTCATATGGCTGATGTCTCTGCTGGAGTGTTAATAGATAGTCTAATTTGTGAGCTAAATTACTAATTGTATTATGAGCCTAAACCTTATTAAGCCTTTTGTGTAGAATTAGATCACAGAGCTTTGGGAAGCTGAATGCTGGTTGGGTTCTGTCTCCTCTCTTTAATGACAGGAGCAAGTTTTACTGGCATCTTTGGAGTTATATAGCTCTGAGACTGCAGCTGATTTCTTTTGCTGGCTTCTATAGTATCAACAGAATCATAAGTTTGAAAAGCAGGGTGACTTTGAGAGTAGTTGGAAGTTTCCAATCAGGGTCTTGGGTATCTGAAAGCAGCAAGATTCTGTGTTTATCTGAGGTGAGGCTGTGATTGGGACTAGAAAAGGATTATTCTGATCTTGGATACACACACTGTGCAGGCCCAGCTATGTGGGAATTGTTGAAATGGTTCAAAAGCTTTAAAATGGCTGCAGTTATATAACAGGATAATGAGTTTAGTAGAGGTATGTTCCTGCAAGAGTTCAGGTAGATGAAGTCTTAACTTAAATCACTTGAGTTAGATTTGTATTTCCAAAGATGCTCACTGCCCACCTAGACATGGAGATGCTTCCCTTATCACTCAGCTAGGTGATAGACTTCACGAGCACTCCTCAGTCTGTTTCTGTGCAAATCTAGCTTTTCAGAGGTGGTTCATGCTCCCCACTCTATTTTGCATTGGAGGTAGCCTGCTAATGCAGCCCAGTTAGGGATGGACTTAATTGCCTCCACCAATGGATCAGTAATAAACAACATGGGACTTAATGGATTTTGACATCACTTGTGATAAATTTTTATGTCGGTGTGGAAGATGACTGTGAACTATCGTGCCTTGATATAGGAACATTGCACCCATGGCAATTAATTTTCTTTAAGAGGAAGTATTTACAGCTACTCCATACATTTTCCTGTATATACACAAGACAGAGTTGCAATGGTATGAAGTTTTACTCTATACCCTTTACTCTATGCACAACAGAACTCTAAGCTGTTGTGAGAAACCTAGTCTGTTTTACACCTGAAACTATCAGACTCCTGTATGTACTTAATGGCTTTGCTTTTTACTGTGGTAAATTAATGCCATTTGAAATGCATGGATAATAAATGAAAATAATAGGCTATAAATCTTATATTTTTGAAGTGCTTTTTCTGTTTCTATTTCTACATCACATTTAATAATGTACTTTGTGGACTATGTTAATAAAAAAATTGGTTTCTGTCCTAACAGAGAAAAATCAGAGGCTTCTGCGTTGTATTATTCCATGTGCATTGGTTCTCTCAAACTACATACTGTGTATTATGTTATGGCAAATAGAGCAGCCAAAAGCCATTGCCAAAAGCTAACTGTCTTCAGGTGTGTTCTGTAAAAGTCTGGATTGGTTAGGAGTTTCTGTGTAGCTCCCAAATTTATTTGCTTATTGCAGTATTTTGGTAAGTAAATAATTTTTGAGGGAGTTTTTTATGTTTTACAAAAAAAAAAATAAATCTAGCATTTAAATCAGGTACAGTATATCTTGAGACCAGTGCTTAAGAGCACTACATTCTAAATTTCTGCTGGAGAGGGGCAATCAGACTGAAACACACAATTGACCTTGTCTACCTTTTGGTAGCAAATGCAACTTGCACTGGCTTGGATTTGCAAATGGAATAATTTTGGGATCCAGGAACTGACAGAACTTCAGAGTTGTCTGTATACTTTGTCAGGGGCATGGAATACAGGGACTGTACCAAATAAGGCTGCTGCTTCTGTAGAAGAGAATAATGCAGGTCATTGAGGCACACACTTTATTAGAAAGGCTGAACGAATGTTATGGACCCTAAAGGCCTAACCTGATATCCTGAGAGGGACTCAAGCAATATGCTGTGCATGTATTTGGAAAGGCAAGTGAATTCCTTCATCTCTAGACTCTGTGCTTAAAAAGTACTTTATGAAGCGTGCCTTTCTGCTCTGATCTTTGTGAAATAGTCGTGGTAATTTTCATTGTCTAGTCCTGACTGATTTGTTTGTGGCATTTGTTTGGGTTTGGCTTTTTCCCCTTAGCATGAAGGGTGGTAACTGAATGTTGGTAGCATTCTTGTGGTGCTTTTCTTCATGTTCTTTTTGTACAAGGGACCAGGATCCTGTAGAATATAGTTTGCGCTTTGAGTAAGTTTAGTGTCGTTCTTTTTTCTTTCTGTTTTTTGTTTTTTTTTTTTTTTCCTGTAAATAAACTTTTGCGATTATGAGAGAAGGGATGGGCGGACAGTTGTGAGACAACTACCTGCTTTGCAGTGCTAATTATGGTATGTGTTACATATTAATGAGGAACTTTCTGTTGCCACAGACAGAATCTCCCATGGGGAGGTACAGGAGGAAGCTGTTTCAGAATCAGAGAGCAATGGAGAAACTGGCTCTGCTCTTGTGCGGGGCAGCACAGGAGTTCCTATTGTCCACTGAAGCTGGAGGGGGCTGCTCTGACAAACCTTTGCCGTGGTAGAAGCTCGTGCTGTATCAGCTAAGAGAGAACTGAACTCTGAGTTAGGGAATTTGTTCCAGAAGTTTTACAGGTATTACTACTACTGTCACTGCGTGAAATGTAGGGACAGTTTGTGCATGGACAAGAAGCTTTATGAAAGCATTGCAAACTAAGAGCTTTTCAAGGTACATTTAGTTGCAGTGCTTTTCTGCTTAGATTGCTTATGGTCTCCTATATTGCGTTTATGCCGTGGGAGTTTGAGAGTTGTGGCCTTGGCGTTTATTCCTAAAGGAGGGAACACTTGTATATTAAAAAAAAAAAAAGGTAGAAAAAAGCATAACTGTATGGTTGTTACGTTAAATGAATTTTAAAGCCGCTGAGAAGAGGCATTCAGAGATGAGAATGCTTGGGGGGAGAAATGAAAGCACATTGAAGCTGTTTCCCCTCGAGGGCTTTAGGCAGGATTGAGAAGAAGTGGTGCATACTGAAGCCTTGTTTATAGTCTTTCACTTACTGTTAATAAAACAGGGATGTTCTAAAAGGTTTCCATAATTAAAATGCAGTCCTTGAGTACAGTGCATTTTCAGAGTGGTCTAAAACCCTGCTGCCTCTCAGACTACTTAAATTATTCTTTATAAAAAATGCTGCAGTGGAGTTAGTGTTTTGAAGTTATTTTTGATCAGAATGATGTTAGATATGTTGGATATTGAATAAATGAAAATAGAACTTATGGAGAAGCTGATAAGTGTACAAATTGACTGGTTAGTAACTAATTACCAGTAAAGAGATTGTTTTTGCCTTCTCTTCCCTCCCTCCCCCCCCCTTAATTGGCTGAATATTAGTAAATCAGGTTTATTTCTGGAAAACAGCAAGTTTTAATGGTCTGGCAGAAATTAATAATAAAAAAAGCTAAAGAATTAGCATAATAAATAATTATTGCTTCCAGGGTTTTTATTGTTAAGATAATAAAATGTTAAAAAGCAAACCACTTGAGTAGAAAGTAATTGCACTGACAAGCACCACACAGCTAGCATTCACAATAAAGTAAACCTTCTCTCAATGTCAACCTGATTTGCTATCCACATAAATGCTTCCTCACATTATGGAAATGTGCTTTTTCTATCAACAGAAAAGAATAAAACTCTAGGCATCTAATTAATCTTGTCTGACATTTGATTTCATACTCAGGTTAAAACATGAGGCAGGTGGGTCTGTTTTTCCCCCCCCTTATGTGCATGACCACAGGCAAATCTCTCCATTAATGTCAAGCTGCATCTGTGTGTCTGTGCCTCTGCCACATGTCAGTCATTAATGCATTAGCGTAGCTTGGATTTGGTTCACATGCACCAGTTTTCTTGTCTGGAGGGCTTGGTAAATAGGGAACTGCAAGGCTTCTGCTCTACATCACAAGCATTTCACCTTGACCCTCGCTGTGAAGGAAGAGGGACTCTACTGTATGGGAGAAGGATTAGAAGTGATAATTTGTAGCATTGGGAGTTTCTGAGTTGGTATGATTAAGGAGAAGAAAGAAGCAAAACCAATTTGACTTTGACATTTTTATTGATTAAGTGTGCTCTTGTTAAAGACTAAGAACTTTAATAATGCCTAAATGTATTACCTGCAGTAGTTTAGACTTGTTGATGGAAGGATTGTTTTTCTAAAGTGCACCAAAAAACTCAACAAAATTAGGTAGATGCATTATGGGTATTTTATTTTCTTAAGTTCCAGCTAATGGTTTCTGCCAGAGGCAGGATGCAGCACTTGAAAATGTGGTGGATTTGACCTTGTATGCTAAAACCTGTGTTAACTCCACTGTATTTTTACATACTTAGGCAGTACAAACATTTCAAAGGACATTTAAGAACTTGGGTCCAAGGAGGAAACTGTTCTTAGAAATAAAAGTGATAGTATTAAACCATTTCATAAGTAAAAGGAAGTTAGTAAACTGAAAGATATTTTCATTAGCACAGTTTATGTATTAAAATATTTTCCTATAGCATTTGCATGCAAAATCCCATGGCACTGGGAAATAAATATTTGTTTATGAAGTCAAAAGTATTAGGAAGAATCAGGTTTGTGTTGCTGACTAAATGCAAAAAGTAAAAACATCACTGGTAAAGAACATCTGATGCCATTTTTTTTGGTATTTTTTAAAAGTTAAGTTCTAAGATTAAGCTTTTGTTTCTAGTGTCTGTCTCCTACATAGTAAGTGTGTAAGTGTGAGTGAAATGATTTCTCTCTGCATCTGCAGGGCTGAATGCTGTTGGAAGAAGCATTGGACTGCATCTCCTAGCCATAGCTGTATGGCAGCCCATTCTCTAAATCACTTATTAAAGGTGCTGAAGGATCCTTAAAAAAAAAAAAAGCGTACTAGATCAAACAAAAATGTGTACACATGTGCAACTTTGATATTTATGCCAAGCTGGTTTATATGAATAGTGCGTTACCAGAAGTTAATAGGCAAAAATTGTAAATGAGCCATGTTCTCATTATGATGAGCACTGCATTGAGTAGATAGCTACTTCACACGTCACCTGCTTTTGGGCACTGACAGGTAGAATCTGACGCCAGAGGAATTAGCATTTAGACCTAAAAAGAGAGAGATTTACTCATGATTGGCAACTGTGGCTTTCACTCTTTATTGTATTTTGACTGTCTTCCTGTAATCTTGAAAGGCAGCCTCACTGGCTGAAGGTAGAAGATGGAGCCAGAAAATGCCACCTGCTGCCAAATGAGGCTTGACTATGAGGTTTTTGCTGTCAGTTTTCCCTGGATATTTCTTGACAGACTTTACCTTCAAGACGTAGGTCTAGAAACCAAGAGGAGAAGAAGTAACACAGCTTTGGTCCACACTTATAGATTTCTCCACCTCAAAGAATGAATATTGCTGTTCTAACAGCTTTTCAGACTGTGAAATGTAGATGTGAAGTTGGAGAAATGCCTTCCCACTCAATACTGTATGTAGGTAGATGCAGCAAATTTTTTTAAGTGATCAGTTGTAATGCTTTGCATTCATGTGCTGCAGTTTCTTTTGAGTTGCTTTTGGAAGGGTTTAGAGTCACGGAAAATTGGAAGTAGGAAGAGTCCTGTGTGGATTGTCCAGCCCATCCTCTGCACAATGCTGTGAGAGTTAACTTCAAAGCCAGGTAGTGTTGCCCAGGTTGTCCAGTTGAGTTTTGAGTTCTTTAAGGATGTAGGGAGGTTCTACAACCTTTTTGCATTATATGAACTTCTAACATAGAATACGAGCTTTAAAAATGTGTCACTAAGTTAGAGCAATATTTTTGTGCAAGAAAAATTATTCCAGTGCATATTAAAACGTAAAAGGTAAAAGTTAAAGAATTTTTTTAGGCTTCTGAATGCACTGTGTTTGAAATGCATCTGTCAGGAAGGTCTTTCTATATACCTTTCTGTACTGTTAACAAATACTTTTAAGGGTGTCAGCAACTCCTGTTGCTTTCTGTTCTAGTTCTGTTCAGATTGAATATGGTTGTACCAGCTTCTCATTGTGTTATTTTTTTCAAATAATAAAATGATTACGTCTCTCAAGTAAGAGAGTTTCTCCAGAAAACATTTTGTTTTCAAATTCATGTAACTAAAAGGCATAGACTTTGCTACTTTCATAGCAGAACTTTTTCTTGTATGCTCCCAGCATTCTTGTTTAATAACAGAGAATACTGGAGCTCTCCCTAATAAAGGTCCTTTTTTTCAGTTAAAAACTTCAGCAAAGAGAACATACAGGACAATACTAAACAGAATACAAATTACAGAACCAATAAAATGACTAAAATGCATTAAAAAAAAATCCTGGCGGAGGGAAGTAAGAACTACAGATTTGTAAGAGTATTGTCCCAGATAGCACTGACAGGGAAATAAATGTTGTTACTCTTAACTGTGAGACTCTGTGGGGAGTTTTAAAACAGTGGAAGGACATCTGAGTGATGCCTCTGGAGAAGTTTGTGGAAAGGAGCAACAAACACAAACATGTTTTCCTGTTGCAGAGGAACTAGAGGTTATTATACCATGTCCAAAGATTCTTTGCTATACTTTTTTTTTTATTTCCTAATTAATTTAACTATCGTTGGCTGCCATTTCAATAGGGTTCTGTTAATCCCAAGTACTGGAGAAACCTGAACCTTTCTGTTTGGAGAACAAATAAACAGAGACTCAGAGAAATGGGCCTGATAGACGTGCTTAGATCCCCTTAGATCCCAGGCATGCTGCTATTCACAGGGGCATTGGTTCATTTGAGACATAATGTAACACAAGTCTCCATTGCTGTTCTTTTTCATTATTTGTCCTTTTAGCAATAAATGTTTTTCTTGCCAGAAATGTGCTAAATAATGAGATGACACATGATGGTCATTTCCAGGGGATTAAAGTTCATGTTTTCAGAGAATTCTACAGTTTTATAGTCACAGTAAAAACATCTTGCTAGTAATCACTGAACAGTGATAAGGTTATAGGTTATTCCATGTTTAAATTAATTACCATGTCAAACTTCTAATTAGGAGTTGGTGTATTATAGCTGAGGTTTCACAAATGACTAAAATAAATTTCTATCTTTCTTTCTTTCTTTGTGTGTTTCAGGAATCTCCATAGACTCTGTAGAATCAACACCAGAAAATCTAGATTTCAGATGCAGTTCTTACACTGTTTGAAATGCATAGTGGGGTTTTTTTTTAAGTTCTCTAAAATATTGCAAAGGGCCTCTTTGTTCTTTTTATTTAGTTACTGCTGGTTTAGGTAACAGCATGCTGATTTTGTCTTAACGGGATAAAACGCAGAGGACTAAGTAGCATGCTTCTGCATTTAGTCACGTAGCTGCTGTTATTTGAATCTGTGTGTCCATGCATATGGGCACGTAAATGCCAATTTTAAGAACTGTCAGTTCAAAGCAAGGCAAAAATAAGTAGTTAAAAAAACCCCACCGCTTTACACTTGCAGCTCAGTGGAGTTGTGAATATTGGAGTTAGTGTACATAAAAGATATCTGTGAACATTTCCCCACAGCTAACATTTGACTTAGGCCAGTGGGAAAATAAAAAGACCCCCACAAATGAACCTCCTAAATGTAGAGTCTCTTTTTTTCTTTTTCAGTCTCATTATATGACACTACCAGAACTCAACACTCTACTTTTAGCCTTTTTTTCCCACATTGGTATACCATCCTTCTTTCTCTAGTAGTAACTGTGGCTCTTTGGTAGAGTATTGCTTGCTGTTGAGAGGAGGGCATTTTGAACAGTAGCTAATGCTTCTACAACTTGAAGCTTCAAATTCTGGCTAATTTTACACTGGCTTTTTTTTTTTTGCCACAGACTGGTACTTCTTGTAAGAGTGAAATTTATCCCTGCGTGGGAGAAAAGAGAGTAAGCAATGAATGGTGGCCTGCATTTCTGTTTTACTATTCATTTGGTTTCACATCAGTAGTTGAGGACCAGAACGCCTTGACAGAAATATTGGTTGCAGTGGTTTGTGCGTGTGGTAATGGCCTTGGGTATGAAAGGAGTTTCAGGCTGGGGGAAGCTTGGCTGTTGATGAGGGATGTTACCACCAGAGGTGAATGACTCTCCAATCATTATCAACAGCAGTTCCACATATTTCTGGCTATATTTATCTTATATTAGAATATTTTAAATGAATCTGTCTGACATAATGCTGTCGTACATCAGAGGCACTGTATTTGAAACATGGAGAGAGATGGAGGATATAAACAGAACTGGAAAAAGAAAGGGAATAGACAGAGGGTGGAAAACTGCAAAGCTGAAGAGCAAGATATTGTTGAGAACAGAGCCAGAGAGAAGAGAAAGGGGAAAAAAAATGTGTGAGGGATGTGGAACATACAGAAGTATTTATCTCATGTAGGAAAGGGAAAAATGAAATTAAGTGAAAACCTCAAAGCTTTCGGTTTATTTCATGAAAACTAGTTCCAGTATGTTGCAGCTAAACAAATTACATGCTGTCTAAAGAGCTTGGTTTTTTTGGTGTGCACCTGATGGCACATGCATTTTTCACTGTAGCAGGTAGATTTGGTTCTGTAACAGATGTCAAGTTAATTTTTCAAGTTCTTGTATGCATATCAGCCATAGGTACGTATTGTATTGTTTCTTTCTTTGCAGTGATAGTTTGCCTTTAAAAAATCCTTAAAATTAGAAACTTTAAAAAAAAATTCTGCATTCTTCTCAGTCTGGCCAACCCACTGTGTTTTTAATTGAGCATGAAATTAAAATAGATCTGTTTACTGACTTAGTTGGTTTTATCCGACCTGTCAATACTGGCAAAACTGCACTGGGGCAAAGTTTGAGGCTAATATGTTGCTCTTCTTTTGTTTTTGACATCCTTTGGAAGCCATAGTGTTTATAACATGAAAGCCAAAGCAAACAAAACCCAAATGAACAAACAGACCTGACATCGTTGAGTTTAAAAAATATAATTATTTGACTCTAAATCAATTTATCCAGCAAGCTGATTGCACAAAGCAAATAACTGGCATTTCAAAATAGTCTGGTAGATCTGCATATTGGCATTATGTGGGTTGTCACTGTTATTATAGAAGACATATATGCATGGAAGATATACTATTGAACTTAAGCTAATATATTCTTATACCTATTTTATTGAGTTATAACATGTATGTACATTATTAAGCTGCATAGCTACAGCTATATTTAGGTGTTTGAGTTCCTCAGGCAAATGTGGGAAAATGCTTTAATCTTGCATACTGGTCACTTCATCAGTGAAAAATATTTCTATGGTATATGTAAGTTTAGTGATTAAAACACGATTTTGGATCTTATTTGGGTGATTGTACAGTGTAACTTGTTAAATGTGTCTTTTTTTTTTCTTGCATTTCTGTAGGGGAATGTGTGATTGAACAAGTGCTTTTCCACTGGTTTTGCATATAGCCTTTTATGGGTACATTTACGTGGGATGAATAATATAAAATTCTACCTTTTGCAGAAAATGCCTTATATATTAGGACTAAATTATCTTTTGACTTTAAGTATTTGTTAATTACATAGTGGAATTCCAGTGGTTAATTGGTTTTGCTGCACATGCATATCATAATGTAGTTTAAGGCTAGGTGGAACTGTTGGATCATGATCTCCCCTGATCTCTGGGGCATAGATCAAGAATTGCTGCTGAATGATGAACAAGTAACTCTACACCTATGGGCATCAGGAGAGGAGTGCTCAGGAGTTACTGTGTGAAATCAGATGGCACTAATTCCCGCTTGAATAGATACTGACAATGTGGCTAACTGTTTGAAAAACACAGTAAATTATTTTGCTTTTAGGATTTGTCTATGAACAAATTTACTGTGCACCAGGTTAAGGTGTGGATTTGCACTGTACTGGCAGTTCTGTACTAGCTGTGGAGAGGGGGGTTCTTGAAAGGCTCTGCGTGCGAAATAGCAGCACAAACCAGCAGTGCCTGCAAAGCAGAGCTGGCAGCCCAGCTCGAAGGTATTCCAACTGTATTATGAAAAGTATCTCCGTAATCTTTATGGTTCTTTATACTGTAAATTCTTTTTCTTGGGATTTTGTTCGGTGTTATCTTGTGTCATATTTTAATGTCATATTTTAATGTAATTACTGTTCTGATTTTGTTCTGCTTTGTGTTTATTGCACTCCATTCCACTCTTACTGTCTTCTGCAGTGGATTCAAGGCAATCTTTTGAGTTGGTCAAAAGATGATGATTACTGTAAAAGATTTTCCCCTCCTCCTCTGCATCTGTTACGGGGTGGCTTTCCTGATCTTCCTAACTTGAAGAAACAACAATAAAAGCCCAGGAGACAGTGTAAGAGACGTACACACAGAGATGGGAATTTGTTGCTGTTGGTGCGAATTACATTGCCACAGCTGTTCAAAGTTAGATGAGCATGCAGAAATGTGACAGCTATTGTGAGCGTTTAATTTTTTCTATTTTTTTAATGTTTAACCTTCAGTGATTCTTTCCCCCTCTTTGTGTTATTATACAGTCCAGTTCTGCTTAGGGCTGTAATAGGCACTCTTACAGTGATTTATTCTCACTTTCCACTGAGAGGTTTCTGAAGAGTGAATTGATGAGTGAAACAGAAACTAGGCAGTGTTCTTTATTTACTTTTTCAGAAGATCTCAGAGCAAGAATATTAACTATACCACATCATCTATCTCCCTTCGAAGCTTGTGTCTAAATTGTAAATAGAGCCCAGACTTTTTGTCCCCAAATAGTAGCATAATACCAATCCATATGGTATTATTATTACTGTGTATATTTTTTTCATAAAGACTATAAAATTCACCCCCCTTTTTATTTTCTCAGACACTTTTAGAATTTATGTTAATTAGATCCGCCATCACTTCCTCTCGTGCAGTTGCTGCTTGGTGGGCATAGTGCTTGTTGTGTGCTTCATTACTGGTATAATTGAAATATTTCTTTATTCTTTTTCTTTTAAAGTTATGCTGGGTGCAGTGGGAAAATCAGGTTCTCTATCAGAGTGATGTAGGGGAAATAGAATCCCCTTAGAGATTACTGTAAACAGTGGTTTCTAATGTCTAGAGAAACAGCTTTTAATTATATTGACCTAGCTAATACTTGCAACTGACCTGCTGCTTTCTGAACATTTCTTAAATGTTGACAGTAGCCTAAGAAGGGAAGGGTGATGTCCTGGTGCTTTTCCAGTTTTCAGATGTTTTAGTTACATTGTTCTAGTTTAGACAGAATTCTATATGCATGTGCAAAATATTTATAATTTAAAAATAGCAAAACTGTGGAATAAGCAGAACTTTGTATGTTGCTATTTGTCAATGTGTTCATTGTGATCTCTTAATTTGTTCTAATAATAAGATTATCTAAGTTAATTTTTAAATATTTTAACTTTTTAATATATTAAAATAATGTTCTTATTTAAAGCCAGGTATTTTTTATTTCTTTACATATTGTTGAAATGGTACATATATAAAATACGTATTAGGTAAAGAGTATAGATGTCACATTATTTAAGGTTAAAAAATATTTAGCAGGTGTGCCAAGCTGAAAAGATACTTGCTTATTCCCTTCACTCTTGTTGTATATAGCTGTCTTTCATCAGCAGATCTCAGAGCACATTACAAAGGAAGATAAGTTTCCACATTTTATGGAGGTTGATCATCTGCCTTACTGATGAACGCAGAACTGTTTTTTTCTGAATATGTCGTAACAACTAGGAATGCCTCAAAAGCTCCTGAAGGCTGTCAGTAGTGATGAACTGTGATTTTGCTGTCTTCTGCAAGAATTCTGGTTACATGCTTCTTTATCTGATCAGATATGGCCCTTCTGTAGAGCTTTTCATTCACCTTACACAACGCAGAGATTAAGTGGACTAAAGGAAAGGTTTGAGGTTTTATGGATATTGTATTTCCAAAACATAAATTAATTTAAGGCAACATAAGTGTGCATACAGACACATATATCTCTCTGAAATTAAAGGCAGGCATTTATAATAGTTTTATCTTTTGCGTTTTTCTCCATTCATCAAAGAGATTCTGCTTAGGGGAAGGTTATGCAATGTAAACGTTCTCAAAGCAACTTTTATTTGAAAACTGTAGAAGTTTTAAACATCCTCTCAGCAACTATTACACAGTATAGATTAGAATGCTTGTCTTCTGTGTGTAGATTGGAGTGATCTGGGGAGATAGCAGAAAAAATTAACTTAATTTTTGTTTTAATTAAAAAAAAGACTTATATCAGTTATGAAACTCTTTATGCAAATAATCTTCTGCTTAAGTATATTTTAACAGTCTCATTTAAACTATCATGTTCAATATCACTGTCCTGTAATGCAACTACTGTGACTTACTAATTTGCCACTAATTCTTTATTAACATAATGGCAGGAACTTCTAACAAAATCATTTGAGCTGATACTAATAATTTGGTATGACTTTGGTACTCTGTGTTGGAGTATAGAAAGCTGTACTAACTTTCTGATACACAACTTGCTGAGCATATGTTTTCCATTTCCTAAAAAAACTGTGTACGGACAAGCTTAGCCACTTCTTTGGAAATAAGTTTTAGAAAGTTTAGTTAAATGACTCACAGTTGGTCTTAATTATAATTGGGTTATGTGTAGAGATTTCTATGGTAGACTAGTAATCTGTTTTAGCAAAGTTTTATCTGTGATTTGCTTCAAAATAAAACCTCTGTTATTTTTACTCTTTGGCTGAAAGTGTTTCAACTAGGAAAAAGCAGTCAACAAACCTCTACCTTCTCAGCTCATTTATTGTTCTGCAGAAAAGTCTTCAAATTCTTGGTGTTGTGAGTACTTGTGTTGATTTTAAGAGGGACAGAGATACGAGTTTACTGAAAGTGCCCAAAGATGGGAATACCTGCAATGCAGTTAACCTAGATAAAGCATGATGGTTTGCAGTGAAACTGGTTATGAAACAGTTTTGATGCAACTGGTTTTGGGTTGGTGTTTTTCTTTCCTAAAATAGTTTGTGTGACTCGGCACGTATCCCGTGAATCCCTGCTGCACTTTAAAAAAAAAAAAAAAAGTCATAAATGTTCTAAAAGTTGAAAAATATTTGGTCTTATTACTGTATGGACCACTATTTTATGTGAAATTTTCATAACAAATAAAAGATTTTTTTTTTTTTTTTTTTTTTTTTTTTTGCTGTGGCAGCCTTAATGGAGAAACAGCTTAATTATTGATAATTTGCAAGGGTGGTACACTGGCTAGATTTCACCCATGTAAATCTGCTGCTGCCTTAGCAACAGCTACAGTGTATCATTTAGTGCTTAGGCTGTTTGTGGACTGTACAATACCATAATTAGAGAAAGAAATGTACAGATAAAGGAGCTTGAATATAGATGAGTTGTGCCTTGTTGAATTTTTTAGGAGAGATACGTGTGGTGTATGTGCATCTAGCCCTCAAGTTCCTTGTCCCCCAAGGTTGTCTGTAGTGTGAAAGAGCAGTTGGTTATTTTTTAGGAATACTACAGTACAACACACAAAAAAGGAGCACGGAAGCAGATATAAAGTAAGGAAGCTGTTATACCATTCAGGACAGTACTTCAGAACCAAGCGGGCATCACAGCTGGCACTGTGTAAACAGAGCAGTGAATGCTTTTGGTCCAGGAGAAGCCTAAAGGCTGCAGATAAGGGACAAGGTTGACAATGCAGAGAGCAAAACATTGATCACAGCACATTTATTAGAACCATTTCTTAAGAAAATAGCTATCTAGATAAGATTCTGGTTAGTTTTATCCCCTGTGCATAATGTAGCAGTCATCTCTGTCTAGCATTAACCTTCATAAAATTTCAGGTGTGTCAAGAATAATGCTATTAAGTGGCTGGTTGTTTACATTTGTTTATAAATATACTTTTTGTTTCCTTTAGTCTTCTGTACTTGACTACTGTGTGTGAAATCTTTTAGTATATTGTGCAGTATTTTTGATGATGCTAAATGGAGATGATACAGCATGGAACAAATGTACAAAACCTTGCGAATCCACAAGGAAGGTCATTAAGATCATTCAGTCTCCATGATGACCTTTCTTTCCATTTCCATTTGAAAGAAGGAGTTTGCTGTCCACATTTATTGTCTTGTGCACTTAGTTTATCGCTCTTTTCCCTCACAATAGAGTTTTGCTAACAAGCAAGCTCCTCAGCAGAGCAGCATTTATTGGCAGAAATACCAAGAAATTTTAAATATGTTAAATATATTGAAGAAGTTTCATAACATTTACATTAGCATTAGTTCACCCTAGTCCTAATTTGAGCTTCTTTATGCACATGGATGGGATGACGTATTATTAGTTATATTTTGTTCCCTTCAAATGATAGTAATTTAGTGCACTACTGTACTCAAATGTCATTGTAGAGGAAGCATAGGTTAGAGCACAGTGATGAGTTAGCAAGGAAAAAGAATGATGTTTTTAATGCTGAAGTGTTTTTAGATGTTTCTAAAGACTTGGCGTAAAAGAAAAGTAACAACTATTAAGATACTCCCCTTTTAATCTGCTGCTCCAGTCATAATGCGTTCAGCAGTGCTTTAGTACTGTGTTAAGCACAACCAAGACATCTGTAGTGACTTGACATGGCAAAAAAGCCTAGAAGTAATATAAAGGCTGTACTGTGCCCATTTCCTTAAGCGGTACAGAGCAGAAAAGGGAATTTATTATTTAAATGTTTATGAAAAGAACAAGAAGTTTTAATGTGTGAATGTGCAAGAAAAAAAAAAGAAGAAAGCCTAATTGAATGGTGGGGAAAGCTGCAGCTTTTAAAGCTAGTAGTGGCTTTTTCTTGCTGCTTAAATTAAGCTAGGAAGAAGGCTTTCTTTTCCATTAAATAGCATAATTAGCCTTACAGTAACTGTCTGGGTGTCTTCTAGTCTCGTGTTTGTTTTCATGACCTCCTTGTTTACTTGCAGGAAGTATTATTAAAATGAATAACAAGCTTTGCTCACTAAGGTATGTGTGGTAAAAAGTGGGGTATGGTAATGCATGGTATGAAAAATGGTTTGAGAATTTGGTTTTTGACTTCTAGCATTAAGGTTCTGATTTTTGAGTGGCTTTCCCAGTGATTAGTTGTCCCATTAAATATATGAATTAAATATATGAATATAGGTCAATTAAATATATGAATCTTCCTCTTTTTGCTTCTTGGTAATACGGGGATAATTGTCAAAGAAGTCCTCTGACATGAAGGGCCGACCCTGTCCTGGGGTTATCAGGCACATCATCACCAGGCGGTCGAGGGAGGGGATTGTCCTGTTCTGATCTGCACTGGAATGCCCTCATGTTGAATATTGTGTGCAGTTTTGAGCACCACAACATAAGAAAGATATTAAGCTCTTAGAGAGTGTCCAAAGGAGGGAAATGAAGATGGTGAAGGGCCCTGAGGGGAAGCCATATGAGGAGTGGCTGAGGGCACTTGGTATGTTCAGCCTGGAGGAGACTGAGGGTCTCATTGTGGTCTTGAACTTCCTCATGAGGGGAAGGGGCAGGCACTGATCTCTTCTCTCTTGTGCCCAGTCAGAGGACCTGAGGAAAGGGCATGAAGCTGAGTTGGGGAGGATTAGGATCGATATTCGGAAGAGGGTCTTTACTCAGAGGGTGGTTAAGCATTGGAATAGGCTATTTTGAATCAGGTACGTACTTCTAAAATGAACTCTGGAGTTGCCTGGGTTTGTTTGTCTAAGTTTGCACTGTTACACTATTCTGGAGCTTGCAAATTTGGGTTCTTTTTGAGTGAAACTCAAGTGGAAGATGCAAAGCATTGCGTGCCGGTGCTGATGGGTGTCCAGTCCTTGAGACTGCACTGCAGTTACTCTCAAGTGTGGGCTATGGCTCAGATCAGTTGTCCTGCTCAGCAGGGCCCTCCCATCACAGAGCACCATTTCGTTTTGAAGTTCTTAATGGCTGTGATGGCCAGGAGTCCATGGCTCCTAATGCCAGGACTGTGGTAGCCGTCTGTAGGACTTGCTGCAGCTTTGTGGTGTCCATGCTCTTTTTGTCAATTAGTGACTCTTGCAACAGAATGTAGCTCTGTGTTTGTTTTCATTCAGTCATTGTTCTGTATTTGTAATGGTTCATGTTTTTTTGTAAAGAAGGATTACATAGTGACTGCATGGGTGAGAGCACTGTGTACATCACTAAGAAAGTAACTCTGAAAAACTTTGAAGTTCTTTAATTTTTGAATTAAACCTGAGGAAAGGCTTCAAGTTTTTATTTTAATGCGTTCCAGAGTGTATCCAAGAAGCTTTCCTTGATATTCTAGTGTTTGATTAACATACATATTACTCACCCAAAAGAAAGCCTATGTTAATATGTGTATGTACTAATACTAGAGTAGTTGTACTCTGTAATAGATCAATTTTGTTTCTTTTAATTGAAAAGTAGTTATTGGCAGACTGAATGCATTAACAACTATTCTGGTTTACCTGAAAATCCTGACTTGAAAAAAGATACCCCAACTCCTTGCGTTATTAAAGTTACCTTTGCAAAATCTCTAGTGTGCGTTATAGAAAATAGAGTTGTTTGCTAACCAACTCTGCAGCCCTTATTAAGCTTTTTCCATTCTGTAAAGGCAATAGTTCTGAAATACAGAAGAGATTGCATTAAATCCTTGGCTGGCAATTTTGTGTGGGATTGAGTATTGAAATGCAGCAAAGCAAATAATGAAGGCATATGTTTACCTATAATTCTTTTTACCTTGGGAGAAGGATTAAATAGGAACAGTTTGGTTGTTGTCAAATTCTTAACAGTTGCTTTCAAGCATGAAACAGTCCCCGGGCTCTCGGAGGATTTACTTAGCAGTTTGAATAGAGAGGTCTTTACTGCTAATGGAACTGAGATGGCAGGCTTAAGCAATGGGGTGCTTTATAGCCTCTTTAGCCACTTGAGAAGATGTAACATCAAATAGCTGAAATCGTCTTGGTCTCCATTGGTGTTTGGGAAGTTGCACAAAGATTGATGAATAAATAATTCAGAGTTGTATGAACGTCTTGATGCCAGAGTGTTGCAAGTATCTAAAAGCTTGATTCACAGAAGGTTTATTACCAGGAGACATTCTGTAGTTTTTGTGTGAGCTTTGCCCCAGGGAACATTTACTGATGATTCAAAAAAAGAGAAAAAAGATCTGTTGGGATTGTCTGAGGTTTGTACAGAAGTGTTTAAGATTCAAAAATGTTCTTCATAAAAAGAAATATATTTGTGAGGATGGCTTACAATTATTGAACTGTTTAATTGTTGAGATTTCTTGTAATCTGAGTTGTTTGCAGTTAAATTCCTCTACTGTATGATGATTTTTTTGTAAACAAATTGTATTTAATAGGATCCTTGCTAAAACATTTAGCAATGTGTATAGAAAATCTGTGATTGTGGATACATTCCCAATCCTGCCTATAAATCAGATACCCAGTTTTGTTTTGACTTTGGGGTTTTTTTGCCTTTTTTTGTTCATTTAAGGTTTACTTAGTATATGGAGTAGATCCTTTCTTTGAAAGGAGGAGGCAGGAGAAAGGCTACTATCACTGGAAGAACATTAGGTTTATATATCTTAGGATTTCCTTTGTTTTCTGCCAAGTGGAACAACCTTATTTAGGATCCCAGTTTTAATAAGTACAAAACCTTCCCCTCCAATACTTGTTTTCCCTCTTTAAATTCCTGTTAAACATGCTAATGAGATATCTAATATTTAGAAGCTTTACTAGAGGGATCAAAATGTAATGTGAGAGACTCTTCTGGGTGAATATGCACAAATCTGGGATAATTTTCAGTGTTTTGAAAAGGGTCTTGCCTATTCAGTTCATCTAATATCTGCTCATGCTAATTGCTGTGAGGGTACTGAACTCCTAAGTTTCAGCATCTCTAATTTTTAATCTGAAGTCTTTCAAGTCTCTGCTGTGATGTACCTGTGAGAAGGTCCAAGAATAAAGCAATTAATTCATAGATTTGTAGATTTTGATCTTCTCTGTTGCCTACACAGAGTTTCCCATTACATTTTGCACTTTTTCTTGGACATGTGTCTGGAAAGGTGTTGATAGGGAGGGTCTGTTTGATGGATAAAACCCCCAAATCCTGGAGTAAGGGGTTTCAGTGGGAAGTTACTGTCACTTAGACAATTTAAACTAATGCCCATTTCTAATTTGAGTTTCTTTAAGCTTTGAGGTTCTGCTCTGTTGTATTTCATGATGCATTTTTTTACTGGATGAAGTTACCTATTATCAAAAGTGTTATTGTTCTTTAAATTCTTTTTGGGTAAATTGCCTCTTAAACCTTTCTGAAACAGTTGTTTGGACTTTATAGGTATCTTATTAAATGGCAGATTTTCCAGACTTTCATTATTGCTTGCATTTCTTCTAATGATTCTTTGATTTATTATGGCAAAATTGTCATTTGTACGCTGAAGTCTGCTAAGTTATCTAGCAAAAAAGAAAAAAAAAAGTGATAATGTTGAGTATTTTGATTGTAATATTGAAGGCTTTTGACCTTGGCTTCGTGTTTGTAATCCTTTAGGTTGTTATTTTCCTTGGGTTAGTTTCCATCCCTGCCATCCCTTAAAGGCTAGCATCCAGAGACTTCAGAAGCTAAAGTTAATGTCTGACAAAAGGGGTCAACTACTACAACTGCAAGTGATGACATCATGAAAGCCAGTACCCAATTATCTGCCACTGATGCCTTCAGATTGCTGACAAGTACTCTCTCACCTAATGCGTTGCTTTTAGTCTCCAGTGGAGCCAGAATCATTCTGATTCGATTCCCTTGCAGGTAAAAAGACCATCCACTCTCATCTGGTCTTGTCTTGCTGTCTTCTGCAAAAATTCATCTGTGGAACTGAGTGACAAATGGAAGGTATCTTGAAGCCTACTGCCAGGATAAGGGGATACCACGATGTTGAGCAGAACTTTGTTCCAAGCAGGCTGAAACCAAAGCAGAATATGTAGCAGTTGAGAACATTTTGCTTATTTCTGAGAAAGAGCCATGTTAATGAGTGGCACCCCAAAGGAAAGCCGTAAGTTTTCCTCAAAAGGTTTTCAGGTAATGTCTGAAATGTCCATCCAGACATGTGCTCTCTGCTGTAAGGGTTCTGTCAAAATGGTAGAGGAATTCACAGTTCCCATGGGAGAATAGGAAAATGATGTCCATCTCCACCAGTCCTTGAAAGCTGTGTGGTGTCTTTTAGTCATTCACCTGCTTCTTTTTTTTTCCCTTCCTTTTTTTTGGTCAGGACTCCCTTTGGTTGACAGTCCATTTAGTGACCTCTGGCTGTGGAAGTAAGGGCACTTTTGTTCAGGTCAGCAGACCTCATGCTGAGATATTGTTACATTTACTTGCCTTTTAAAATTGAGCATCTCTTAAGGGACTTCGTTAGCTAAACTCTGAAATGTTCTTGGCAACCTAAAGACTGGTCACCTCCTGTTATCTGAGAAATAGCATACTTACAATTCTGCTCATGTTTTCAGGGCATAGCCAGCTTTTACAAGCTTCTCTTCCCATTTTAAGGAAAGTCAGTGCCAGTTTCCAGGTCAAGCACTCTTTTCTCAGCTGTGAAGTGAGGCACAAGACTTCTGAAATGAAGAATATGAAATGGGACAGGTTTGTTCTCCTTGAATCTTTTGGGACCAGTGCAGTAAGGCATTTTGTAGCTATATGCTAGTATCACTGCAAAGCATTTGGGATGAATTCGTCGTGGAATCAACTGGAGAGTAGGGTAGTTGCTTGGGTGGCCGATCCTCACCTGTAAGCTCACAGGCAAGGTATAATTTCAGCAGTGCAGTCATGTGGAGTTTCAGAGGGGTGAACAATCAGGTTATTGACACTGATGAAGTAACTGGATTAACATTGAGAAGACGTTGGCAAAAAGATGATGTTTTAGCTGCCATGAGAGTGCATGCATGCTAAAGAATTTATTTTCTCAAAGAAATGCAGACTTCTGAAATGTAAATCTTACAAGAACAGCACTTTGTATCCTCATATTAGATTGGGCAATTCAGTGATCTGATCATTACAAGCCCCTGATGTATCTGTCTCTCCACAGTGTACTTGTAAAAGCAGTGGGCGGGAATCTGAAAACCTGTGGAGACATTCCAGCTGTATGTACAGAGGTAATTTCAGTGCGGGTTGAAGTCTTCCACAGACAGCTAATAGTGCTGAAAGGAACTCAGTTAGTTCAAATATAATAGCTGTTTTGAGAAATTGGATAGGTGGATACTCTACAGTCTTAAATAATTTGCAAAAGAACAAGTATTAATTGCATCAAAACAACTTAATTGCTCTTTATTCTGGAAATGTAAAATGCTAGTATATGCAGGCTACTGTGTGTGCTCTTGCGAATCCTGGACTCCATGGTGCTCTCTGTTATTCTGAAATGCAATAACAGAATTCCTGTGTCTATTGGTATTTACCAATTTGTGTGAAAACTTTGTTTACCAGTCTTGAGGTGGTTTATGGCAGACTTGAGTCAGTGTGATGGAGCTTTTCTAATAATAAATCTGCCCTTAATGGTTCTCTCACAAAGTAGTCTTCCAGACCTCCCGCATTCTGTTTGTGCAACAGATTTTGAGCTCAGGCTCACCCTTTCTAAGAGGCATCCCAGCTGGACAAGCTCATAGTTCTCTTTTTGTTGCTGTTGTCAGTTTATAGTCTTACTAGCACTGAATTTGAGGAATAAATTTTCACCTTTGAGAGAACACACCCTTCCGTGCGTTGCTCTATTGTTTCTGCTAATATTTTGCATATGTTTATCAGCTACTTTGTCTAAAGAGTATAAGAGAAGAATGTCTCAAGAATGCCTTTTGTCTTTGATTTCTACACATCGGTGTTACCTGGCTCATCTGTGCCCTGCATTTTAATATTATTTAAGTTCTTACCTTAAAATTAGGATCATGTTCCAGCCCCCAGAAAATTTATAAAATATTATAAAAGATTTCACTGAATTCATGTTGTGGATATTAACAGTGCTTAGAAAGTCAGAAGGGGATACTGGTTTTTCTAATAGCCATTACTCCTTCACTACAAAACCAGTGAATTTCCATACCTCTTTACCTTTGAAACTTCTGGTGATTAGATGATGTGTATAACTATGTTTTGACCAAGCAGAAATGTATGCATGTATGTTAACATATACTTGGTGTTTAGTTTCTGTATATTACAGTGGCATATGCAATAAAGCTGCTAGAGTTCATGAAAAATTCCAGAGGTTACTAATTATAGTTCTGTCAATTGAATATTTGTCACCTCAAAGGTTGCCCCTTCTTGTAGCTTCTAGTATTTCTACGTTTTGTTGCTTTAATAGTAACCACACATCTAACATCTGCATCCTGTATTAGAGCTTTACTGAAATTCTAGTACTCTTTATCCTTTGCTATGGAGATCTGGTGGGCATTTTTTTATTCAGAAAATCAACATAATTTTCTGTTGTGAAAGTTGATTTTACGAGCACGAACTTTCCCTCTTTTTTTTGGGATCTAAGAGTAATTTGATATTGAAAAATATTTTTGAACAACAAAAAAGAAGTGCTGGGAGATTATGAATTGCCTGTTAAAGGTCAGTTTCCTTCTTTTGTTTCTCTTTCCTTTTAAAGGAAGCTAATCTGGTTTTGGGGTTATGGAAATTTTTACATAATTTGTAGATTATAATACCAGAACTGAGGTGGAGGAGATTTTTGTGGTTTGGGTTGTCTGCCTCTGTAGTCTAGGCTGTAGTGACTTTCACAGTTATGTCCTTCTCGTACCCCAGCATTTAATGTCCAGGTAGTTCTTATGTGTTTCTTTGGCCAAAGTTCTCTGAAGAACCCACATTTGGTTAGTTGTCTGGGTTTTGTTTGGGTTAGTGTGTTTGTTTTTAAATGCTTTTATTGATAATTTTTTCTTTCAGTCCTTCCTGCCTGGCATGAAGGCCCTCCTCCATTCTCATCCTTTCCTTCTAAATACAAGTTTTTGTATGTGTTTGTCAAAATGATTGTATACTAGTCTCTGACTCACTGAAGGCTATTGAGGCTGCTGTGTAATGTTTTTTATTATTTAGTGTTTCTCCTCAGTCTTTTTGTCATCTTGAAACTCAGTTTGGGGATGCTGCAGCTTTCTTAAAGGTTGTTAATACTGTCCTATTGAACATTTTTGTTAAGACCTCCCTCTGCACACCTACTCAATGCTTTGTGTTTTATTTTTCCAGGTAGTTACCATATGTCTGACTAGGTTTTATTTAAATTAACAAATGTAATTACTATTTCTTAGTATTGTGATTTTTCTGATCCGTTATTGCAAAGTCCTCATGAAAAAAATGCATAAAAACTTGTATTTTGATAAATTTGCTTTTAAGCACACACTTCAGTTTTTTTAAGGTAATCTCCATTAACTGGTGTTAATTTATGGTAGTTTGATATAATTGAACTTTGTAACAGCTGTTCTCTCACTGGGGATTGTTCCAGGATCCAGGGAGAGTTCAAGAGGTTTCTTGTTCTTGTCTTTTTTATTTTTTTTCCCCTGTCATTACAGCTTTATCTTCTGATTACAGCTTTATTTCCTGAAATTTGCTGCTATTCCAGGACTTCAATTCTTGCATAGTTATTTCCTGAAATAACTATGCATGGTTCAGAATTTGCTGAAGTCATCTGTCTTGGAAAATCTAAACTACATGATCTTAGAAGATCTGCCCATGGGATGTTAGTCATTGATTAATATCCTTCTTTACTAAAACAGTAATGCTGTTTTTGCATTGTATGAGAAGAATCCCTCCTCTGTCCTATGACGTAGGTAACATATCTGCAGCCTTGGATACTTTGCCTAGTGTTTCTCATGTATAGAGGCTAAAGCGAGTCTAAAATGGAACCTTACTTACATCTTTGTTTAATGATCTATGTGACTGCAGAGAATTTTCTGGGTTTAATTTCCTCAGCCCTAGTAAATGATCAAAAGCAGACTAACTCACCAGGTTCATCAGGCCATGCTTGTTGCTTAGTAATACAGCTGGGCAATTTTAGCTAACTTCATCAGGAATTTGACCAGGGAAATGCATTGGAAGCAGGCGAACGTGTGTGGGGTTATACCTGTGTGATTAATACTGATACAACTGTAGTGAAAACTGGCTTGTAGTCTCGCACCTTACTGTCCCCAAGTCTGTTATTTGAACACAAAGGTCAGGACATCTCAGGCATAATTAAGTATGGATTATTTTGGCTGTACACACTCTACGTAAACTCTGAGTCAGAAACAAAAGTTTTAGCTTTGCCAGATGTGTTCTATCTGCTACTTACTGTTGTTAAGTGCTGTGGTGTATGTGACCGCTCTGCTTCTTGCTTTGTCATCCCTCATTGCAACATTGGAACTGGCTTTTCTGCATTTATAACCTAAAAAAAAATCAGAAGAAGAGGTAATTAGTTCCTGTTAGTTTTGTGTAAATTTCTGAGGAAAGGAGTAGGATTTGAGTTAGTGGGTGCCCGGGGAGCGGTTGCTGCAGTGCTCAGCTGTAGCCTGGCTGGCTGCTTTGCCCACCTGGAACCATCACGGTGGGGTTCTGTCACAGCTAATGGGAGGCAGAAGGGAGCATTGGGGTTATTGAGGGAAATGTGAGGATGCCACTTTGTGAAATTTGTGGTAAGACATGATAATTTGTGGCAGGAAATCCTGGTCTATTTCCTAGAACTCATATTTGTTCCATTGTGAAAGCAGCCAAAGTGCTGGTTTTCTTCCCTTAAATTTGATAAAACATAAATATGCAAGTTCACTTTTAAGTGGTGTGCGGCTGAGAGGGATTTTGAGAAAGATGTTTTGCCTCTTCATTGCTGTATTTTCTTTCAAGGCTATTTTTAGTGTATTTAACATTCTGCTGTGTCCTCAGGACAGGTTTTTAAGCTTCTGAATGTTAACATTACTGAATTAATTATTACTTCTATTTGAATTTGATGAAGATTATGTTTTGCAGTGTTTAAGGTCATTTGCCTGAGGTTATAAGTTGAAGAATATGATTAACTGGTTGGTCTGCCACTGCTTTTGTGGTCTTGTCCTAAACACAGATAGGAGAGCTGTATGACAAAGCATGGATTATGTATTTCCATGGTTGTTAAAAAACCTAACTAAAAATAATGATAGAGGATAGAAGAAGAATTATGAAAGCCGCTTGCATTCCTGTCAAATTGCATTTCCTTCTAAGAGCGCTACATTTAGTGAGGTTGCTTCCCTCTCTACCCTGAATGATGAGAAAGCTAGGAATGCTGAAGTCTGTACCTTTTTTGTTATCAACGGTACTGATTTGGTATTAGATGGGAGCAGCAATGGTCAGCTAGACGTATTTTCAGAAGTCTGTTTTTGCTCTGAAGTTAGGTAACTTGCCAGTATCTAAACCAAAGTTTGCATGCAAGTCTCAGTTAATAATTATGTGACTGGAACGCACTAAACCATTGAGTAAAATATAACATCAGCTACTTGGGTGCAGTATAAAAATGAAGAACATAAAACAAGATTTCATGGAAAAAGTAGTAATGCTACTTTCTCAACAGGATTAAACTTAGATAAATGATCTCGCTATTAAGTTTTTCTGAGTGACATAAAGTGGAAGAGTGGTAGTGTGTGTTGAGAGGGAGACCCCCATTGAAGCCCTTTGCCCTGGTGCAGGTTGCCACCAAGATGCCAGGTCATTTTTGCTGGTGGACTGAATGACAGGTAATGGGGGTTCTGTGTGGGAGTTGAATTATGTGTAGGAATTTCTAGCTAGCTTGTGTTTTGGTACATCCCTGTACTGAGAAATGCTCAAAAATACAAGGGGTTCTGAAGTCAGTTTCTTACAAAGAAGAAAGGCAAGTTAAGATAGTTGAAATAAAATACTATGGCAAAATATTTACCTGACCAGCAGTTGAAATATGCTACTAACCTAGTATAAGAAACAAAAGTACTATATAACAGCAGCTCTCATGAAAGCTATAGGCCTTCTTGATCTGCTTGTTCCTTATTAGCCATCCTCTCCTTGAAAAATTCTGAGAGAACTGGAACGTTTTGCATCTTTTCACGAAGGTCAGTGTTGTGTAGCTTTGCAGAATCAACCAATGTCAGATTTACATGTCCCTTGCTGAAATGCCCTGCCAGAGTAAAATACAAAAATGTATGTTTTCCTAAGTAGCTGACTCAAAATTAATTTCAGTGCTGCTGATCCCCACACGTCCATCCATCTCCCTCTAACAAATACCTCACTGAATCCTTGGCAATCAGCTGCTGCATAGGGAAAATCAGAGACTATATGAGTAAGCAGATGTGTCCCCCTTTGTGGTCTGTATAACATCAGGATTTTTACAAGAACTGCACTACAACATGGAGAGCAGAAGCAAGTGAAAATACAGCATGTGAATGAGGTTCTGGCTGGGAGAGCATCACTCACAAAGGTGACAAAGAACAAGGGAACAAAGAACAATATTGAATGTAATGACCTTGGTAAGAGTGCCAGTTATGAAAGTGTTGTTTAATGCTTGCTGCTGCTATGAATATACTTTTGTTCGTGTTACAGAAGCAAACACACTATCTTTAAGAAAAGCACGAGAAGAAACTAAAAAAGTAGTTGAAGGCTGCCTACCGACTACAAAAGGAAGGAAAAATCCAGCAAGGAACCAATAATTACAGGCACTAATTCGGGGCACTAAGCCCATTCATTAATAAAACTACGTCAACAAAGTAATCAGCAGATTAAAGTCCAAATAATGAAAACATTAGGACTGCAATACTGATATAAAGAACTAAATTAAGTAGAGGAGGCATTTCTGTTGTCTCTGAAGATTCACTCTGTGTACATGTCCTCAAAAATTAAATTGAATTTTTGAATAATTAAATAGCTTTTACTGGCCTGGAGGGGAAGGACAAAGTTTCATCTACAAATCTTGTGGTTCAGTTTTGCTGAATAATACTGGGTTGGTTGTATTGCAGCCACACACTTTTAAAATCAACCATTCTAGTCAGGAGTAGATACATTACCGCAAGTAATTAATCAAAATACTAGTAGATGATGTGGTTGCTCTGTCAGAACAGTAGTAAAATAAGAAGGAATAATATCTTTTCAGTAGTTCACAGATGGATTTCAACTAATAAATGGTTCCCAGTAGAAAAAGTATTTCTATCACAGTGTGACCTAAAAAAGCCTGAAAGAGAATTATAGCAAATAATGGTTATTATTTGTCTTGAAAAAACCCTTGAAAATATGATCTCTGCAAAATGACAAATTTGCCATTTTTCCAATGATAATTTCAGTTAAAATTACTGCTTTATTAGATGGAAAGATTAGCTGAGATGCAATGACACATTATGAGTATTCTACTAATTTATCTGTTGAATAAAAAAAGAGAGTTTTTAAAGCGGTAAAATATGTAATCTTATTTAAGTATTATAGATTATAAGATTTCTGGTTTAAGGCCTTTTTTAATAGTTTAAACTACATTGTGCGCTATCCCTTTTCTAGGTTTTTCCTTTTTTTTTCTTTTGTCCTGAAGATTTTTTACATGAGCGTAAGTTTTATGTCCGTCTATCACCTTCTGCGTATTCAGACATTCACTGTTCTGTTTATGCCGCTCTTCCCACAGCAACTTGCATAGAAAATAATTGCTGCTAAAATCAGTTGAAATATAATCCAAGAAAGAAGTCCCAGTTCATTGGAAGCATTTATTTAGGTAACTGGTAACGTTTGTACGCAGGCTAGAAAGTGAATTAGAAAATTGCTCAAGTTTCTGCAATTTTTTTAATGTGACATATAATGAGGTTATCTCTTGCTGTCTTCGATACAGCTAAAATATTTTCAGTAGATTTCTGTTCCTAGCTCTTAAGTTACTGAAGACGTGCATCTGCCAAAAGTTCATTATGGTGCAAGGATAAAAATTCTATTACTTCAGGATCCTAAATGTCATCGATCTGGTAAAGAACATCATTATACAATGAAACCACTTCCATAGCTGGTACAATTTCAATTCCGGTCTTTCAGTTTTCTGTTCTACAGACTGCCCAGACATGTAGTGCATGGTTAAACTTGGAAACAGTTCTGGTTGCTGGCTCATAGGCAATCTGCTGGAATCACGTAGTGAGCAGCGATTGATGTCTCTGAGTTGCTTAGTAACTTGTCTACATGGTCTTTTTCCAGTTCCATGCTGCATGTGTGTCTAATAACAACCCCACTTGGGTGTTCCAGCCCCTACTGGCTCTCGTACTTCCACCGCAGGAAGACTGTGAAGTAGTCATTAAAGCAAAGGCTTCGTGTGAGATATCTCTGCTGTGGTTGACGCAGCTACAGCCAAAGGGTGACTGCAAACCAAAAACTGTAACGCATATTTAGGAGTGCTGAATTAGCTTACTCTCTCTGAAGCAAAATGCATTTTGCTTGCCCTTAACAAAATACATGCGTTCATCCTGATTTCTGCTCCTGGGATAGGTGAACTGCTGAAGTGCAGCAATTACCATGACATAACATAGGTCGAAACTGCAGCACATACTGAAGTCTGCCGACTGTTTTCTCAATACTCTCTTAGTACCAGGGCCCCAGGGGAATCATTTCAGGTGACAAAAAAAGAAGGAAAAAGATCCCTTTTAAATGCAAACCCATTTTTTTGGGTGTAAATTCAGTGTACTAGTTCACTGTTGTCCAGTCTTACTTTCAATAGTCTTCCATTTTCCAACAGTCCTTTTTCACTTCCTAACTTGCTTGTGCTTGAAAGTGGCAGCCAGAAGTTGGGTGGCTTGGATGTTACTCATCTTTGGCAAAAGACTACATACTGTGATATTGCTGGGAATCTTGACACTTGGAAGTTGCCTCTACTGCATTAGCCACTTCCAAGTGTTAATTTTTTCATTAAAATCTAGTTTTAAAAAAGAAATACAATATATTTAATCATGTGAAACTTAACTATCATTCCAAGCATATTAGTGTAACTTCAGCCTTTCGGAAATTCTTTTTCAGCCTGTTGTGTATTCAAAAATGTTGCAGAAAACCAACTTTGGCTCTTTTCCTAGAGAAAAGCATCTTAATCTTTTTTTTACTCTTCAGATAGTATCAGATATTGCAATAGATAATTGAAATGATGTTTCATATTGATTTATAAGAGTTTCATTTTTGATGAACAGTAAAAAATACAGAAAAATAATTTTGTGAGAGCATGTGAACGATAGTGTAGTAGAGATGTGTATAGTAAGAGAAATAAATTAGAATTTCAACACTCTTCTTTTTGTATTGCATTATGCACCTTGTTTTTAATCTGTGAAGCATTTAAGTTAGCAAATACTTTTTATGCCTGTTCCACTAAGAAAAGTTTTTCAAAATACTGATGAGAAGCACCGTTAACTGTGGAATATCAGTCAGAGGTGGCAGATCTCTTTAATATCACTTTTTTTTTCTGGAGTTTTAACACAGATTAGGTGCTCTGAGATAAAATGGAAATGCTCTCTCAGGATGTCTGTTGCTAAAATAAAATTCTTAGGTTTGTGGGAATGACTGTTGATGGGTAATAATTTTGACCACTTTTGGTCATGGTAGTGAAACACAGAAAAGGCACTGATAAGGGTTGTAGGATACCCAGGCGTTAAATGCTGTGGTATTTGTGGTTACCTCACTTTGGCTGTGTGAATGAGGTCTTGCAGTGAAATTAAAAATCCAGGTCAGTTCTGTGCCCGGGCTGTGGGAGGCTGGCATGGCATAGCACAGGCTGAACACACTCCCTGCTTTCTTTGGAAAGGCTGCCTCTTTCTGCTCCTGCAGGATTTGACCTCCACACATGGGCAGTTCGAGAGGTTTCTGAATTTTGGAACTCCTAAACTGTGTATGGTGCTGAAAAGTGGTGGTACATTAGCTTTGCATTAATGGAAGTTTAGGAGTGGATGTCTGTATGCATGCTGAGGTTATTACATAAAATCATGAGGAATTAGTCAATATGTTTATTTCATTAATTGATGGCTTTTTGTCTAAACTTAGAAGTGAGACACATAAATGTTATTTTTTTCCCTGGTCAGCGCTTTTTAAATTTCATCCCTGTGTTGCCTTGTCCTTCCATAACAAGGTCCTGTCTTCTCATTCTGTGGGCAAAGGAAGGGAAATTTTTAAAGCATGTTTTCACATTTTCATTGAATAGCAGATTACTTTAGTGCATTGCCTTTGTCTAAGAGTGGCAGGACATCTTTTCTGTGTAAGGGTTTTTTGTTTGGTTTTGTGGGTTTTTTCCTATCATTTGTGATACAGCAAGTGAACATGCATATCATTGGTGAATCACAGAAAATGACTGGTATTTTTTCATTAAGTGGAAAGAAAATCTATTGTATACTTCCCTGTAAATGGCATATTTCCCATATTTCCATCACATGTTCGGTTTATTTTCACTGTTGTTTTTTGTGTTTTTTTTTTTTTTTTTTTTTTTTTTTTTTTTTTTTTTTTTTTTTTTTTTTTTTTTTTTTTTTTTTTT
>JAWWTY010000077.1:100140881-100232969 GCA_035222235.1 Margarornis squamiger | reverse complement strand
TTTTTGTGTTTTTTTTTTTTTTTTTTTTTTTTTGTTTGTTTTTTTTTCTTTTTTTTTGTTTTTTTTTTTTTGGTTGGTTGGTTTTTTTAGTGGTGAAGCTTTTTAAAGGGACTTTAGAGCAAGCTTGATTCAAATTTACAGGATTTACTAAAGTCTTATGTTGTTAATGGATAACTTGGGGAGAGTGTGGAAGAGCTCAGTGGTGAGCTCAGTGCTCTGATCATCATCAGTTGAGGTGTCTGTGTATTTAGGGACTTTTTCTGGTCAATCGCTCAAAACAAAACAAAGCACCTCCACTTCCTTTGCAGGTATTCACAATGAACCCACACTATTCAACAAAAAAGCTGTGATTTCTGCTGAGTGAAATTTTCTGTCTACTTGTCTTATTGTTTAATGCTCATCTTAGATTTTTATGTCAGTAAAAGTAAGGCTGATCAGTGTACTTCTGCAAATGCTCCAGAACTTTTTCCTAGGAATCAAGTGCCAAGTTCTGTGTAGTTTAGGAGTTTCCTCATTTTCCTTAGCGTATTCCTGATTATGCACAGTTTTACAGGAAGCCAGTGTAAAAACTTTATCTTTTGCTTTGTGTCAGTGTTTAGTATCTTTGGTTGTTGCTTGTACGGCTGCTAAGCCAAAGAACAATTAATATGAAAAAGACTTGCTTTGTTTGGGACCAAATGATAAAACATGTATTTAGTCATCTTTCACAACAAGACATTCTGTGACTGATTAATGCACTGCAGAGAAAAGCTAGGAAGCCTCTCTCTCTTTTACTTTCTTTTTTTTCCCAATTATTATTTTTATTCCTGTGCTTGCCTCAGTGCCCTAAATACTCCTGTGTCAGCAATTAGCAGGAGCAGTGTTTCATTAATCCATCAGATCTCTGATGTGGCACATTCTAAGGCCAAGAGATAATAGGGAATCATTTGTTTAAACCTCAGGATTAGCCTCTGATGGATCAGGCTGCAGTGTGTCATTAACAGCAATGGTGCTAGAACTGTAAACTAAAGCAGAATACGTGGTGTGTGGTTTCATAGTCTTAAAATCAAGGGGACAGCTCTGTTGTCTTGTACCTTTAAGCTGGTAAACAGCTGTTGCAGCTTACATAAATTTGAAATAGCTGTGTTATTTTCGTTGGTGTTTATAGTTTCCTGTTGTATGAGTCACTTAATATGTAGCCATAACACATCTGATATCAAATTCATACTGAAAGGAGCTTGTTTTTTCTTTTCATAATATTAATCTAGATGCATTTAACTATTATTATTAATGCAAAAGTGCATCTGAAGTGTCTGATCCTTATAAAGCACAGCAGTTCCACTAAACCAGAGGAGTTTTTATATTCCTTGTAAGCTGTTAGAACGAGCTGTTTCATTTCTGTGCTGAAGAACGAGCTTTTAAAAATGAGAACTCTTCAAAATTCTAGCAGTTGATTTAATTTGTAACTTACGCAGTGTATTGAACTTGCAGATTATATGCCCTTATATTATAGAGATAAAAGAGGATTTATAGGTGCTTTCTCCTTTTGATTGAGTAGTACTTTCACAAGAACACTGTAAGTGCAGTAATGGCTGAAGTGATAAACCTTGCAATCCTATTTGGCTCACATGGGGAGACAGGAAGGGTAGAGAGACATCACATAGAAATGAATGGCAGATAGCAACTTGTCTGCGGTATAATCACAACCAGGCATGAAGGAGCTCTAATTCCCTTGTATTGACAATATTAGTTCTGTTATCAAGAAACATCATCAAAGTCCTTTGTAAGGGTTGTACTGTTCTGGGTTAAGAAAGGTTGTCCTCTGTGGCCACATAGTTTCTGCCTACTTTTTCTAAAGCTCAAGGTATATCTGACTATTTCTCGTTGCCAGTCACCCATTGACTTTGCTCCCAGGTCCACTGGCCTCTTTAGTATTTTTTTTTTTTTGGTTGGTTGATTGGCTTTTCAAACAGAAAATGAGCTGAGGGTTTTCTCATTATTCTGCTGCCAAAACAAGGCAGCTTCCAGGTCAATCATATATATAAATCCACTTGCCAAAATGTAGTCTTGCCTTATCTCCCATTACTGGAAAGGTTGTGAGGACTTAATTGAGGGCAGTCCTGTCCTGGTCTGTGCTACAGCCAAACAAATCCCTGCTTGGATGCAATATGGTGGTGGATGGGAGAGAAATGAATATATTTGCCTCTGTTTCTTATCTTGAAATCTATCACTTAATGTGAAGCTAAAACTACTCTGCAAAGCCAAAGCCAGGCGGAATTCTGTTTGTGTTAATGTTAGTGCATTGGATTGTTACTAACTTGCATTCTTAGTTGGAAATTAGCAATAACTTGAACAAACATTTTATTATTAGGTTCCATGATCTGTGGAGTTCATTGACATCATGTGGTGGTCATCTGCGCTTCTATATAGTTAGGCGGGATATAATGGCACTGCTTCTGCAAAAAATGATTATTGGCAGATGTGTTAGTTTTTATAGATAGACTTAAAGATATTTCAAATCAGAACTCTGTTGGAATAAACATGCTCATTAAAAACTTCAACTACATAAAAAATTCAATACAGGTTCAGATAAATGAATGAAAGTAGTTGGCTGGCTGAGATGAGAGAGCTCCGTTCAGCAAACACATATTTACTAATTTTTAGTTATATGCTCGTGGTATAAAAATTGACTGTTTATAGGAACTTTTTGCCAGTGGTGACAAATGCCGGAAAGTAATTTTATTGTGAAAATGTTTTGAGTCTTCTGTGCTTCTGGACATATAGCAACCTTGCGATATGACTAGAAAATTAGAGAATACTATTTTAATTGTTCATCCTCTTTTACGTACCTGGAGCTCTAGCTGTAGCATCACATTTATTGCATCTGCAGTAGTGTGACTTTTGTCTCTTTTGAAGAAAGAAGAGCTTTCACATAAGTAAGGGTCAGTCTACTTTGGGATTGTGTTAGTGTAGCTGCATTTTTGGTGTATGGGCTGCAGAGTTCTGCACAGACTTTAATGTGATTTCATATTGTGGAATACATTTCAGCATCAGCTGTCTAATATGGAGGAGAGACAGGTATGGATGGTTATTGCAGTGATCACAATTTAAGGACAAGTGAGTACTCGGCTGTGACCGTGTGAAGCACAAAACAGACTTGGATGTACTTCCTGTGTTGCCTTTTTAATTTTAGTCTGAAGTATTTTGGGTTTTAACAGTTTCTTTTTGATGTATGTGATTTTTTTTTTCATCCCCTCAGTGGAAGGACATAGGAAGAAATATAGTAGGTGTAAACTGAAGTAGATTAGAAATGTGCTAGCTGTGGTATCCGGATTCATGGATTCCATATTTTTTGAATGACTACCTCCTGTTACCAATATTATATATAAAGATGAAAATGCAGTAATTCAGTTTTCTTCATTTTGCAAAAATGTAGTGATTTTAATTTTTAAACTTGCTGACTTTTAATTCATTTTTCTTGTTGTAATTTCCTTCTGTAATTTCTTCAGAGGGCAATTATAGTCTTCCTGATGTGCAGTGTTTTCATATAGCACTCTAGTTATTTTATTCAATGAGACTCTTCTGTCTGGATGTGATTAGTTTATTGTGCTGAACTGCTTATCTTTCAAATTACTCTTTTTGAATGATTCTGGTTGGATTGTGTGTGCTTTCAGTCTTTGTCCTCTCCAAGTCTCTCATCTCTCTTGACTTGGTGAAATACTAGGTGATTAGTGTACACTATGAACAGGTAAAAGGTTGTGGAAAAGCGGTGTTCATTCTGCAGATTTTGTGTGAGGGCACTGAGAGGAGACTGTCATAGCTCTCAGTAGCTCTGTCTGTCTGCATGAGTCTGTACAGTGGACTCACCTTCACTGTCACCTTGGGGACCAGGAACGTTTGGGTTCTCACAGATGCCTACCCCCAGCCCCAAAGCTGTTCTCTTCCATTCTCTGTTATGGCATTTGCAGAGCAACTCGCAACAGCCCTGGGGTTTTCTCTGACATTAAAAAATAAATAAAAAAAATGCTACAGAGTGACCTTTTATTAACTAGAACCTTAAGCAATTTACCAGAGCTAGTGGGGTAAAAGCAACACCATGATTTATTGAAATTTAAAATTGGTACAGTTTCATTTTTGGTTTTTTCTGTTAATGTGTCCCCTTATGCACTGGCTGGCTATAGTTTTCCTAATAGGACCTGATAGCTAAGGCTTTGGAGAGACTATCCAGTCTTGGAGAATATTGACCAATGATAATTTATTTATAAAAAAAATCAGTAACAAACCCAGCAGAATACTTTTATGATCAGAATCTACATATGCTGTAAAAGCCATCAGGATTGTTTTCAATGGGACTGAATAAAAAAGCTGCATTTCCTCTTTTGGAAGCTTTTCTTGTCTTTGCTGATTGGCGTTTTGAGAGCAGGGGTGAGAGTCCCTTTTTCATTTAGAAAACCCAGGCTGTCTTTAGAGTGAACCGCTCTTTTTATGATTATTGCAGTTAGAGGGAAAGACTGAGCAGTTTGCCGCTTTCTTGTATCTTATGGAGCTTTCTTTTCCCTTCAAATTAAATTATTTTTATATCATAAGATCATTGCAAATTCACCTGACCTGAGGCAATCTGACCTGTGATCAATGATGATCATATTGTTAAGACAGATATACAGTTATGATGGGATGAGGGTGAAGCTGAATTACTTTTAAATTTGGTACATTATTTCTGCACCTGGGAATAAGCCACTAAATAAGAAACAATCTTATTACATGTATCCAGCAGAACTCTAACTACAAAGCTATTTGGCTTAAAAAATAAAAATAATAATAAAAAAAAAATATATCTCTGATGGATGATGAATCAATAATCTCCTGCTGTATATGAAGTGTTCCATAAAGAAGCTCCATCTTAGTAGAGTAAATGGAGATTAGTCCTGCTAGGAGAGAAATCTTGTGTCATAAGTCATTGAGACTTATTATTTCTTCTTCTCCCTCTATGGCCCCTGGCCTGTTTCTCTGCACTCTTTCCCACAGAGAATATTGTGCTGGTAGAGGGAGAATGGCAAATTTTACATTTGTTCTATGGAAGTGAATATTGAGACACTGTTGTGAGATTCCTTAAAAATCATTTTATCTTTCGAAGTCTTTTCCCTAGCCCTTTCCCCCTAAATGTTGTCAGTAAGCCTTACACAGCATATTTTGCCATACATGCTTTTGCTAAAGCAGAGTCCTGGGAGGACAAACAGACAGTGAGGGGTAGAGGGGCTGCTGAAAGGCCAAAAACCCAGGTTGTGAAATGTCAGAGACTGGGGAGCTTTGAAGGGTAAAGGAAAGCATGCTGGGAGTCAGCAGGGAGAAGGGTAGTGGAGGGTCTTCAGTAAACTGTATGGTCTTCTGCTAGGGCTTATTTTCCATGGTGGCGTAAAGTGGGTAATTTAATTTAATTTTTAGCTTTTTTCTCTTTTTCTTGTGGAGGATAAGGTGGAAGGGGAGAAGGTGTCATGATGGTGTTAGTTGGAATCACACCAAATTATTGAGTGGTGGTGATAGAGATAGAAGGATACACACACTGCATTCATCTTACATGTACTAGGTGTCTATAAGTCGAAAAGGCTACAATTCAAGATATTTGGATAGTTTTGCTTTTAGAAAGAAAAACAACAATTACAAAAAAAAAAAAAAATTGCTATCTCTTGATGAGATCAAATAATAGGAATAAGTGCAAAAGTAAAACCAGTGTGTAAGTAGTCCCTTCGTTAAATTACTCTCCATTTAATCAGTTTTTACATCTCTTAATACCTATAAATAGATTGGAAATTCTTGCAGTAATATATATGTTGACAAACTAAGCTTTATGCTTTTTTTCATGCTTGTACTAAACAGCACCATTAGACGAATCCAGAACAGATATTCATGCTGTGTGACAGTCTTCCACCAACTGTTTTATTTCCTGTTTATATATGGATATTAGGCTGGAAGCAGTGCTCATCATGTAGGGGGAAAGGTGAAAGCATGGCCTGGCTTGGCACAGAACCCCATCAGAATTACACAGTTGGCTTCTAGGTCTGTATCAGCTTTAAAGCATGTCCCTTTGCCAAGGTGTAACCTATGCCAGCAACTACTTAAGGTTCTGGAGGCTGTTCAAAAAAATCTTGTTGATTCTGATGCAGTTGCCCTAAAGACAGTAACTGTGCTGGGTGCAGGTTGTCTGGATTCCTACTTAAGGCATCTGGCAAAGTGGTCGAGAATTGCTAGAGCTACTGTGTTCATGCCCGTGTTTTCAGCACCCCCTCACATATACTGTCTGTTTGTAAGTTACCACCATATGTTTGCCTGGGCTTTGGTGTTTTGTTATGAGAAGAGGACACTAGTTTTGCTCAAGAGTAGCAGAAGGCTCTGTTGTAGCACAACATCTAGTCCTAAGTATGTTGGCATGTAAAATCCAAAAGATTGCAACATACATCCTTCTCATGTGGATGTAGAGTTGGGGTCTCAGATTTAAACGATGGCCTAACTGTGCTGCCATTTAATTGGGTGGTAGCCTGGCTGTGGGATTTGATATAGGATGATTCTGAATATAAAATTTATAATTTTTTTTGTTGATTTTTTTTGACTGTCGAAGTTACGTAACATTATTTTTCAAGTTGTAGACTGACTGTAAGTGAAAATCTTTATCGGAGATCTTAAACAAAATGTGATTGGTTTAATTAGTTTGCTGTGTCCTCAGTGCAAACTCTCTGTGATAAAAACTTTCAGAGCAAGACCCCAGTGTGGCTTAGACTTCACTAAATGGTTGTGAATTTTAACATCTCTTAGTAAAATACTGTCAGATCAGATCTGTGCTTTGACTTTGTGTGTGTGCCTGACTGAAAGATGACATCCATGGTTTCTGGTATATTGTAAACATTCTGGAATATTAATAATATGCCTTCACTTACAAAATATTCTTAGAAAATGTAAAAATAACTTTTTAAAATCTCCAGTTATAAGAAAGATTTAACAAAATAAACTCTAAATCACTATTCTGTGATGAAACAGGATATAACCCTCTTAGCAAGCTTTTTGTGCTGTTAAAGGGAAACAGCCATTCTGAATTTAACACTCATATAGACCTCTTCTATTTGTAATATGCTAAAACACTCAGCATCACATGAAAAATAAAAATACTCTAAAAAGAAAAATTAAAAAAAAAAGAAAAAGGCAAAGCCGAACCAGGATAAACTTAGATGTACCTACCATGCTCATGCTGCTATCATTTGTAGAAGCAGGTGGCCTGTGGTCTTTCAGTCAGAATTGTTGCTCAGCTCTGAGAACAATGGTGAGTATGCTACCTGTTAGCTTGCTTTGTGTTTGTCATCCCATTGCTTCTTATAAAGCAGGAGAGATGAAATGGCATGTAGAAACTTAAGCATGTTTCTGTGTCTTTTCTCATTTTTAACTATTTTGATCAACTTTCTTCTGTTTTTCCGGTCCTTTCTTACTGACAGTAATGGCAGCACTACTTCTCTCTGTTTCACATTTCCATTAGGACTTCCTTTCAAATTTCAGCCCATATTTCTCGTTCATGGTCAGATGGTCATTTGGGCCAATGCTTCCAGTCAGTCTCTTATCTCTCAGCATCAGTCTGTGTGAAAAATGAGACAGGTTGGTACACTGGAATGTGTGTCCCTTCCCATGTTGTGACCAACCCACCCCAAAGAAAAGCGCCTTTAATCATTGTCCTGTCATTTTTTTGGGGGGGAGTGGAAGAAAAGTATAGTCTTTATTTTTGAAGGCTACCAGTCACATCAGATTTCAGTTTCTGAATTTTACATTGACAGGAGGCAGATTGCAGTGAAGACCATAAACTGACAGTTTAGGGCAAGCATGCTATTGCCTGAGGCAGTCAAGGATGTAGCCCACTCCATCCTTCTGACTTAGGACATTCATCCCTCCTGAGGTTCCTTGTCCTTTCTCATGATAGATTGAGAAAGACAGGCAGCACATGGGTAGACAAACACCTCACTCAGGCACTTGGTGCCATTTAACAGTTTCTTCCTGCATTTGACATTTTCATTTCCCTTCTTCACCTCACTCATCACTAACTGTTTGGGTCTTGTTTTCTGTACACAACACTAATAGAGAATGACAGAATACAAATACAAGCTCCATTACTCATTTTATATGCTGTATATTCTAGCAGAATTATGTAGGGAGCCTCAACAGCTGAACCATGAATGGAACATTTAAGATTTAATTGATGTTGACCTTATACAACTATCATTCAGGATTAAGTGTTGGGGTTTTTTTTTTGGGATTTGTTTGTTTGTTTTGTTTTGGGTTTTGTTGGTTGGTTGGTTGGGGGGTTTTCGTTGTGTTTTAATGAAGCATTGATACTAAAGAATGTGCAGGTATTCAATTTATTGCTCTATAGCTATTTTCTGAGTTTAAAACAATTGCAGTACTGCTATCAAAAGTGCTGAACCCATTACAAATCTGCTGTCAAGTATTCTATCCAATGCTTTGAGTGTCGGTTATTCACTGAAGTCATAATCTGGAAAGGGAAAGAAAGTAGTCTTTTGGAAAAGGAAATAATGTTCATCTACTCAAACCCACTGAAGTTAAAATGGCGGTGATAAGGATGAATTAAAACAAAATGAGACTTCCAGTTTTCTGCTGCTTCTCCCTTCAGATACTCCTGTGTGTGGTGTAGAACAGTTTATGGAGCTGTGGTAATGCACTTTTTTTATAAATTTCAGAGAATTTAAATCAAGTTCTAGGGGATTATTTAAGCTGAGAGGGCCCACCCGCAAGCTGAAGACCAGATAAACTATAGCCTACTGAGTTGTAAAGTGAGTGTGTGAGCTTCTGTATTATTTTGTATGGTTGAAAATAAAAAGCTCTTCAGCTGTTGATTTTGATTGCTGAAGACCTTAGCAATGTATGCTCATTTACTCAAGGATCATGAAGAGCTATAATGGCTGTGTGTCTCTTCCCTTCTATCATTGCAGCCCTCCTAACTCTGACATTGTTATGTCTTAAGAAATAATGTGATTAAAAAATTAAACTTTTTTTTTTCAGTTATTCTTTTGTATACAACACAATTAAGGTCAAAACTTTTTTTGTTATGTGACAAAATATATTAGGAGTTTATTTTCAGATGTCTGTATATTTATGCTGTTTAATCCTCTTGCACATTGAGCTGCCGTGGGACAGATTATGAGGACAGAGAAAGGTTTGGGCTATGTTTGCAAAACAAAGATGTGTATGTCTTTCATTTATCTCTAATCCACCCTTCTTGAAAATAAGAAAATTCTCATAATGTCTATTATTAAATTGAGAAATTCACTACACTGGACTGTTAGGAAGCTCTGCTGACCACGGTGACTACTGATTTGATTTTCCAAATTTATTTTATGGATAGAAACTAGATGTGAAATCATTGATGTTCCCAAGAGGATACTGTTTTTGCATGTTTAGTAGTAACACAGAAAAGCTGTTTGCGGAAAATATAAAAAGGAATATCATGAGTATTTGCAGATGCTTTACTGTGAGTTAAAAAAGAATAGTATGCCAGATTCCTTCAAGACAAAAACTGAAAGGTTAATTTTTTGTAATCATCTGTAATGTTACTCATAAATTTTCCAATTTCTCTGCTACTGAGCTATAATACATTATTTAGAACATAAAAGATATTAATTTGAAAGACTGATCTCTAGAGATAAGCCAGCTTTCCTTTTTAATAGACCATTTAAAGTACAGGGTGCCTAGCAAGAGTTTTGCAGATAATATTTCTGATTGCATTAAAATAATTACTTATTTCAGGTTGTATTCTTCCAGACATTTGTACTCTGATGAGGAGTACCTGATAGGATTTAGACTTCATATGTGATGATATGATGCCAGGTTCCCATGTGGAAAATCTAGATTTCTTCTAGTAAATTATTTGCTTTAGTTCTTACTATTTATGTAGTAAAATACTGCATGCCATAAATGTGTCAAACCTTCTTTGTGTTGACTGCCTCTTGGTTTAAAATATATCCCCCCTCAAGCATTTCTTCTTTACTTCCTTACAAACATGAATTAAAAATAATTTCTTGTCTACTAGCTGTTTCTTCTCTGCTTTAAGGCATGTTTATTCTTAAATGTATGTGGAAATGAGGGAACGATATTACATTTGCTTAATCATAGATGCTTCAATCAGACATGCATGATTCTCTTTGCACTTGTGCACTTGTGTTTAACTTCCAGAATACAGAGATTTACAAAAATTACCCTCTTAGATAAACAATGTCTGGCCAGTGTATGTCAAAATGGGAATTCTGAATTCTTCTGAAGGAATTAGCAAAAATTTGTGGTACTTTATACTTCAAGAAAGTTTCAAGTATAGTATTTTTCTTTAGGCACATGTATCTTGGTGCACTGCGCAAATAAAACCTCCGTGTAGCATTGCATTGTCAAAAGTTTGATAAATTGATTTACTCTGTAATTGCCTTCATAAATTGTTCACTGTTTAGAGGACAAGGATTAAATGCAGTTATTAAAGCAGTTTCCATATTATTTGTGCTTGGTACTGTCATGCTTAAGATCCAAAAACTTGTTGGAGTTTGCTTGCCTATTTATGTTCCATTTCAGGAGCTGTCTTGTCGTTACTGAGTATGCTTGACTAATAACTGGTACTTAACTAGATCTTCAGTATTCAGTGGACCTTTGTGCTTTTTGAAATCAATCTGCTTCCATATGTTTTCTAGCATAGGTAGTTGAAGACTGGCCAATACTTTTCTCAGGGTAAAAGACAATATGAAAAGAAGATCCAGTTTACTGGAGTTTTTCATGTGAAATAGCCATGTAGGTTGTTTTAAGGTTAACTAATTTCTTGAATGGCCACTTACTCAGTAACAATGAAAAATCAATATTCTGTAAGAAATCACACACTGTTTGGTGCCGTCTGTGTCTTATAAAACAGAAGATGTTTGGCATCATACGTTATTTTTCTCATTTCAACTGCAAGTGTAAGTTGCTAGAGGAAGAAATTGTGTTGGGTTTTTTTACTGTACAACAGAATGGGTATTCATATAAAGTTAAGCCAAGTTTCTCTCAATCATCTTTGATTTAATGTTCTTTTTATAGTGGCATTTGCTAGGATATGGCTGAACTTGGGATTTTTTGGTCATGTCATCTCTTCTCTTGACATGACCTTTCTGTTTGAAGGGTATGAAATCAACTAAGGTATCATATCAAGAGAATCATTACATGGAACAGCATCTCTTTCTCATGCATTGAAAGCATCATACAGGGATGTTTGGCCCACAAAAATTTTTTCATATAGGTATATTACTAATTTTGTTGAAGTTTTCTTGTGGTGTGCCATTGGCAATAGATAGCAGGGAAGAGTGGATTAATGTAAATTCTTGCTTTGCTGATTAATTTAAAGTAGAATTCTTGGTTTTGCTGCTTTTTCTGCCATTCAAAATTAGCTTGTTTTTCCTCATAAGTAAGTGCTGCATGGTTGTGTTGTTTCTCTCCTTCAGCTGCTCAAATGGGTCTCTAATAAGAATCTTGAATGTTTGTTTCATTTATAATAAAGAAGACACTACAGCTTTGATTATGAAACTAGATCGTGTACTTCAAGATCATAAGCAATTTAAGCGTATGCTTGGATATGGATATGTTATGGAGGGAAACTTTTATGTGTAATCACTCTTGCAGCAAAATGGAAGGCAATAAAGTCAAGAAAGGACATCTGGAATCATCTCTGGCCAGTGACCTTTACTTTTTTGTAAAGGAAGTTGATGAACTTCTCAAATATATCAACAGCTTCCAAGTAGGGTAGGTATTGCTCAATGCCCTTTCCTGGCAGGGCTAAGGGTTGCTAAGTTTTGTTATTGGTGCAGTACCAACTGTGTTTATTAAAATTAGTATTTTTGGTATGTACTCAGAAGTTTAAAGTGCTAGTAGAATGAGTATGGCTCTGGATGAAGGTAGGCAAGATACCTGGTGTTACTGGAAGATCTTGAAAGGGAGAAGATCTAAGAGATAAAGTAGTCCAAGCTCAAAAGGTCATGTTTTTGTTGGAGAGAAGTAAAACTATGTGGTAGCAGGAGATGGAGGATGTTAGGGCAAGGAAAGTTATTTTAAAATGAGACCTTTGAGTCTTTTTTTTTTTTCCTGTGTTACTTTAACAGGCAATTTTTTCTTCTCACATCTTTGACATCAGATTTGTGTGTAGACCACCCTTTTTCTGCGCAGGAGGAATACACAAGGTAGTTCTTGGCATACAGCAGTTTCAGTGCAGGTTTGACGCACGTCATCTTTATGTACAACTGGATTGGGTTTTGGTACTTGCTACAAAATTTAGTAACTCTTGATTCTCTTCCCTCTTGGGGTTCCCTTTCTTACTTATCTTAGTCTTACCCCTAACTCTTTTGCCTGGCTTACTGACAGTGTCATCTGCTTCCTTCTCTGTCTTAAGAAAGCTGAACTGTTGAGATATAATTAGCAAAATGTAGTGGGTAGAAGATGGAGTTATGTCAGTGCTTTGGATGGTTGTCAGGAACGTTTTAATTTTTTTAAATAATTTTTAAGGAACATTGTAGTTTACTGAAAATAGGTTCTGATGTACAAGTGAAATATGGATGAAACAACAAACTCCAGTGTGTGCATTTAAAGTGCACGAGAATACTATAGACATATTTTGGAGATACACATTTTAAGCAGAGAATAATTCATAAATAAACTTACAGGCTTTGAAATACACAGTTTCTGTTGGTGGGTTATTATTTCCATTGCATCTTGAAAATGAAAGACTAAAATGTACTATAAAACCAGTAAATGTGTTAGAAACAAAGACAGCTAAAAAAAAATTTTACTTTAAAGGCCAAAATCTATTAAAAGGCACCAGTATTATGAATGGATAATTTATGCATAAAGACTGAATTGTGTTTTGCAGAATATCTTTTGTTCTGGTTTATCTGTTCATACAGTAGTTCTCTAGTCACTAAGTATAGTTTACTTCTGCTGTAAGACAAAGTACTCTGTGTTTACAAATCTGCACAGTGATCTTGAGAGAAAAGAATGCGTAGTCCTATTGTATTCTTGCAAGTGGCTTTTTCATCTTTGGTCAAGACTAAAATTCACTGAGGACAAAAGAAAGGGCTTTTGCATATTCTTGGATTTTTTTTTAGTATGTGTACAATAAACTATTTCTTGGCAAACAGTACTTTCAATAGAATGGTAATTGTTTTAAATGCTCCCCATATATTGCCCTGCGTCAGAAAATAGAACATGGGAATTATGAGTCGGGTTTCTGTTCTTGAAACAACGTTGCACTTCTAAAACTAGAGCAGGGTACTCAAAATGGTTTGGTTTTGGACTGCATAGCATAATTTGTATGCTGCTTAGAAAAAGACAATCTTGCCCTTACCAGAATTTAGTCTCAAGTGCCTTAAAATTTTAATCACTGTAAAGATCAATATATAAAGTAGTTAGTCAATATTTCGCAAAGCTTAAAGGAAGTTTGGAGTTACAAGATTTTAATGAATTATTGAATGCCACTTGTGGGAGAGATTTAAATAAACTAAAAATACTTTTTTTTTTTTTAATGTTGTGCCTTGCTCCGTTAGCAGAAGCTTAAAGTATCCTAAGGCTGAAAGACTATTTGTGCAGAAGTCACGAGTCATGGTTTGCCCCAGAATTATTTGGAATGATCGTATTATAAATGCATAGACTTTCAGGGCTACATGTAAACTGCATGCCATCTCATAAATTATTCATAATAGCCCACAGGTATAATTATTCAGAGAAGTGAAAATGAAGGAAATTACTTCCTATTAATGTTTGCTTATTCAGATAATTATTTTACTTCTTTTATTCAGTTTTTAGTCCTAAATTGAGTCCAGCTTGCACAATATATGTGCACTTTGCAAGCATTGTCTTTGTGAAACAAAACCCATGAAAGATGTATGAATCTTACGTGTTTCTATTTCTTCACCAAATTATATACTTTATTTCAGTCTTCTATGTTGTGTTTTCAAACAACTTCCTCCTTTATCTCAAGTACAGAAAACGAACTTGCCGTGTTCTGACATGAGCTCCAGTGCAACAGAGGATTTCAAAAAGGTGCCGAGTTTGATGAAAGTGGAGCTCTCCAAGCTGCCATGTATAAAATATGAGTGTTGTGTATGGAAAATAAAAGGCCTCTGCATGAAAGAATGTCAAGGAGAACAAAATTGCTTTAGGTCTTACTCTGCAAACAGGCATATATACAAATGTTTTTGCTAATGTGAGTAGTCCCATTGAATAAAATTAATCACATTTGGTGTTTTAAGATAAGGACTCAATCCTCCAACCTGTCTAAAACAAGTGCAAAATTTATTAGAGCTGTTTCTCTGCTTTGCAGTAGCTGGAGTAGGAATTGTCCATGTTGCCTGTCAGCTGTTTTAAAAAGCACTACAGAAAAACAGGAAAATTATATATTTTTTTAAAAAAATTAATTTTTGCCACCCTATTTTATGTTTTTTATAGCATTTCTGTGAATGGCAACAGCCTTGAACTGTCTTTTTTTTCAAGTATGACAAAGAGCTAAAAATAATTTACCGATTTCATTGTCTGCTTTTGCTTCTTTTGTAGCATTGTCTTCTGTTTGTAGTTAGAGCAGATTATGGAAAGTAAGTTCTTAACATAAAATCAAGCACCCCAACTCAGTTAAGGAAATGAGGATTGAATTATTTCTTCTGACTTTGTGTGTTGAAGTCGGACACCTTGTGTAACTTTAGCTGTTTTAGTCTCTCCACTTGATAGTTGCAAGTGACTTGTAGTGTCACACATCTCCTTTTTCTTGTCTGCCTTCCTTAGTATGGGATGAATTAGCTTATACAATGGCTGTCTAATCTTTATTATAGAGAGGTTATGAATGACTATCAAATAATGACTTTTAGAGAACTGCAGAACAGTGGTTTCAGTGATATTTTTGCAGTTCAAGCCATTGGGAATTCTTTTCAGATATGGTGCTGGAGCTGCACGGTGTCAACATCAATGCTCTGATCACGGTCATTACTGGGCTCCTGTAAAGCAGAAATAAATGAGTGCTCTTTCCTTTTTCTTGATCTGTCCCTGACCCCTCCATAACTTGAATTAAAAGGCTTGTCATTCTGTATTAGTACTTCTTGATGCAAAAAACCCTTCTTTACATGTTAGTATCTACACAAACTAGTAAATAATACAGTAGCTCTGGAGGGTCTCAATATCAAAGATATCAAATTAATAATGTTATATAATGGTCTTGGAAAATAGGACAAGGGATAATTATTTTAAATGGAAAGAGTGTAGGTTTAGATTGGATATTAGGAAGAAATTCTTTACGATGAGGGTAGTGAGACAGGCTGCCCAGAGAAACTGTGGATGTCCCATCCCTGGAAGTGTTCAAGGCAAGGTTTTATGGGGCTCTGAGCAATCTGGTCTAACAGAGAGTGTCTCTGCCCATTGAAGGGGGAGGTTGGAACGAGCTGATCTTTCATGTCCCTTACAATCCAAACCATTCTATGACAATTAGGTTTCATTGATCAGTTTGCAATTGATACGTGTGGATCATAAAAATGCTTACCTGTGAACTTCCAAATTCTGAAGCTATTCACTTCAATAAAGTTAGTCAAAAGCTTCAAATTAAAAAAGAATTCTCATATTGATACTCAAAACAGAATTGGTCATCTTGCTGTAGTCCTTGTTTCTTTGTAGACTGCAATAGTCTTGGTTCTACAGCAGAGGTAAAATTTCGTCTCCTTTCTTGGGAACAGGCTATGCTGAGTTCTCCATGGCAGTTGCAGTAGGAGGGCTCCCAAATGTACGGTGCATTTCTGCCATGATGGGTATTAGGTAGGGTAGCACTACACCATTGAAACCAGCAACTCCCGCATACTTCGACAAAAGAACATAAATGAGGATGAAAAAAAGACTGTGTGATAGAAATCCATCTGGCTCTTACATTTTTACCTCATCAATTATAAAATCCTTGTGTTTGCATTCAGGGACCTTAACAGCCCCTTACAATACATCTCCACCCTGTGCTGTCTTCTCTCATTCACATAGATGAGCTGGTGCCAACTTTCATCATCAGATGAGTAAAACTGTGGATGTCAGTTTGTGTGACAGTTTATCCATCTACGCTCACTCCATAAACCTGATTGTCAGTAGATGCCTGTCATCAAACTTGGATATGAAAATGTGGATGTAAATAAATAGAAGAGTCACAGAATTTCCTGCTGGCAGTGAGATTCAGAGGCTTTCTGTAGAAATATCTTCAGACTCCTGAATTCCTAAATCAGTTGACTCAGATCCATTAAAGTTTTCAAACGTGAACCTCTGGGAAGCAAACAGCCGGTTTCAGTCTGGAATACCACTGAAAACTTTCCACCGTGTCTTTACATTTCACTTGTATGAAACCAAGACAAAAAAATTGTCATTAATGCTATGAACGGAGTCATCTCTGAATGGTCCTTGTGAAATGGTACTTAATTTCTGCCTTCTCATCTTGTTTCATGACCTTCGGCTGATTTTTTTCTTTCTTCCTCTCCTGTTGCTCTACTCCTTGCCCCATCTCCTTACATTTCATTCTTTATCGTTTTCTGTATTTTGGGGAAGGCTTGGTCTTGGCAGAATTTCGTTAACGGTGTCTGCGTTTGAACTGTGCTGAGTTTCAGCATTTGAGGGCTGTTCACATTTCTCATGCAGGTATAGATGGAAGAAGGATACAGAGTCAGTCTGGCATAATCAGGTACTTGATATATATTGGAGTTTTTTACTTACATAAGAATTTGTCAAGTTGTCCCCTTTGACAGGTATTATGAAGAATTCCCACTATTAAAGAGATTTAATAAGAGATTAGAGATTCGCTATTGAGTATGGTGGTTCTTGAACAGGGACTCCATGACTATTCTTATTCTTTTGCTGATAGTACGAAGGATATTAGTAAACTGATTTTTCTTGAATGAATGAGATACTATTTTTCTGTTGCTGTTTCCTGAAATCCATTTTAATCAAATATGTTGGTTGCTTTTGTATGGTTTCTTTCATGGGTTTCCTGGCAGCATTTTATAAAATTCTGAGTAAAAACGTGGAAATTTAAAAAGTGCTACTGTGTTAGGACATAAAGAACAACTTACATGTGCAACTGTAAAAAAAAAAAAAAAAAAAAATAGGATATTTGCTTGGAATACATTCCTAATTTTAGGAAAATAAAGAAAGTGGTTTCTCAATTTTTTTCCTTAAATGAAAACCCCTAGAGGAAAAAAAAGATCTTTTAAAAATATAAGTTGTGAGAACTGTTTTTTAGATGTTTCTAAACTTTAATGAAATGTGAAAGTTCATCCTTAGGCATTAAAATCTTTTTGTGCCATGGTCCAGTACCTCTCATTTGTCCACATTTTTTGCTTTCCTCTTCACTTTAACAAGTGATCACGTGCACCAGCTAAATGTCTGATAAATCTCCAGGCGAAGCTGGGTTGACTTGTGTGGAACTGACTTTAAAAATATTTGATGGAACATTGCTTCAGTCTCTGAATACTTGTCAGCTTAGATTTATTACAGCTGCTCCCACTACAGAGATGTGCACTTTGGTCCTTAGGGATCTTTCTCTCTCTTTTGCTGTATAGTCCCAGCTATTGTGGTGTCACAGTCAATCAGTTATTCACTTCGACACTTTTGAGTCCATTGGTAGAGTAACCACCATAACTTCTGGGTTACTTTTGTATGTAGGAATATATTGGGGTTTTTGAGTAAAAGCACTTGTTCATTGGTGGCTTTTTTTTTGTTTGTTTGTTTGTTTGTTGTTGGGCTTTCAGTGGTGGGGTTTTTGTTGTGTTTTTGGTTTGTGGGGTTTTTTGTGGGTTTTTTTTTGTTTTTTTTTGGTTTTGTTTGTTTGTTTGTGGTTTTGGGTTTTTTTTAATGTGAATGGGTGAATGCTACATTTTATTCGTTTGGGAAGAAAATGTTCCACTGTCTTCTGAAGGTTCACACAGTGTGTACCTGTGAAATAAATGCATTGAGTATCAACAGCTTTTCTTTATATGTATTTTTTTAACATCTGATTGTATTTTATGTAGTTCATAGCCCTAGTTTCTGTATGGTGGATAGCTATATACAGTTGCTTTGGAAATGGGAATGATAAGAGATTGTTTTGGAAAATCTTTGTAACAGAGATATCAATCTTATGAAATTACTGTCTTAGGGATAGCCTGTCCTTTATTTTCAGCACTTCCAACAAGAAATTCAGAGTTCATTAAAAATTATAACTGACATGACATACTGCTATGTAACCACAATTTGTAAATTAGATATTCTTAAACATACTTTTTGACCCTCTGGAAACACCTGTAATTCAGTGGACTCTGATAGCAGCAGGAAGCGATTATTTTACTCAAATAAGTGAAGTATGGCCTTTCAATGGTATAAGCATAAGTGATAACTTAGTTACACATCTACTGTTGATCATAACACTGTGAATAAATTGCTATTTAAAAACAACTCACACAGAAAAAACAGCAACACCAACAACGAAAAAAAACCACCACCAAAAAAAAACCTCCCAAAAAACCCCACCAAACTTCTCCTTGAAAAAAATCAATGCTGCAGATATGTAGAGTCAGGTCCATTGGAAATGATAATAAATTAACAACAATTTTAATTAAATTGGAAACCTTTGAGCAGTTTGACCAGGAAAAGAATTTATAGCCTCTGTATTACCATATTTGTGTCTCGGGTGGTTTGAGAAAAACTTGAGTAGTCAAGGTTAAACATGCAGTAAGTATATTTATTGCTCTCAGTAACATAAAAACTATATTCTCTAGTGTTTTAAGTGGAAGTATCATTTAAGATTTCAGTCAGCATGTCTTTCCTGCTCTCAGGATAAAATCCTTCATCCTGCCTTTGGTTGCATCTGTGAGGAAAAGTGGGGGTCAAAACTGAAGAACCTTTTAGTGTTAGTGGTCAGCTGTGCTATTTAAAGTTTTTCTAAGTGGAGCCCTGTAGAGCTGGTCGTTTATCGCTTTAGAGTGGACTGAGTTAGCACTGTGAGGTCAGTTAAATATTCCTCCAAGAATTTTCTTATTTTCTCAGCCTTAGGGTAAAAGAATAATAGTTGACTTGTTACCAGCTCTTGTCAGAGAAACTACAGTTGACAAACTTGAAACTGGTTATGATCCTGACACACAGCACTGAACCATCCTCTACTTCATGAACAGTTGAGATTTAGATTGACCCACTTTTACTTATCTAACAAATTCCAGGTTTGCTTGGTTCAAACAGAACTAACTAAAAATTCAGTTTCTGGGAGAAACTAGGTGAGCTTGTTCTGGAGGCAAATTATTTTGATTGAAATATATTTTTGTATATTTTCCTCAAGGTATTTACTTGATGCTCTAGACTTTTCTCCTGTGAATAAGAGAATTAATAAAAAAATATATAGTAAAAGACTTTTTTCATAGGTTTTATTGGATAAATGTCTTCAGCAAATATGAAAAATTAAAGGATTTCAGCCCACCGAGTAAGGCTGAGGTGAAGTGGAGGAGAAGGAATCAGATCTTGCACGTAATCTGTAAAGCTGCAAGAAGAAAACTTTAATGAGGAATGGAAATGGAGGAAAAAGTACCAATATTAACAGCCTGATACAGTAAACTTTGCAATATGAATTTTCAATTCTGTGAGGAGAGGGGAATCCTTGTGTAATATGAATTTTCAATTCTGTGAGGAGAGGGGAATTCTTACTACAACACATTTACTATCTCAGAGGAACCTCATGTGAGGAGAGTGGGTGATCTATGTGGTAACTGGACTCTGAGTATTTTTATAAAACAGTAATAATCTGAATTTCACCTGAAAAGGTAATGGCTACTTGGCAGTTTGAATTTTATGGTGTGAAGCTCTGCTTTTTAAGCAGCTGCAGCATCCAATGCAAAGTCCAGTTCCACTGTTGACTCAGAGGAGTGAGCATGCTCTGGGCTGGATCAGTCGTTTTGGCAGGAGTGCCCACCACAAACCTAGGAACTGTTAATGTACACCCTGGATCAGTGGGCTTTTTTAGTGTTAGTACGTTCTCAGTGCTGACCTTTAAGATGATTGTCACCATACTTTCACCTGCCTCCTTCAGCCCACACTTACTGTTTTACAAAAGTATTGTATCAAACTCGTACTGGCTCTGAGAAGGCAGCATGGGGTTTAGTCCATTCTCAGTCTTCATTGCTTCTGTGCTGTGTAAACTGGTTCATTGTCCTTGGGTTACACCATGTCACATTTCCATTTTACTGCTGTCTCATTTTTTCCACTAAGATTTTAATTGAAACTTCTATGCTCACAAGATTATTTTAATCTGTTTAATATTTTAGCAGACTTTTAGTTTTCCTGATGTAAAGTTGTACTTTAAAGTTGATTAATTTTACTCCCTCGGCTGAGTTCAGGTTGCTGTTCCAGGAGCAGGCTTCCAACCACTGGATGGCCTCTGAAGAGAGCAGGATACTTCTTGTGGGATTCTCTATACATGTTATTGGGCTGGAAGTTTTGAACTGGATTCAGTTATTTTCTTAATTTCTAAAAAAATCCTCACTTGCAATGTAATGTTCCTCGGTGTTGGCTTTTTTTTTTTTTTTCCTGGTTGTTGATTTTTAATTCTCTCTAAACCACCTTTGAGAGCTAAATGTCATCCTTAGCTTCAACCACAAATGGTTTGTGGCCCAGCTGAGGAACAGAGGAAAAATAGAAAATATTCTTGTCTAAATAGCTTGTTCCTAAGGACAGGCATTTCTTTTGTTTTGAAGACTACAGTATGGATTTGGTGGTGTCCAAAAACTTAACTGGGTGAAGTGCTTAAAGTTTGAAGTTCTTCTAATGCATTTAGTGTTTCAGGGTCTGGAACCATGAAATTTTTTTTTATTTAATATTTCAAGCCATAAAGTACATCAAGGTTTTTATAGGTCTCAGTAGTACTATTAACTAACATCAACTTATTTCAGTTGTGCAGATGAAGTTAGTACTCAGCCAAGAGGAATGACGACAGAAATTTTTGAAGAGTGGTGTATTTATCAGTAGATAGTCGGCATTATGAAGGCAAATTTTGGTGTGTGAAGCAGATGCTCAGGGCTTCTTTGGATATGCTTTCAAAGCAAGCTTAATTAAATAATAATTCTTCTGCTATTTGTGTAAAACAGACTATCCCTTAGACACCTCTAAAGAGTTTGTTTACTGTTCATTGTTATACCTGTACTGTAAGTTTCAAGGGCTTCATGCCTAGTTTAAAATCATAATTAGCTAAATCTGTTTTGGATTTCACATACAGGTTTAGCCAGTGTTCAGACAGTGTATTGTTCACAGACAAGTTCTGTCTGAATGCTGCTTGGTTAATCTAAGTGACATGTTGTCAGCTTTCACTTTGAACCTAATATTTAATTTGCCCTTTTCAATTAACACCCCACACACACCGACAATAAATAACAGTGTATGGGAGGTCTTGACTAAACAATTCCATTTAAAAAGAAAGAGCCATTTATTTCCCATTCCAGAGAGTTCCAATAGTTTAAGACCTCCCCTCAGCTTTCAGCAGGGCTCCTGTTGAAGAGCAGATGCTGAAGTATTAAAGCCCTCTTTCCTAGATGCTGGAGGGCTTCATCCGTGTGTGTTCATGTTATTTATTGCATTTAGGGGTGGAATCCCTTCCACCTTTGTCTTTCCACCATCTTGCAGTGGCTACTTCCCCCTGTACTTGGCACCAGTGAGGCTGCGCCTCAAGTGCTCTGTCCAGTTCTGGACTCCTCAATTCAGGAGTTTCAGCTGAGTTTCAGGAGTGAGTCCAGAGAAGGGCAGCAAAGCTGGTGAATGGTCTGGAGCTGTGAGGAGGAGCTGGGGTTATTTAGCCTGGAGGAAAGGAGGCTCAGGGGTGACCTTATGGTTCTCCGCAACCTCCCTGAAAGGAGGAGGTAGCCAGGGCTCTTCTCCCAGGCAGCCAGTGACAGGATGAGAGAACACAGCCTCAAGCTGCACCAGGGGAGGTTCGTATTGGGCATTAGGGGGAATTTCTTCACAGAAAGAAGAAGTGTTGAAATGGGCTGCCCAGGGAGGTGGTGGAGTCACCATCCCTAGAAGTGACTAGACATGGCACTTAGTGCCATGGTGTAGTTAACATGGTGGTGTTCGCTTAAAGTTTGGGCTTGATGATCTCAGAGGTCTTTTTCCACCAAACTGATTCTGTGATTCTGTAGTAAATGGTGAATATTGCTGGGATGTGTTTCTGTGCTGACTTATGTAGGTTATGTGGCACTATGCTGCTTATTCAGTTCCATGCCTTGCTTGTTACACATTGATTGTATGTTGTCTATCATCTCTTGAATATGGGATATAAAGCCTGGTCTAATAACAAGACCAGTCAGCAGGGAGACAGGTGTGTTTTATGTCGCTTAAATTTTAAATAGATGTTCAGAATTAATTAATCTGAAGTATTTAAGGAAGACAAGGACTGTAAAAATGTTGGACTGCTTGCCATCTACCCCTTTGGCCTGTGCATGTGAAGCAGGTAAAAAGTACCCTGCCAAATAAAATCTCTTGCGGATGGGCAGAATAGCAATTCTGTGCTTGCATATTCAGCTTGTTTGAAAATGGAAGGTGATCTGAAGAGCCCTTTCGAAAGTTACTGCATGATCTTTGGTGGATGCTTAGGGAAGGAGAGAGATTTTGTACTTCCCAGGAAAGTACTAATACTTCAGATCTCTGCCTATAAGGACATTTGCTCTTAATTCTCTCTGATTATCTGACATCTTTCATAATCGTTAATGTTTCAGTCCTCTAGAACTCTTTCAGGGGAAGTACTTCTACAGTTAGTTTTTTAAAAAATCTGAAGCCAAGGTCTAAAAGGCTAAACTCAAAATGTTTTCAAGGGTATCAGTGTCATCCAGAAAAGTGAGATATGGGTATTTGCATATTTCAGAGTATGCATAACTGTATACATTATGTAGGCTGCTAATTCTGCAGTGCTGAAGTCCAGTGTATATGCAGTTACACTGGAACAGAAATGCTTTTGCTGACAATTTTCCTTCTTGAGTGGATATATATGTCAGGGTTTTTGCATTCAGAGCTACCCCAGCAACGCTTTCATCTCTGGCTTTCACGGAAAGCTTGTGGGGAAAATACTGCAGTGTACCATGCTGAGCTGCAGGTTCCCTAGGCCCCAGTTGCACCCATTTGTGTGTTTATTCTCTGTACCCTTTAGAAATTCAGGAACAAGTGAGAAATGATGTTGATTATACTGAAATAAAGATGTGCTTTATCCCTGCAAATGAGGTGCAGAAGCTAGCTTATACGTTTAGTCGGGTAAGGATTCTTTGTGTACTTAAGTTCTTGCACATCTTTCACCTATCTCCGAGACCCGAATTTAAATCCAGCACTCAGGGATATCATGCGGATTTGTGCACTTGCTGGTGGATTGTGGTTCCATAAAGCAATGAAAAGATTATGCTTATCCATGTTTATTCCATCTGTAACAGATGTAATATTAATAATATTTTTTTTTAAGTCTCTCAGCTGTAATCCAGTGCAAATTAACTGAAGGTAGAAATAGTCTTTATTTAGTATTTCAGAGCACTTCAGGCAAGAGAACACATCTGAGTGATTACCGCTTGCAGAAGATACTGGGATAGGTGTGTTTTTTGCGTATAATATGATTTTCAGTGAAATAAAATCATGGTGCAACATGTAGTTTTCACAGAGACAGGCTTGCTGTCACATTGACTGAAATGTAGCTTTGGTGGCTGGTTTTGTTTTTTGTTATGCAGAATTTGGGGCTTTAAATGGATAGTATTAGGTAGTGATAGATGTTGAGATGCTGTGGAAAATTCCTGCAACTGCGGAGATGTTTCAATAGCTTAGCTGTTAGCAATGTTGTCTTTTCCAGGAAGGGAAATGAGGGTGATATTGCTGTTATTTACAACTGGTGACCAGGTCCAGGTTAAATCTGTTTGGCATCTCACACGTACTTTAGATTTCTAAGATTTTCTCAGGTGTTTGTGATAGAAAAACCTGAGGTCCTGTACTTTTACTCAGCTAGGTCTGTAGGGTCAGCTGAAATTGCTCATTTAAAAAAAAAAAAAAAAGGAGTATGATCAGTAAGTGTTATCTATAAGTTTCTGTTTTGAAGTATGTGTGAAGGGAAATGTTGTCCACACATGCACAGTATTTCTCCTGTTATTGCATCCATTGGTTAGATAGATCTTAGACATTAGTACAGACACACTCTACTAATGGTTATCATAAACCATTTAATTAATTGCTGTCCTAAATTTCCAAAGTGGTCTGTAGATGAATGTTTCACTTCAGCAGCAGCTGAAGTGAAAGGCTGGTACAACAGCAACACATATTTGTAACTCTGCAACAGTAGAATGCTTCTCTAGATTTACCATTTTCTTAAGAGAATTTCCTTTACAAGTAAAACTTTAGGTATTTTGAATGTGTCTTGAATAATGGTACACTGCAAATAAACAGAAAACAGCATTCCCAATGTCTGTGTGCTGTGCTGACATTATGGGTATGTTACTGTCTGCTTCTTGTAATAGGATTGCATGTATGTTTAGTGAATGCTTTAAAATAATCCTTTTTTATTATTTTGCAATATGACAATATTTCTTTTTAAATGAACAGCATGTATGTTTAACATGCATTTTTCAAGACTCAACAATTTCTGTGAAAGCTATCATGGTGTAATAGCATTGTATGGAAAGCTTCTTTTCTTCATAAACCCTTATATTTAATCCCTCAAAGCGGCAAGCAACATGCTGGCCAGAGAATTAACTTCAGATTGAAGATAAAGAAGAGGCCAAAGTTAATGACAGCTACAGAAAGCTGAAAGATATAATTCAAGTAGTAGAGTAACAGCTTGCCAAACAGGTTGTGATATTTGCTTTATGACGAATAACTACTGCAAAAGAAAGTGTAGTTCCTGTGTCTACAGAAAACCACATTTCTGGCAAATAGGTTCTTAAACTAATGTTCCTGTGGATATGCAGGAAATAAGTTAGATAGATTATGTTTGGCACGATGCTGGCTAGCTATTTGACTTGAGAATATAAATGGTAATGCCCTGTAATACTAAATTAATTACGCTGGGCAGAATTAAAGTTTTTGTATCATGTTACAAGATATTGAAATAGAAAGGAAATGTGTTCAAAGGGAAAATTAATAAACCTTACTTGCTCTTAAAATTTAAAAAAGATATACCATATTATTAAGTGAAAGGAAAAAAGATTTTCATTACTTTAGCCATGTTCCAACATAAACATATAGTAAATATTCTGTAAGGTACAGGTACTTACCAGTTATTGTCCATCATGTTCCATCAGTGCTTTAGTTACGTATGAACTTCTGAGTTTCTAAAATTGATGTCCTCAAAATATGCTAGAAGCTCAGATAAGTCATGCAAGGATTCAGAATTGTCTTGAAAATATGAATTTCTTCCTATAGTCATTTAATTTCATCTGATTGGGGCAATGTGTACTGTATGCATCTCTTAGCAGTCAACATGTGAAGGAATTGGTGAGGTTTGTGATGGAGACTTGGAAATAAGTGTTCCTGTCATTTGGGTATAACTGGCAAATCCTGGATCAGACATTATTTTTGGCCTCTACATAATTCACAAAATCGCAGAATGTCTAAGGTTGGAAGGGGCCTCTGGATGTCATCTCATCCAATTCCCCTGCTCAAGCAGGGACACATACAGTAGGTTGCCCAGGGCTATATCCAGATGGCTTTTAAATATCTCTAAGGAGGCAGACTCCACATGCTCCCTGGGCAACCTGTGTCAGTGCTTGGTCACCCTCACAGGAGCAGAGTATTTCCTGATGTTCAGAGGGAACTCCTGTGCTTCAGGTTGTGCCCATTGCCTCTGGTCCTGGCAGTGGGCATCACTGGAAGAGCCTGGCTCCGTCCTCATTGCACCCTCCCTTTAGATGTTTGCATGTGTCAATAAGATCCCGAGTCTTCGCTTCTTCAGGAGAAATTACGGGAGAAATGCTCCAGTCGTTCATCATCTTTGTGACCCATTGCTGAACTCTGTCTTGTACATCCATCTCTCTTGTACTGGGGAGCCCGGAACTGACCATAATCTGGTGTTAATAGTTGAAGATAGAGGGGGGGAAATGGCGATTTCCAGTCTGTTAACGATGCAGTAACAAAAAAAACCTATGGGTAAGAACCTAAGGTTATGAGACCTTTCCTCTGCCCCAGCTCAACTCTTTATTCTGTCACAGACTTCCAGCCTGAGAAGATTCAGGAGCTTGTTCAGGTTTTCATGTCTGGATTTTTGTATTCACCTTTCACTTGTGCTGCGACTCAATGCATCAGGAGACTGCTTTGTTACAGGAGTTGTGCACTTTTGTCCTTACTTGAAGATGCAGTCTCTTACTGGCTTAGTGGTGCTGTGTACCCATTCCTCTGAGGCTGGGTTTGATCATGTTCTGCACACTTCCTGTGAGGGGAAGTATTCCAAGCCTCACTGCAGTAGTTGTTCCTTAAAACATAGTACAAACGCATAGTGACAGTGTTCAGCTGGCATGGGTACAACACTGCCAGGATTCAAATAAAATAAGAATTTTATTTGGAAAACATACTCAAAACCTGCTGGAACCGTGATGTAAACATATAACAGTATTCAAGCAGTGCAGCTGTCAAGATATTTTCATGTGCAGAAAGACACTCATAATAATTCTTTGCATCACATTGCACTGAGAGTACAGGAACTTTGTTCAATGCACTACTTATTCCATTGAGAATAGAAAGAGGGCTTTTATATCTTCATAGTTTACATAGGATATCTGTGTAGTTTGCTGGAAAATACATAATAAATTAATGCTTCCTTTAAAAATAATAATTAGAAGTAATCTAAAAATGACATATTTTAATCAACATCATCAAAACCTCTTAGAGAATGAAGCCAATACAGTCTTGGGAGTTAAGTAGGGCAGTTTGTTGAAACAAATGGAAGCGATCAATTCCGAGCTTTCCCAGTCTCAGCCAGTATCCTAGAGCAGGAATAAGCACTGCATAAGAGAACGCTTTAATGACAGAATCCTCTTATCTCAGAAACCAAGTAATAAAAAATAGTTATTATTGTCTGCATGCAGCTAGCTTAGGCTGGCATTAAGTACCACAAACAGGAGTCGGCTTTTCTGAAGAATGGCTGGCTGGTTCAGCACCCACGTAGGCCAGGAGGGAGAAGGTAGCAGCTTTGTTTTGTGCATGCCTTCCTACATGGTTCAGTAATGATGCTTTTGAAGAGTTAATATTTCTTCTATAAACTTTTAACATGAGCTTACTTGATGCTTGTACTGAAACAGTTGTGAAGATGATACTCAGTAATGGAAAACTGGTATGGGGTGTGTTTTTAGAAAATTCAGGATCTTTTTATTGATCCTTTTATTAACTAGTCTGTCTTTGTATTCATAATGTTTTGATATTGTGAAAAAGCCTTGTCTGGGAAATACATCTAGGCATGGCATAAGCTACCTATTTCTTTCTGATAGATTTCAGAGTGGTGAGTGTTGGCATCTCTCTAGAGAGCCCTCTTAAACTAAGATGTTTAAGCTCTACTATTAAGCCATTTTTAAAGGAATCACAGATTAAAAGTTTTTTAACAGAAACTTCTGGCTGTAGAAATTGGGTTTTCACGTAGTACTGAGTCGATTTGCCTTTAGAGAAAGTGACGGAGTTCATGTTTTTTCTCTCATTACTTCAGCCTTTAGATCTCAATTAAGCAAAGTAGTCTAGCACAAGCATATTGTTTTGTAGGCAGACCTGTCAAAATAATGATGCTCTTTAGATCCTAAGTATGCACATCTTTATATTCTGTATTAGTGCTGTGGAAGGCTTTACTTGGAGGACAGAGAGATTAAGAGGTAGTTCTTTAGCTGGAGGTGGTTCTCCTCTCAGAGAAGACACAGAAAATAACACTGTAGAGCTATTTAAAATGATTTTATCCACTCTGCATAATAAAATATTCCAAACACATAGTTTATTGTTTTTCACAAAGAGTAGTCATTACTGTTTTATCTTCCCCTGGCTCTTCTTTCCTTTTCATGTAGTCAATATATAAGATTTAACATTTTTATTTTGTGTGGTGTGAATATTTCAAAACATAAGTTGATGGACTAGGCTACAGGAAGACAAAGGCCACTTAGTGCTGCTTCTAAGAGATTCAATTTATCCCTCTCCACGGTGTACCTTGAAGATAGGTCATGAGCATGGACATAGGGAAAGTTTGTCCTTGAGTATGATTTACCATCATGTCAGCTTTTCCCTACATCACCAAATTATTCATCTGAGTCTTAGAAAAGCCTGTACCATTGCTGTGTTGGTCTTTCTGTTCTGTCTGTAAGGAGCTGACTCTTTTTGTAAGTTCAGATGTCCTAATGCAGAGTGGAATCCCCAGTGTCAGCTCTTTCCTGTTGACTGGTTCTAGGCTTCAGCCAGACTTTTCTAGAAGAAAACACGGGGTTTAATGAATCTGTAGAATTAAAATATGCAGCTTTTTAAATTATTTTTTTTTCTATTTCTGAGCTTGATGATTCTGTTTAGAGTCAGATATAGCAGTGGCGTCTTAAAATCTAAAGTGTGTGTAACACTACCTCCTGAACTTTCTGAATCATCTGAAGCATTTGGTATATTTCTCCCAATGTCTCCCCTTCCAAAATACACTGCTGATATTCTGCTGCTATCATCCCCTTCAAGTCTGCTGAGTTTTTCTTAGTCCTTTTCTTTTGTCCTACCAGGAAAAAGAATAACTTGCCAAGTAATTAGCATAGTTTAGGTTAAATAAAATCACCTTATTGTCAGGAAATTTCATATACCTTGTTATGAATGACAGCACTGGCATTAATTCACTTCTTCCACTTAAATGCTATAGTTCTTGTTAACAGAGTTCATGTGATGGGCAAACTGAGATGTTCAGAATTGCAGATAATGGTCCTCTGACTTCACTTTTCTTCTCTCATTTGATGGGGCAAGCCCTAATTCATTCTTCTGAGATATTAAAGTGGTTCTTTTTGTAATACATGAGTGCTTTTGAAACATATACTTCCTTGTTTGTTACAAAACATAATTACTGCTTCAGTAGTAAACTATAGTTAGATTTTGTCACGGGTGGCCAGTTAACTGGTTTTCTTGTTTGATCATTAACTGAATGTTGCAGTTAGACAAACGTTTTGATGACTTAAATACCTCAAAATACTTGGAGAAGTCCAAAACCATTAACTGTTTTGGATGACCTTGAATTTACTAAAGCACATCCAGTGTACCGCATGTGCTTTTATTATAGTCTCTGGGTTTTTTTGTCATGGGGATGGGCAGCTGTATGTGCATTTATGTATTTCTGTTCAAAGCATTTGCTTGTGCTCATGTAAACAAAATGTTCAGTGTTGGGACATTGTTACTGTAGTTGTGCGTTTTTATGAATGATTTTCAGTTATGGTGTGAAGTGACAGAATAACAATATGAACAGTCATAATACTATGTGGGAAACAGCCCATTTCTCATACTTCATGTAGCCTGTGGGGAAGTTCTTTCATTGCTTCATGTGATGAAGTTTTTGGTTTATGTGATGAAAACAGTGGAGTTGCATATTAGAGTAAATATGAGCAGCTTCCTGCCTTTCAATTAAGGAGACTTCAAATTAGCATTCACTTAAGTTTGTAGTGATTGAAGTTACTTTGGCTTAATTCAAGTTATTCAGAAGTCAGTAGCTGAAGTGACTTTTATATAATTTGTACTTTAAAAAAAAATATTTAAACTGGTTTGTGCTAATTAGATGGATTCTGAAAGTTGCCTCTTAATGATGGGGTTTCTGACTGTTGCTGGACAGTTATTATGTTTGTGTAATATGTCTGGTTTTACTGTATTAATATATAGGAAAGCTGTTATCGCTAAGAAGTTTTCAACGCTATTTGATAATTTATCTGATGTAAAATAATGTTGACAGAACTATTGGCATGACACGTGTTACAGCTTAAGAGTGTAAGAAATGTGTTTTTTTTTTTAAATTTATATTTCTTTGTAAAAATCAACTCCTGCTTAAATTCCCTTCTATGCGCCCCATACAACATTGACAGAACTACTAATATTTGAAATTTTGGGCATCAATAGTAGTTGTATACCGGTTTGATAGCGTTGTTGTTAGTGTTGACATTTGTTGTGGTAATTTAAAAACCCTAAGAGAACTGTAAGAGCCTATGACGACTTCTTGAACAGGATTATTTATCAATGTAGAAACTGTACACATATTATAATACACCTTCCAGAATCTGCATTCTCTAAGAACACGTCTGCAAAATTCAAGCTTTTTGGATGCAAATTATTTAACTACATTTTTGCCTAGGAAATTCCAATATTCAGTTTAGTTGATGTGGTAATATCATAGGTAAAATAAGTATTGAATTGTGACTTTTCAGGTTAGAAATTCCACTGTGCATCTTTCTTCTCATACCTTGTTGGCAACAGCTCTATTGTGTAAAGTTGAGTTGAAAGAGGCTATATCTTATATGGTGTTACATTATATTGATAACAGTGGTAATTTAATCTTTCATGTAGTTCATACATATGTATATATAGTATTTTAAAGGGCATCTTTGTTAAGCAGAAGAGTGAAATACACAGTATAACTGATAGATTTCTCATAGAATACTGTATTTCCATATTTATCCTGTTTATGCTAATCATGCAGTTGCTGTGTATTCATTTCAGCAGATTTTCATTCTCTGCTCGTCGATGTGGCTGTTTTAACTCTGTAGTTTTTATGTCTGAAAATGATCCATAGAAATACAAACAAGGAATTGTATCAGCAGTATTTCATTACCAAAGCTGAGGGATGTCAGACATAATTACTGAGACTAACATCTGGAGTGGTTTATTGAAGGAAAACCTGCCAGGATTGTTAGCACATACAAAGGAGCATTATCCATATGTATGAAGCTTTCTAACTGGAGCAAGTTGGGCAAGTACTGCAAGTGAAAGGTATAAAACACAACAAAGATAATTTATGAATGTGCCTGCTATGGTGATGTGTTTCAGTAAACTACTCAAAAGAAGCTGCATCTTTGAGCTTTCCAGTGTAGTGAGTACTGCCAATCTGTAGAAAATTTTGGCAACATCTTTGGGATGCAAATTATTTAAGCTTATTGTGAAGAATGGCGTTATGAGAACCATGGACTCTTCAGCAGAGGTAAAGGTCCAAGGCAGGGTGTGGCCTCAAAATAGCTGGTTCAGTTTTGTGCCCTTTTATCCAGCCATTGTTAAGCTCTCTTAATGGTTACTGTAGAAGACGGTTTTGAAGTGCTGGGAGTCTTGCTAGTGGTTCTTCTCATGCCAGGAGCTCGACAGAATGTTTTGGGAAGAGTGTGACTTGTCTATATGCTCCAGCCTATGACTCATCATAGAATCTCCCTACCAACAGAATGAAGGGCAATGACCTATGAATACTCGATAATTTTAATGGGCATAAAGTCTGTCACTTATCTTGATAAATGTAAGGTATGTAGGAAATACCAAGGTGGAAATTGTGTTCTCAGTTGCCTGGAATTTTCCTACCAACTTCTTTAATATTTTCTGCATGAGGGTTCTAATGGATAGGATTTTGTGCAACTACTGTGCAACACAAGGATTTAATAATGGATTAATATATTATAATTGCAGGGAAAATTATGTATATATTGCATCTGTGTTTGGAGGTTTGTGGTTTTTTTCTGGTTATGGTTAGTAGCACCCAGTAATGTTAATAAAATCATTGCTGTAAATCCTTTGTACCCATCCATGGTTACTTAGCAATATCTCTTTCCAGTGGGTGTATTAGGATAATAGGTTAAAAGTTAAGACTATTGGAGGGACAAAATTGATATTTAAATAGTGTTCCTGTATCCTCTCAGAATTGTGAAGCTTTTATTTTATGTGGGTTTCCCATGTATCTCATTATTCTCATGCATATTCACTTTCTGGCCTTTTTTTCCCTTGTTATTTTAGTGATTGGCAAAAAGACTTAAAATGTTGTTGTCAAATACTTCTTAACTGGGACATCAAAGACATACCTATGTTTTTGATTTCTGGGTCTTTTCAGTTATTACATAATTTGTGAATATATTTTGCATGAATTATTTTAAAATAAGTTTGCAAAATCACTTGGTCACATAGTCTTCATCTAATTCCTGTACCAGTTTTGGTAGGTACTATATTATGTACTGTGAGGTGTAGAAGAAATTCTTTACTGCAAAATTTTTGCTTCTGTGAACTTGCAAAATAACCTGCTTTTGGAAAGTGATAAACTATCTCCATTGATTTTTTTTCATTGAACTGCATAATATATGAGCAGGATTTGTTGTGTGTAAAATGAAATGTATTTACTGAGTACAGACCAAGAGTTTGATCTTAAATCCAAATGTTACCTTAAAAGTTACCTTCCCCAGAGAGGTGGTAGATGCCCCATCCCTGGAAAAATTCAAGATCAGGTTGGATAGAGCTCTGAGCAACCTGCTGTAGCTGAAGATGTCCCTGCTCATTGCAGGGTGGTTGGACTAGATGGCCTTTAAAGGTCTCTCTTCCAACCCAAACCATTCTATGATTCTGATTTGCTAGTAATTGCTGGTTGTGGAATAGACAGACTGCCCTGTTTTCTTAGGTAGCTGTGGTAAACACTTGTTTACAGATCTGCCCTCAGCAAGAGTTTCAGTTTATACTTAATTATTAAGAACAAATGAGTCCCCAAGGAGATGTCATGTATTTCACTATATTTGCAGAGAGCTAGAGTGCTGTTTAAATTACTTCACTCATTTCTTTCTAAGCTAACTATACCTGATACACTGGGAATATCAGTATTTTGTTTAGAATCAAGTAACATTTCATTTTAATTTTTTTCCTAATTTTTTACAGTTTTAAGAAATTGATAATTCTCAAGGAAGCTTTAATTGTTAAATATACAGCTACATTAGGAGAAAGTAATAGCCTAATACCTTCATGTCTGAAATTAGTATTTTATATTTAATAAACTCAGTTTAACTACACTGAAAATAAAACCATAGTGGGTATGGTGCACCCATTGCTTTTTAAATAATTATAGTAAATTCAAATCATATTGAGGATTTACCCCTTGGGAGGCAGTTATATATTAGCAATGCTGGAATTTTCTTTCGAGGATGAGCTGAAACCTGATGATTTGAGATTTATGAGAAAACTCCAGGTTCTTTATAAAAGACATTTGATCAAGTGATGAGTTGCATTTACTTTTAATAGTAAGTGAAGTAAGAGGCCACAGCGGATTTAATCTTGGTCAACTGTAAACTTTGTGAAACTCATGCATAATGTATATGGATGACATGAGTGAATTAACAGTAGTCACGTATTTATTTTAGAAGTAATAAACAGTATAATTCATTACACTGATACGTCAATTTTTCATTTAGATCCATTTTCCCATAGGAAGAAATACTGAAAATATGGTGCTTGACAGTCTTCTGGATAAAAATGCAATATATAATGTGCCAGTTTGGAACTGAAACTCTGTTTAATGAAACTATGCCAGTGCAACAGATTTATGTTGCAAACAAATCTTCTTCTGCATTTGAAGACCAAGTTCAGCACTTATTTCTGTACATATTACTGGTTTGTTTTTGCTCAAAAGACAGTAAGTAGAGCATTTATTACTAAAGCTAAAACACAACCTAAAAACAAACTTATCATGTTTCCAAACAGAATGATGATCATTATTTAAAAGTGCATGCATCCTGCTCCCTCCCTCCCCAGCCCCTTTAATAACCTTCATGTAATCCTTTAATCCTGTAAGCTTTTATCTGGGGCTTTGTATATATTACCAGAGCAACTTACTTTCATTACAGCATCATCAAAGAATGGATTTCTGATGTTCTGTAGTGCACAGGGAGAATTAAGAATTTTTAAAAAACAATTCTTTTCTCTCAGTGCTTTTCCTTTTGGTTGTAACATTTATTTTCCCTTTGTTTCTCATAATATATTTGAAAAGCTAAACATTTACGGTTTGGAGGTGTAGTTATTAAATCTTGCAATTTCATGTTTTTCCACAAACTTCTTAGTGGGGAATAATTTTAGGGTTGATGACGAATGTCACGTAACTCACTTTAATAATTTGTGGTCTAAGAATTCTTTCTATAGTGTATAACAAGCTGACCTTTTGCAAATTGCCAGAGCAGGGGGAATAAATGACATTCTCACATTGAAAAAAGATATCTAAAGTGAGTGTTGCATTTTTAGTTTTACAGTCTGAAGGTCTGGTCATGTTATTTTCAAATTTTATTAGTGATGATACAGAATTAATGTTTGATTTTTCCTGAAAGCTAGATTACTATAAAAGGGGTTCTATTTTGAAAAATTAAAATATATATCACTATTCTGGTCTCTGTTCAGGACAAATCTGTAAGTTATTCAGACAGTTGTAGTTATTTTGAATATAACATACACATTTAATTTTTTTTGATTGGATTGAAGTTAACAGTAATGTCTGGTTGTTGTCATTGAACAAGCTGCAAAATACTGTATTTGTTCCATGTTTTAAAGCCAGAAAGAGTATAGGCTTTGTATAAGTTGTCTCAGAAGAGTCTTCACATGGATAAAATCCAGCATTTTATGAAACATCAGAGCACGAATTATTCTTGTATAGAAACCTATATATTTCGTAGTTCAGTCCAGTAAGTAAAATGACTGGGGAAATGTCTGTATGTAGAAGGACTGGAAATGCCTTTTCCTGAATTGTTTGTGCTGTCATCCATTGACAGTCGGCAGAAGGCATGGAGGAGCATTGCTGCTTCTCACCTCGTGGATTTCATCTTTGGAAGAACTGGTTCTGACTTTTTTAACAGCCTCTCTCAAGAACATGTATTAAAGTTTGACACCTGTCTACATACAAGGTGTTTCTACATGGTTTTAAGGGGAAAAAAAACAGTTGAACTAAAAGAAGATACAGATTGCTACGCTAAATTTGAGACATATTTTATGACCATTATTAATGTGGAACATAAGTATCAGTATTTGTGAATCAATTTGGTCTCCCATTTCTTTATATTAAATTGAGTTTAGGCCGTTAGGGATTGTGGGACAACTAAGTAGGGACAACAAGTAACAACTGATTTTCATGTTAAAATCTCCTCCAAATTGTACTACACCTAATTCAGGGGCTTAATGGTAAAACCATTTCCTGAGGTCTGCACTGCTATCATAACCTGCTTTCAACTACGTGCATAGTTTTTGTCGTCCAAGTAGGACCCAGTGGGACAAGAGTGAATGATTTTACTTAATTGTTTTTCTGTAATGTCAGTGTATAGCAGTTTCTTCTCTTTGTTCTTTGAATATTAGCATCTCTAAGGAACAGGAGCTTGTTTAGCCACTCAAACTTGAAATGGTGAAGGAGGCCCATGTCAAAAAAGAGTGTTTCTATCTCCCCTGTGTCAGGTATACCTTAAAGGGAGGGTACTGAGAAAGTTGCAAGAAACTTAAAATAGTGTTTTAGATTGAAATAGTATTTTCAGCCTTAAGTATATAGCATCACTGAGGCTGTACTCTGTAATTACATTGTCAGTTGAGAATTGCTTAACAATTTTGATGCTTTAAACTATGACAGACTAATTTTGAGAAACGTTATTTTAGTTCTGTGGCACTTGCAGTGGTGTGCAACTGCTTGAAATTTCTGAATGTACACTACATTCTGCTTGAAATTGGAGAAAAAAGAAACCTCTGAAATGAACTGTCAAGCTTCCTTTAAGGAAGATGATTCAGATCTAACCTTCCACAGTAGGTGGTATCACTGGGGATGAATGAAGAATTCTGCAAGATGTAATGCCATTTTGCCAGCAGGAAAACACTTCATATTTAAGATAAAAATGCTTTTTGAAAGCTCCTGGCAGACAGAAAGTGACAAGGTAGTTCCTAGACATTAGCTCTATATCTGGATAGGAGACATCAGAAGAACAACCCTGGAACAATATATTTAAGGAAAGCTAGAATGAAATGAAGGTAATACAGATGGAATTTGTCCCTGAGGTTTTTTTGCTCAGAAGTCTTGTAAATGTCACATTTTAGTTTTTGCAAACTTTAGTTAAAATAAGAATCCTTGTGCTGCAGCGTTTGTAACTGTCAGGATGTGTTTGTGAAGCTGTATACCTGTCAGTCAGACCAGATAGCTGAGATTTGACAGAGCTACTGCCTCATGTCTGTACTTTCATAAACTTTTCATAAGTCTTTTCATCAAAGATGGAGAATCTCGCTAGAGAATTATTACTTTGTTTTTATTTCTTATTCTTTTTTTTTTCCTGCCCCCCCTTATACTTTAAAGTACTCATTCTGAGTCCTTCCATCTATTTTTGACAAAAACCTACTGTGAAAGGTACCTCAGTCTCGCAGCGTGAATCATATACATAATGCTGTTCTTCATCTGTCTTAAATTATACCCCACCAACAGTTTAAGTAAATATTGGTAATCTTTGAAATGTGTGGCACTTTGTCAAATCAAATCCTTTTTGTTTTGTTGGTTTGGTTTCCTTTTTTATAAGTCTTCAGGGACACATTTGAAGCTTTACTAGCTTCTCTTGTAGACTTTTCTTCCCTTGATGGATCTCCGTAGGTTTCTCACACTTGTTCCTGGTGCACATCAGGACATCTGAAATCAAAAATGGTTTCAGTTAATCTTCCAGTACATCTGTCAGACATTTTGAGTTGTGATAGTTTATACAGAGCATATACAGAACTATACATGGAGACATCCACTGCCTTTTTCTGAAGAGAATCTGTATCAGTCATTTTCACTTTGTAATTTCCTCTCAGTGGAGGAAGTTAAGGTGCTGTAAGTCTGTGATTAAAGAAAGACCAATCCAGTTGAAGGAATAATTCCAAATAAACATTCTCCTGCAGTGCCTCACTCTTAACATTAAACATGGATACCAAAATCGGTAGAAGTCAGATGCAGTCACATGCAACAATTATTGAAGCATAAAAACCCTTTGAAAAAGTAGATGGTATGGATTTTCTTTCTTGAAGCTTAGTGCCCTGGGTTTTTGTTAAAATGAAAAACTGTACATCCTAGGACTCTCTGTGAAGGTGTTGTCAAAGACCAGATCATGGCTGCTCAAGTGAAGTTATTATTAGAAAATATTCTATTATATTTAGCAATATATTTCTTAGTTTTCTTCTTTTTTGAAAGAATTGTTTTTATATAATTTTCAATGTAACTTTGATACCATGTCAGTTAATTGCTAGAGAAAAAAAACATGTCTGTGTCTTTTGGGGGGGCTTGATTCATTATAGTCTTCCCTCACCCAAAGTTTTCATAAAGTGCTAATAATAAAGATTTTTACCAGATACAGGTTGAGTTACTTATATTTTAAAAAGAGATACTAACACGTGTTAGTTACCTTACATACATTTATTGCTGCTTTTAATGCGAAGGGACTTACTGTGAAACATTTTTGGCCTTCAGCTTCTTTATTTTAGTTGTAGCATTGTAGGGTTCTAATGGAGATGGATTTAGACTATTTATTGAGTGGATGTTTTTCATGAAACAGGCATGGTGAACAGAAAGAATGCATTGAAATTCAATAATGTGCATAATTCATCTATCATAATTTAACAAATGGAAAAGACTAAGACATGCTGCCATCCATCACAATTATTTTACTGCACTCCAGGGTATGATAAATTGTATTAAACAACTTTCAGCTTAGCAGATTCAGAGAATAGTACTGAGCAAGTTGGATCTTCTTTATCGGCTTACTGCTGCTGTTCATTGACTTGCAGTTTTGACATGTATTACAAAACATTTAATTTGAACTAGACATTGTTCGAAGCTGATTTAAAAACAAATTCGCATAGAGACATAAATAGCATCAACGAATTCTAAATAGGAACTCATACTAAAATTGTCCTTCAGAAGTACCGGCTTGTTCATTGGATTAGATGGTGAGGGGCCAGGGCCTACAGGGTATTGATGTTCTCATTTAGACAGTAGTGTCCAAAGTAAAGGGGAGGTAAATCGTACTGCAGTCCTGAGATTCTTCAACCCTTAGGTTCGTCATGTGCCTCAGTTTATCTCTTCCCTTGTTAAGATGAATAAACTATTGTTTGTTGCTTGTATGATAGTCTAACTAGACTAAACTTTCTCCCCGTTAATAAGAAATAAGCTAAATAAAGAGGAAAATCCAATTAACCATGTAGTTTATTTGTACTCCTTTACATATGTGACAGTTAGCCATTTAATCAGATCCACATGCTGTGCTAGGTGAGAAAAAGTATATGCAGTTTTTTTGGAGTTACGATATTGCATGAGAGACTTTCATGGGAAAAAAATTAAGGTGTGATAACTCTGAATTCCAGGCCTTGGGATGTGATAATTTAGAAGTGAGCATTTGCTTCTGGGCCATGTCACTGTCTGTGGAGGAGACTAGCAAAGATGGGTAGAAATTATTGAGAGGATGCAGTGGCAGCAGTGCCTGGTCGTGACTCCACAGGGTGGGATGTGCTGGCTGTTGGACACAGCCCAGGTCTGCAGGTTATGGATTGATGTGTTGCAACACTGTTGCCAACTGCAGAGTGCAATCTTCATCCTGTGCATGAAATAGGACAGATCTAGGGGCTGTTGGGCTTTCTGCTTTAAACTATTGGAATGTGGCTTCCATCGGACCTGTAGCATGAGCTTGAGGAGTCTGGCTGTACTTTAAATCCACATCCTTGGCTGCTGGTTGGTATAACAGCAAGGGTATGAGGTCTGTTCTTTGCAGAAGAGTATCAAAATGATTCCATTCCTAATGCAGTCATTTTCCCCTTTGCTCCATTATCTCCTTTACTCTTTAATGCATACCATTATGCTGAGGTAGTTGCATCAGTGCTGTCTGAATTGGGCAGTTCACTCCTCTTAAGTGTTGTCCTCTACACTGTTCTTCTTTCTGCTCTTACCCACGCTCTTTGGTTAATTACTCCTTACTTTTTCGGGGGTACATTTCTGGTGCTTTCTTTTCATTGTATGTCATACATGCATACTATCTCCAAATATTTTCATATATTCCTTAATGAGATGTGTTCTTTTCTTGCCTTTGCAGAAAACACTTTAGTATGCCTTCCTCTCCTCCTCCTTCAGTTACTGCAGCTTTTGCTGGTGTTCCTTTGTGTAACCTATTGGTAATCAAAGGTTACATTCCCTGCTGTCATGCTAGAATAAGTGTTCAGACTGCAGTCTTTCCCTCGACTTGCCTTGTTCACTAAAAGCTTCCTTCTGCCAGCCTTTGTGGATTATCACATTTGTAAATTTGCTGTTGGCTGTGACTGCATCTTTCTCCCCGCTTTCCTTCCCTTAAGCTAGGCTCAGTAGCTTTACCTACCTGCTACTCGGGTTCATCTTGAAGCTGTCTACAGGCTATCTTCCATGCCCTCTAGTTAAGGGACTTCTTCCACATTCTTATCTTCATTCAAAAAACATCTTTTAACCTGACACTGAGATTATGTGCAAGTAATTAGTCAACTGATTAGGTTGAGGAGCAGTGAAAGGCAGCCTAAGATGATACTAATTAGGGGCTTTTGGCAATGGAGTGAAAGATGAACAAAGATGATTACAGAGAGATGGGCCTTAAAGGCGTGGATTTACAGTTTTTAGTAAAGGATTTACAGCACAGAAGCTGTTGTTGATTTACCATCTGTGAGAACTGTTGCAGCAGTGTTAATTTCAGATGTTATCATGAAACTCTTTTCACGAATAACTCTGTGTGATAGTGGTGTGTCCTTTTTAAAATAGTAAAGCCATATTTGTGGCTTCATTTTCTGTTGGTCTGTTGAGGGGGGACCTTCACAGGGACTACTCTTTGCTTTACCAAAAAAGACCAAAAGTTTTCTTTCTTGTCAGGTTTGGTGAATGTCAAATGGCTCCACATAATGCTGAGGCTAGTGTAACACAGGGATTCCCTGCAAAGAAAATGGCAGATTCTGGGCATTGCATATATCTAAGTCATAAGAACAACAGCAAGCAAGCACAGAAGGAGGCTCATGTGCCTTCCCTTAGCAAGGAAGAATGTGATCAGTGGGCATCTGAGTGAATGTGCAACATTCTCATTACCCTCATGTCCTGTATCTACCTGCCTTTGAAGTATTGTTGATTAAAAACACAGACTGTGAGTAGGTCATTTCTTCTGTTTTAATATGCTTATTTTGCAAAAAGAAGTAGTAACGAAACACACACCCACACCCCCACACCCCCTCACTCACCCCCGCCTCCCCCACACTCCCTCCCCCCCCCACCAAAAAAGGTGCAGGAGATGAAGTATTGGTGATTGCCACTAGTCCTTTGAAACCAAAGAACAGATCTACTGCTACAAATCAGTGAAGGAGGGAAACAACTATAGGATTAGTATAGCATTTACCTTAAGTCTACAGTACACATGAATTAGACTGAAATACTTTCCTAAAATACTGGAAAGTAAGTGTGCTAAGCAACAGTAAGAAAAATAAGAAACACAAATTTTATGTCATTGTGGTTTCTTTAAATTAATTATTGGCTGCTCTCAGGCTTACCTGAGGTTACAGGGAGAAAAGAAAAAAATAAAAACTACCTAAGAACATTGGAAAATATGTGTGAATGTAACGTGTGCATAAAATGTGGGACACTTGTCTTGTAAATGAGGCAATTTTCTGCAGAAAGGAGATCTATTATTTCGTAACACTTTCACAACTATGGAGAAACAGGGGTGCATTTTGTCAACCATGGTTTAAATTTTACATCAATAAAATAACCTCGTAAGGAGTAGAAACTATTAAAAACAGTGAAACTGACCATTCATCTTAAAACTACTAGTCGAAATTTTACAGAACAAAAAGATGTTATAAATTTTTCTCCAGAAAGTTCCCATGCACAGAATTTCTTGTCTCCATGATTCCTTGTTTAGTCCTTTATTTGCTTTGATTGAGCTCTATTTCTTTAGCCCTATTATTTACAAATCAATGCCTTTCTAAATAAAACACCATCTTTCCCAGAACCCTGCTAATCAATTCATGCTACAGGTGAGTTATATCACAAATTTTTTTACCATTGTGAATAAAACAAATTGTGTGAAAAGGTGTGTGTGTGTGTTCCTCAAAGTCTCAATCCATCTTAGTGGAGCTGTTTGAAAGGGCAGTGACTTCACTGGTTGTGTGGATACTTTCTGGTATAGAGGGTTGTTTTGCATCAGTACTCTGAGTATATGGCGTTATGTTATTTTCATGAAATGTTTTGGACTGATAGTTTCTGTAAAATATGTATGTGTTACTCATTTTATGTTTAAGTCTTGGTTGGGTTTTTTGGGGGTTTGGTTTAGGTTGGGTTTTGTTGTTTGTTGTTTTTGTTTTGTTTTAAGAGAGAATAGACCTATTAAAGAAGTTCCCTGCTTCACAATTCAGAACTCCTTTTTAGATTACGAATTGCTAGGTACTGTCCCTACTACTACTGTTGGCAATTTAATTACTAGCATCATAAAACAGCATAGCTATATTGGTGTGCTTGTTTATCATGAGGGTAAGACATTTCTTTCTAACAATCTGTAGGTGCTTACTTCTGGAACCAGAATTAACATGGATTTGGAAGTTGTAGAAGAGCAGATAGTCAAATTTATATGCAGAATATTACTAATTGCAATAATAGAATTGTTTGATGTATCTTCATTAAGAAGGGAGAAGAAGTAAAATAAGTTACAAAAATGGAAAGGAAGTGGGGGAAAGAGGGGAAGGAGAAATGGATGTGTATTAAAAAAGATGCTAGGAATTGTTTAAAATTGGTAAGGCAAAGCACTAAAAGGTTGAATAGTATGACCAGGTCTGTCAAACGAACGTTAATCTGGCACAAAGTGGCGTGTCTGCCTGGGAGTCAACTGTGTTATGTATCTGTAATTCTTCATTAGGTAATTTTACTCAACACAAAGTTGTGGGAAGTAGATCTTTTCATAGGAGAATGTGATGTTTTGAGAGAACAAGTTCAACTTTTCAGAGATACATGACATTTAGTATTAGTAAAATGTCTGAGTTGGTGCCATGGGGCCTGTTGATTTAGAAATTGGAATGGTACAGAATCATCAGCATACATCAAGTGAGTTTTAAAAAAATGGTTAATAGGTAATCAGTGTGGAGCATGTGGAGGTCCTCTGAGGATTAATTTTAAATCTGATGGTGTTTAACCTTTTTATTAGTGATGAGGGAGAAATACAGAGTCATTACTCTGATAAAAGCATGCGGATGACAACAGGGCTAATGCCACAGTAAGTAGTGATCAGAGGGAAGCTAAGTGATCTTGCAAGCTGGAGTTCAAGAAAGCACTGTATGTTCTGACACAGAAATGAGGACATGCCTCCAGCCTCAAGAAATACTATCAAGGAAACAGTGATTGAAAAAGACTGCAAAGCCATTCTTTTTGATGTGTGATCAGAAGTATCTGAAGCAGGAGGAATACTTGGCATTATTATTATGTCACTGGAATACTTGATTAGCTCATGCAGCAACACAACTCATGAAGGACCACAAACTCAGGGAAGCTCAGAAGAACTCTGTTGAACCATTAAGTGTTTGGAAGCACACGTTTGAAATACCTTAAATCTGCCACTAGAATCTATTCAATAATTCAAATTTACAGTTTTTGATCTGGATTTGCAAGCATGCTGTAGAGAGCTGCTGTTTAATAATTGAGGCAGGCCACTGGTAAAACAAGCCTGAGGGACTAAACAAATTTAGGCTGAGAATTATTAATTTTTGGAAAAATTGAAGAGTTGAAGTGGATGTTCCTTTGGTACTTGTGGTACTAAAGTGATGCATAAGAGAGAGCTGGCTGATATCATTATGAGGCCATTCTTCATACACTTTGAATGATCACAGAAATTGGGAGAGGTGCCTGAGAGCTGAAGGAAAACAAATGTCACTCCTGGCTTCAAAAAGAGCAACTAAGAGTATCCAGGAAATGAAGGAAATGGCAGGCAGGTCAGCCTCACCTCAGAAGGTGATGGAGAAACCATTTCCAGGCATACGAAGGATGAGAAGGTCGTCAGGAGCAGTTAGCATGAATTCACCAAGGGGAAGTGACAAACTTTATAACCTTCTTGACCACCTTAATAACCTGCTATGATGAAATGTCTGGCCTGATAGATGAGGGGAGAGCACTAGCTATTGTCCACCTTGACCACAGTAACTCACAGAGAAGCTCAGAGAGTGTGGGCTGGATGAGCAGATGGTGGGGCTGGCAGAAAACTGACTGAACAGCTGGGCCCAGTGACACAAAGTCTCAGTTGGAGGCCAGTAACTAGTGGTATACCTGTGCAGCACCTTCATTAATGATCTGGATGAGGGTGCAGAGCGCACCCTCATCCAGGTTTGCAGATGACTCAAAACTGGGGGGAGTGGCTGTTACACTAAAGGGTTGTTCAGAAAGGGGAAATGCAAAGTCCTGCACCTGGTAAGGAACTTTTGCAGGCTGGGATCCAACCAGCTGGAGAGCAGCTTTCCAGAAAAGGCTCTGGGCACCTAAGGATCATGGTGAACACCGGGTTGACCATGACCCAACAATATGCCCTTGCAGTAAAGGCTAGTCATATCCTGGGTTGTGTTAGGAGTAGTGTTGCCAGCAGGTCAAGGGAGGTGATCCTTCATCTCTGCTTGGCACTGGTGAGGCCACAGCTGGAGTTCTGGTTCCAGTTCTGGGCTACCCAGTACAAGAGAGACATGGGACATCCTGAGGAAGGTTCAGTGGAGGGCAACAAAGGTGATGGACTGGAGCACGTCTCATGTGATAAAAGACTGAGAGAGCTGGGAGTGCTCAGCCTGTAGCAGAGAAGGTTCAGGGAGATCTTATCAACGTCTATAAATACCTGAAGGGAGGGTGCAGAGAGGACAGAGCTGGGCTCTTTTCAGTGGTACCCAGTGACAGGACCAGAGGCAGCAGGCACAACTTGAAACACAGGAGGTTCCCTCTGAATAGTGGGACACTCTGAAACATGTGACTGAACACTATCACAGGTTGCCTGTAGTGGAGTCTTCAGCCTTAAATATACTTGAAAACTATTTGGGTGTTGTCCCTTGGAACTTAGTTCTTATTGAGATATTTAGACCTGTTTGCTGCGTCAAATACAGAGACCAAGCATAATTTTTTATATAGATTTTTAAACGTTTAAGTAAGATACATTTATACAAGAAGAAAGTTGCCCCAAAAGCTCAAATGGTTATTGTTTTCTAAGTAATTAAAGGTTACCCAAGAAAGAGACTTCAAAATACATGTAAAAATATGTGTATACACCATATATAACAATAGTATTACAGTAATTTGGCAGTTTCGAATAATTGAGCCAAAAACCTCTGAGCTAATCTAATGTGTCATAAATCAATGATACTATCCTAACCTATACTGTTTGGAGACATGAGCATGCATTTAGCTTTTATTAGACTATCCTATCCAGAAGCAAACTTCGGCAGTTGAGAGGGCAGGACTTTCCCAGTATAACGTACTGGGGCTCCAGGAATATCAGACACTTTTCACAAAGGATCAGAGATGCTTATCCCAGTGTTACGACCTGGACAAGACATCCCTTCCATCAGGCATGGAGCAAGAATTAGTGGAAAGCAAAAAATTGTTTGAGTCAACCTTTGGTCTTTGGATTAACTCATACTTACATTACTACAGTCACGCACACACAGACCTGAAACGTTTTCTACAAGGTTAGCAAGTGGCCTCAATTCCTCAAGTTCCCCCCCCCCCTTTTTTTTTTTTAATGGTACAATATTTAAGTGAGTTTACTACTGACTTAATCCTCTTACAGGCAAGAATTGAAAGTAATTATTTTATCTCAGTAGTGTAGTGATAGTGCCATGTTCTGCTGTGTGGGAGGTTCAAGAGTTCACTCCTTGGCTCTTATAAGCCTGGGCATGTCAGTGTTACAGTGGTGATGTTTTCAGTAGTGTCAAATGTGAGTCTCTCTTATAGTTGATGAGATCTTGTGAAAATATCAGAGGTTTCTAAAATTAATTAATTCTTTTCCTTCTGAAAGGAGGTTATAGATGTGATGAATGAAATAAAGGATAATTTACTTCAAGAGATAGTGACTGAAACCAAGGGGTAAAAAGAAGTAGCAAACTACATTTAAAAATAGAAATTTATTTATACCAGTAGCACAGTTAAAGCCTGTTGTGCTGACTGAATTTAGGAAGCAGACCTGGGATTCAGCCTTAGTGCTGCTAATGACTGGAGGCGTTATCGATGTAGTGAACTAATTAGCCGTGTGATTAAGTTGCCTGCTGGAGGTTTTTGACTGCTTCATCACTGTGGCACCTCCTACAGGTTAATTCATTGAGCAGCACAGGTAAAACCTCCAGACGGAGGTCCTGCTCTGCTTTCATCCAGCCACAGAGTTGAACTGACAGCAGTAACTTAATCAAGATGAATATTTTCCTGAATTATTGATCAACTAGGTAGAGCTGCATCATAGAATAGATGTTTGGGGATGCATCTGTAGGAGTTTGTAGTGGTTGCATGGGAAAATGCATACATAGTAACTTTAAAAAGCAAACCAAAACGAGTAACAGCCTTTCTGACCTGAGGGAAAATCCATGGATTAAAAAAAAAAAAAAAAAAAGAGAAGAGGGGCTGCGTGGGCTTCAGTATCTCTTTGATTCCTTTAAGTATGTAAAATTCTTTTATGGCATTTGTTCTCAGATGTCTCAGTACACACATTAGAACTCAGAACATAAACAGCTCATTTAATAAGATTAAAAATTATATCACTTAGAATTTGTAGGGGAAAATACCTTTTATAAGGTAGTCTAATAAGAAGAGGAATGAATACCAGTGTGTCCTGTCTGTTTTTTCTTTTGCTCTACCCATTGATGAAGTAGAATATAAACTTCTGAGATATTTGGCAGATGAATTATGAAATTAATCTTAACATTAGCTTTTTAAAAATATTTTAATGCTGTGGAATCCTTTATAAAGAAATTTTTAGGGGGGTTTTTTGTGATTTTTTTTTTCCCCCTGTTTTTAATTGTGGCGTAGCTGAAAAGCCTCTTGAGACTAGCAAAGTGAACACTGCCTTTGTTCTTTACTTAGAGCTAGAGCTGTATTGTAAATACTCTGTGTTTCTCGTCCAAGCTTAATATGCTGTTATCTAACAGGATGCATTAAGTGTTCTCTAACAACTGCAGAACTCATCAAGCAAATGGAAAGATTAGCCCTGAAATCAAGCTTCAAACTTTTATTTTCACACAATCAATAGACAAGTAATGCACGTTGGATTTATAATGATATTGAGATTGACTGCTTAAATCCTTTTTTAAAGTTCAAAGCTGGAGACAGATTGTGTGTACAAGCAATCCACAGTAGAGTTTCTAAGTAGGGGCTTGTGATAAATAAGTGAAATTGGGTTTGACTGAAATGGCCCATCAGTCCCACATGGGTTTAGCAGGAAGATTTCAGCCTCAAAAAGACAGAGTTTTGGAGAAGCATCAAGCATTGGTTTCACATCACCTGAGATTGCTTTGTGGAGTCTGCTGGGAGAGGTAAAGACAAGAGGCTCATTAAAAATGAGCAGCACCAAGGAGAATGATTGAGCTTCAAGTACACTTGTGGTTTTTAGCTTGAAGAGTTTAAAGGCGAAGATACATTTTAAAAACTCAACTGGCAGATGAGAAGAATGCTGTCAGGTTTCTCAAAGAAATCCCTTTATATAGAGATAAATAGCACATTTTAGTAGGTTTTTGACAACATCAGGGAAAAAAAACCCCGAACAACCAAACCCAAAAACCTTGCTCTGCTCAGAATGTCCTTATACTAGGATGAAATGATAGTTAATCTCTCAGCTATCAAAATCGGATTTTGATAAAGCAGGTTGTCTTCAGCCCTGTTATTTGATAACTTCAGAAGCAGTATTAACTGTCTGTAAAAGTTGTGGAAGCTGGGGAAGAAAGGAGTCTTGGGGCTCCCTTTGAGGACATTCTTCCTGTACTAGCAGTCCAAATGCAGTATCTTAAAGTTTATGGTGAGCCCATTGTCTTAGAGCTGGCTTTTACCTAATCAGGACTTGGAACTGTTTTGCACTGTTGTACTTTCTCACTTTAGAAAACATATGCTGAGCTTTAAAATCAGAATGTAGCTTCTTATTTGCTTTTTGTTCTGATACCTGTGCTGTTAATAGATACAGTTATAGGTGTTACCGAGTAGTTACAGTAATTTAAAATATCACAGGTTTTGATTAGTCTATGAGAGCAGAAGGATTGCCTGTCAGTGTCTGTCCATGTACCTAATGCTGTAAGGCAAGGAGTGAACAAAGCAACATTGACCTAGGAAGTAACACTTTGGTTTGGTTTGTTCAGTCAGAGCAAGTGTTCTTTAGCTCAATCTGAATTGTAAATTTATGTGATAAATGTGTTGAAGCAATATAGTCTTTTTTTCATAGTCTCGTATCATGAAAGCAGCTGATAGCTGTTTGTTTTGTGAAACTTGTATGACTCCTGGCACAACCATAGGCAGAAGCAGTGGCTGCTTGCTTTGTTGTTTTTGCCTTCATTCACATCCATTCATTCATGCATCTCCATTACAACGTGGGGAAAATCTTTGGGGGATGGGGGGTAATTGAAGAGCACAATTTCTAACGAAGAATGAACATCTTGGATTTTAGTAATTTTAAGAAAAAAGTACTATTTTTCAAAGTTATTACAAAGTACCTTAGTGAAAATCAGACTCCAGTGGGATCAGGAATTTAATGGCTTTGTGAGTTGAATGGCTGGCAGTGCTGGTTGTGGAAAAGGCAGTTTGACTGTCTTTTATTAGGCTGTATTTCCCCAGAGCCCTAGGATGGATGTAGCATGAAAAGGTTTGTCCTCATGACAAACTGAAAGTCTAATACAGTGTTTCCTGAACAGATGTTAGAGAAGTGGTCTGGTGGGGTCCCATAATCACAGTCTTGATGATTGTATGTTTCTTAGGTTACACTGAGATTTAAATAAAGTGTTGGGCTGAGCAGACCCTTTATTATGATAAATTTTGGCTGCAAGGTATGCATTTCAATCTCTTTCTCCCAGCTGGGGGAGAAGAAAAAAAGAGTGGATCTCCCCACTCTGTTTTTTCCTTCCGAGTTGCATTTTATTTCACTTCAGATTTTCCATTATGTAAGGTTCTTTCTTGAATATCATCTGTGCAGTTCTGTGGTTTTTTCCACTTGTACAATTTTGTGTTGCTTCCCAAATGCGTTCCCCTGCTCTTCTCTCCCCTTCCCTGGACAAATCTTTCTGGGGCAGACCTACTGTGCTGTATTTTAGTGAGTTATAAACATGCTGGGTTACTCAGATGAGCTGAAATGAAAAGGACTAAGCAGTTTTTCAGATAATCAGTTAAAAAGGTGGAATTAATATGAAAATACTGAAAGGAGACAGCTGTGTTCTTTACTCGGAATTTGCTTATCTTCAACAGATCAGCACAACTGCTTACATCACTCATAAATAATATAGTGAGAAATTAACAGTGAGTGATTCCTGAGCTTATGCTTTGTCAGGGCAGCACTTCACCTAAGGAAACAATTTAGGATTCTGCCTTTAGGCATTGGTAGCTCTATGGGAGCAAATGAAACCAGTAAAAAAAGAAATCAAATTAGTAATTTCTTACTGTGTTTAGGTATTTTCTTTTTCATTGCAGCTGCACATGCTTGGGCATATTTTGGTGATAGATCTCAGTGAACTTGAAGGAGGACTGAAGGTGAAATTGCAATAAAATCTAAGTGAGGAAAGGATACAGGCATTCTACGTAATAATTGAATTAATAGGGGTGGCATCTGTTGCCAGTATAAGAAATCACAAATAGATGTGGAGTGGAAAAGAGATACCTGTGGTATGTGTTTTGTCCCTGGGCTGATGGAAGGGTGAAGTGCTGCAGACTGTTACTTCAGAGTCACCACTGGGGTAGGGGGGTGTGTGTGGTCCAGGAGCTGGACTAGAAATGATCCCTCTTTCTTTTCTTCCATAGAAAAAGAGTACAGAAAACATTGTCATGTGTTTTATTGTAGTTTTTCAAAACAGAGGGATCATTACAAGTCCTTTTCAGAGCTACTGCATGGTGTCAAAAGAAAGTATGCCTAATTGTTACCTTCTGTCTGTATTATTGCACGATGTACATCCCACGTTCCCAGTTATGTTCTTACTAGTCTCCACTTCAAGTAAATGGAAAAAAAATAATGTCTCCCATATCTCTGCTGCATAGTGTCTGCTTTTTTTGCCAGCCAGGATGACTGAATTCTTTTACACATTTAATAAAAGGGCTTTGAGCACTCCTGGGTGGTAGCTAGAAAAATAAATTAAGGAAATCTTATGATATAAACTATGTGAAATAGGTGTGCAGTTGCATTTTTGTTTTTCTCAGTAGGCTCATTCCACTGCCAGAATATAGTTTGAATTTTTAATTCTGTTTTAAGTATGTGAAAAGAAGGTTCCTTTTGTTAGTTATTCATAGGTCAAAGCTTTATGTCAAAACGTTTCACAAAGTTTATAAAAGAGATTTTTGCATCTGGAAGCACATTTTTGTCATGCATTTGTGATAAAGAAGATGAAAAACATATGGGGAAATCTGCCTTTTATTTATTCCTTTTTATAGTAGTTTTGACCACAGCTGAGAATTTCATCAGGTTTGCGTAGCTCCAATAAAAATGTAAATCAGCTGTCTCCCTTTTGCAGCTGTTATGTCCAGTGTGGTCTTTTTAATAAGGTATATACATGTGTAGGTTAAATAGGTGTTACGGATTGGACTTCTTGGAAAGTCATTCCTAAGTACTTCTCATGTGAAGTTTTTGGTGGTTTTTTAGAAGGCTTTTTTAAGAAAGTTAACATACATTTCTAAAGTGAATTCCCTAATCTAGAACTCAAGCATTTAATTAATTATTATAAAGGATAACAGTATTTATACCAAAAAAGAAATTAAAACAGAGAAAAAAAAAATCAACTACCCCCCAACCACTAAAATTAATCCATAGCAGCTAATTTGTACAATAAATGTCTCTTAGTGTTCACTTTTGTTGACCTGGACGACCAGCCAATAGTTATAACACCTAGTGTGGTATCCTGCCTTCAAGCATAAAAGCTGATGACTTCTGCAAATATGCTTGTTTTAATAGTACCTTTCAAAACAGGGTTTCCTAACTAAATTTCTACATGATCCGGTAGGTTCTCTGTTGGTTTGAAGACTCAGATATTTCTTTTGGTAGATGTCCTAACTAATGATGATATTAACTATCACTAATATTGCAAAATCAAACAGCCTGGCATTAAAAAAATGCCAGAAATAAGTTTGCTCACAGAATATTAATGTGCACCCATTTTTCCATAGACCTCGTAAATATTCACTGATTTTAAAATTACATGAATGTGTGGATATTATTTTTTTACATAAGATGAATTATATTAATTTTAAGAGCCCTTATTCAGGGTCTTGCCTTGGTGAGTGGTGTATGTTTTTGTGTCTTGGTAGCTCAAAGGACTTTAAATGCACATTTTGAGAGGAAACTTTTTTCCAGGGTTTTTCACTAAAGTCCAGGAACCCAAATTTTGAATACTTCTCAGTATCTATTAAGCAAATGTAATAGTTTAGAAAACATTTTATTTGCCTAAATGTGGGTAGGTTTACAATGACAGATGCATCTTCCATAAAGTTCAACTTCGCTACAGTGTCCTGTGTCACAAAAACTTTGTCAGGTAAGTGGAGGGAGAACAGAGAGAACAACTGTAAATGTTTTATGAACATGTGGTGAGCTTTTGAAGTCTCATAAATAACTGCTTTGAATGTTAATCTGAAATTATTTTTTTCTCTGTATAGTCAGCACGTGTGGTACTGCTGGAATTGTGTCCATGAATTTGTAACTCTCTAGCATTCTCATACCATCTTTTCCACCTGTCGTAGTATATTTTTTGTATAATTTTTTATCTGTTATTCTCCATTCTTATGGATAGAATTAATATCTGGAGTTTCTTAGTTGCAAAACATCCTTTTACGTCATCATTTTTGCTCTGGCTCATGAGATTTTTTCAGACAATTCTTCCATCCTCTGCCATTTTCAAAACCGTTTCTTAGCACAGCCACAATCAGAGAAGTTATCTAATTGTAAAATCTGTTTCCTCTTGCTCTTCTTTCTCACCCCAGTGCATATGTAGACTTGACAAAATGTAGATACTGTTTTAAATTTGATCAACTTTATGTAGCACATGGATTTTCAGACCCCCTGACCAGTAATATAGGTTACAGGATTATTTTAGAGCTCTGAACACTTGCCTTTAGTAGAAATGAAAAACTTGCTATATTTTGAGAGAAAATAAATGTTCCATCTTAAAACAGACTAGCCACTGTTGAAAGCTCACTTGTAAAGCCCGAATAAGAATTTTTGGGGCATGTATGTCATTGCAGATACGTGGCAGCTCTCTGTGTAGTTTGGAGGGACACAGAGAAGAACTTCTTTTACTAGCTTTCTCTGAGCTAGCATGTCTGGAAAGCCCTTCCAACATGTAATGCTGTTACACCTTTGAAAGGGCAGATAGAGCCTTTTTATGCTGAGAATCTACACACAATGCAGAATCCAGGCAGACCTCTCTGTCCAGTTTCTAATACGTTCCTTGAACTATCCATTTATGTACCTCTAGTTAGTTTACTTGAAGCTTTATTGGCTCAACAGTTTATTGATTTCAGAGAAGCAAACAGATTTGTATTAGACATTTTCTGTCATCACCCTATCTATAGGTTATACAGCAGGGCAGACCTGTGGTACAGGTATAGAGGCAGCATTTTAATTTTTTTTTTTAACGTTAAAGATTGTCCTTTGATTCCCACTGTTGCTTTCTCTGCTAGTGGGTTTATAATTGAGAGTGTTTTTTTTTATTTTCCACATTATGACTCCTTATCTGCCCCCAAAGGAGTAGTTGTTTATTCTCTGATGGGATGGTTTGTCAACCTAGAGGCTGAGGATCCCATTTTCCTAGCGATGCATTTCTAAGATCACTTTCTAATTGTCATGAGAGTGTCTGAATAGGATGATTGCCCTGAGCAGTAACCGTTGGGGATAAGCCGACGCATTCACAGTTTAAGCAAACTTAGCAACTGTAGTTTGTCACAGGTTTTTATTTTAGTTTTCATTTGTCTTTGGTGTGTTGCCGTGGTGTTGTGCTTGCTTGCTCTATAGCTCTTGGATGCAGGGTGTTCATCAGGACAGGAGGGAATGTGGTTGGCTGACAAATGGTCTATTGTTGGTTTGGGCACAGGCTTCTTTTGTTTTATGGACAGAAAGGAGAGATCCATTTCCTAATAGGAAATGAATCTTCCACTGCATTATCCAAGCCCCCTGATATGTTTTGTGGTCTAGACATCCAGCTTTCAGATCAGATATAAAAATCTTTATTTCTCTTTCAAAGAATTTCTACATTGTATTTAGAGTTGATTGAGATAAACATATTTTCAGTATGAAACTGAAAATACAGAGACAGCAGAAGTCAGAATACTTTTTAAATAAGATAAAGAAGAAGAATAGTAAAATGGGGGAGTCAGTAAACTCATCTTCTGGGTTCACATATTCTGCAGTGGAATTCATGGTACTATGGCAGATCTATAAACCATTGGGCTTTGCGGTAAAATAAAAATTGATTTCATCCCAAAGCATGGCCATTTCATCAGTTCTGGTATGCACATACATTCCCTGCCAATGCTAGCACTGACGCTCATAAGAATTACACGTTTTAGCACTTGTACACTTGGCAGCAAATTTTTGATGGAAAGTGCATATTGAACTGAGATCTTTGAAGTATATAAAACCAACAAAAGTAAAGCAGTGTCCAGTGTAACTTGAACCTTTTTCCTCTGTTACTTTTTGTCACTTAATGGATTTTGTCTTTTAGTATCCTAGTATTTGTTAAGATATTATTTGAGAATGCATCATAACAGATGTCATAGTCTGTAAAACACGGAATAGTTTGAATGAAACGTCATTCACCATGGGAAAAATATAGTGTGTACTTTATCCCTTTAATTGGTTGCTTACATCTTAAATTATATCCCTTGTTTGAGCTCATAAATTTTTCAAGATCTGAAGTAATTTAACTGAATAAAAATAGAAGCATCCAAAAAGGTCTGCATTTACACAATGGCATGGTTATATTGAACTGGATTCATGATGGTTAAATGGATAATTGCAGTTGAAAGAACCATAGGCTGTAATAAACTATGTTGCGTCTTGTGCATTTGTTATTTCAAGTCCTCCTAGGAATCCAAAAATATCTATAAAATGCAGCATTAAGCCAAAGAATCTTAATAGGATGTATATCTCCTGTTTTACTTATAAATATTTCAGTCAGCACAGAATTCATCGTTTAAAATACAGTTTGGCTGTCCAAACTGTGATGTCAGTGTAACAGGCAGGGAAATTGCTTTGCTTGATTAAACTGTGTAACAGACAATATATATTTTGACTGTTATTATCAATTCTAATGGAAAAAAATGAGCAGAGTTTCTCAAGTGTGCAAGTTGATTATAAACAACTGCCTGTCCTGGCAGTGGCTCATGTTTCAAAACAGTGCAAAGATGAGAGACGTTAAAGACTGCTGATAATTGTTCAGATTTTACCAGTCCTTGTTGATACCACGTGTCCATAGCAGTTTATGAAATAGAAACCTTATGCGGTAAGAGCATGGTGACTGGAAAATAGATGAAATGCTGCAGAAGAAGGCAGGAGGGCTTCAGTAGTGGCAAACATAGGGATTTGTCAAATATTATGACCCATTTCAAAGAGCTTCATCTTAGCTGGTATAGAGACAGATAAAAGGGTCAGAACTTTGGGGAGGAGGCATAAGCCATTAGGCCTGTGGATGACTCTTAGTGTATAGTAATTGTATCTTGGCTAATTTGGCTAAGGTTTTTTTTGTGTTTTTTGTTCCATTAAGTTGTTCAGTCTATCCTCTACTTCCAACATCTGTATATGCGGTTTTAATCTACAAAGGTCTTTACAGAAAGTCATGGCTGTGCAAAAGCCTTGATTAGTATTCATCTTATCCTTAGTGACTGGCTGTAAAAGGAAACATGACTTGGCATCTGTGCTGTTAAAGATCTTCTGTATGCTGGTCAGTTCTCCGGATAGGTGACTGTACAGCTTGATTAGTCATAGTAATACTTGCTACACTTTCCTTATTAATTGTGGGTGAAAGGGGCTTAGGAATGGAAGTAGTTCAGAAGTTCCTTTAAAGCTCTTCTTACAGCGTATGTGAAGATTAGATACACATTTTGAGAAAATTGTAGTAAACTTACAAAGGTTTGAAAGATGTAAATGGCAAAAATAAGAGGGAAAAAAAAAAATCCTGACAGAGTGATTTAGCTATAGACTTGCAAGAGAAATGAAAAAAAACCAGTCAAGTCATCTAGACAGCTAAAACTGTCATTCTGTTTACATTTTTGACATCTTCCTAATTTTTGAGGAGTACATATTTGGAAGTAGCCTTTACTAATAACCTGGGATCCCAACTCATGCCTCTTTTCCAGTATTGGACATTTTGCAGTGCTTGGCTCCTGCGTTTGAGCAAGAAAACACCTTAAACTCTTCTCTCTTATCACTAGAGATATGTATGATGTAATGAGGTGTGTGAGCTATTCCATACGTTCATTGGTCCTGATTTGGATTGTAAACCCTGATTTATGCCAGGTTTTACTTGGGTGTATATTTTTTGCCAAGCTTAACTACATTGCACACTACATAACTTGGTATTTAAATTTATGTCCTATTACCACTTGCAGTACTTTTTCAAGGAAACTACCTTTTGCTTCATCTGTGAGGTTTTTATTGTTATTTCTTATAAAAAAAGCACAGATAGGTCTGTGAAAGTTGATGTTTAGCGTTTATGTCTGAAACTTAGCTTATGATGTATTTTATGAAGTTTGAAGTAATATTTATGCAAGTAATGCAAGTACTAGAACAAATGTGTAAATGCCTGCCTAAGTTTCTAAGCCTTCCCTCTGGAAACGTTGCAGATGTTGTTTAATATACTTTATAAAAATCTCATGTATTTCTGAATTTGTTTAACTTCAGGAGAGAGAGAGTTTATATATGCTGTTATCACTGAGGCGAAATGTTAGAGTTTGGAGTTGTCAGTTTTTTAATAGGTTTTCTGTTCCCACTGGATTATCTAATTGAATCTTGTGCACTTTAATTTGTAGAGCAAGAAGCAGTGTCCAGAGGTGCTGATTTCCCTCCCACACTTAGATCTAATGGAGACTTCCCATAGAAACATATTTTAGAGCAGAGACTAGTACAGGATGACCTGTATCTGAGGGCAGGGCAATCATGGTATGTTTGAAAAGGCCAGTGTAATGTTCTCACTGTTAAGAGAACAAAAAATTATTTGGTGATTGCATATAAAAATAATTTCTATTGAAGATAATATGCTTGCAAAGTTCTCGCCATGAATCTCAAACATACACTTGGACTAGATATTAGGAAGGCTGGACTTCAGTTAGGTGGAGTTTGCCATGTATAGTGGAATTTTGTCTTCTATATTTTGATAAGGTATTCTGTAATGCCATTTAGATTGTTCTATGAAAATTTAGATTTTTAAAGTAACTTTTAAAGCTAGATTTTGTCTGTTTCCTATTTTAATACAGCTTGGCAAGGCTAAGCCCAGTGTGCCTATGGAGAGATAGCAAAGATGATGAATAGCCCTAAAGTTTAGTTTTGTTTGAACAGCTCCAGAATTTCCTTTAACATGGACAGAAATATCCGTGACTAGGGTTATATTTATTTTCCCAAATTGGAAAGATGTCATTCTTCACTGGAGTGAAACATCAAATAAAACAGAATTTTATAACCCTGTGTTAGTCTTCTGTTAGCTGATAACGATGTAAAAAAGCTGGAGAAGTTTCCTCTGTACCACAGGATAAAAAGCAAAACTTTTCCATTTTCTTGTAGATAGTGTTAGAATCCACTCTTCTAAACTCAGGATATTAGTTTTTTCTCTACCTTAGCTTGGGATATCATTAGCTTTTATAGCATGTTATTCTTTTCTAATTTACTGAGAGTGAGAGAAAAAGAGGAAATAATACTGTTTTCTTTCAGAGACTAAGCACAGTCTGGCATTTTGAGGCAGATATGCTGTATTTTATCAGAGGCGATCAGTGATCCCATCCGTGCTGTTTTGTTTGCAGCACAGCACACCTGGAAGCACCTAGGCCTTTCTTTACTTGGGAACCAAGATATTTCAGAGCTGATGTTCCCACCCTTACAGTTTTCTTCTAAAATGTAGGTCCTTGGGTGTGGAATAGTTTGTTTTTCCTGAGGAATACTAATCTTTTAATATTCTGATCTTTTGCTGCTTTTTATTTTGTTGTTTTGTTTTTGATACCTGATGATTGCATCATAAGAGAAAATTTGTCTGCAGTTCTAAATCTGGTTTTACCTTTGAGCTTTTTTTTTCATGACAAGAAGTTTTTATGCCCTCTCAGAAAGTGATAATAATCAATAGATAAACGTTTGTATTAGAAGATGCTTAAAAAGGACACAGCCTGCATTGGATGATGTTGTAGTTGTTAGGATTAGCAATTCTTAATCTGTTATCTGCTTGCCTTGTTTAATTTTTATCTTTGTGTTCCTTTAACAGGATGTTGTACTTTCGATGAACCTCTCAGTTCCTGTGGCTACAGTCAGTCAGATGATGATGATCTTAACTGGGATCAGGTGAACACACCAATAAAGCCATCCTCAGGTCAAGGGATGCCATCCGGTTGGTCTTTATTTTACTTTGTTTCTTTTTGACATTACCTTTTGTGTTAATTCAGCATTTCTTGATAGTACTGTCATTAAAATGCTGCTTCATCTAAATGTTTGTTAATTGCAATACTCAGATATTTCGAGTGATTTTTATGAGGGGTATTTTGCAAATCAAAGGTTTTCTTTTGTTATGTGGAGAATATAAAGGTTAGAGAATAGAAATAGAAACTTAATGTCATCAGGGAAGGTAGAAAGAAAATAGAACAGTGTTATGAAAATGAATCTGAAGTAGTACTAGAAACAGCAGACAGGACTATTTAGGCTCGAAGAAGGAATAGTAAGAGATAAAACAAAGATGGCCTCGGGCAATTTCGTTGAAAGAGATATTAATCAAAATCTGCTTTGAAAAGAAAGAGAAAAAGAGGTGAGAGAAAAAGCAGAGGTATCCCAAAACAAAGGGTCTCAATGATATTATGCTTGTTGTATTTAACAGACAGTTGTGATACTATTAGTTAATGTATTTTATGCACTGCATGCAGTTGGACCTTGTTCCATAGCAACAACCCTTGCATTCTCCTGAATTACAAACTTACTCTGGTAATGCAGTCATTCCTTTAGTACTTGACCCACATAAATTTGTAAAAATCTGTCCATTGGTTTTAAACTATTCACTAGCCTAAAATGTACCAGTTGTTCTTATTTCCTAGTTTTTACCTAGGCATGTTAAGAGTTCCCCCCATGTACTGATCCCCATCTCCTGGGAGATGATTGCCTGCAGCCCAACTCAGCATCTGCTTTGGCTTTTAAAAACTGAGCTTCCCATGACTATTGTCATCTAAAAGTAGGTGAACAAAAAGACCACTACATAAAATCACTGATTGTAGCATCATGAGACTTCTTCGGCATGAGCCTCGTAACAGTATAAATATATCCATAACACTTAAAAGCATTGCAGATGAATGTTCTGGTATTTCACATCCATTTCAATTAGGTCATTAAAGGACCCATAATGTACTTTGGCGTTTATGTAAAACGTCTTTAACAGTTGTCCATCTTGAGAAAATGTTCCTGCCTAATTTTTGAATAAGGGAATAAGAAGATAAACAACGTGAATGTTCAGAAGTGACAGTATAAACAAAATCTGTACCTATGCACTCATCAATAATGTACTAATAAATGTACTAATGTAGGATATGTACCAATCAGCCTTACATATCATTCACCTGTGAAAATGCTTTCAGTGGTCTTCACTGTAGCTTTATCAATGTTGCCCTGTGTTGTGGACAACATCTTATCTGAGGTTCATGGCTGAACTGAAGTACCTTTGCCTTCAGCATCTTGTTTCCTCTGGCAAAAGCAGGACTCCCAGCTCAAGATGAACGGTTTATTTGGCACTTGGATCATCATGCTGGGTTGAGTTCATTGTCCCAGATAAAGGAGGTTCTTTCAAATTCCTTTTATAAACTGGCTTTCATCCAGTGGTCTTGGCATATATTGCTAAACATTTTCTGAACTATTTTGTTAGTGCTTAGTACTGTTTCTCAAGTTGGAGCTAACACATATAGCTTATCAGTCATCTTGGCTTGCAGTACAAGTTATACAGTCTTTTTCTCAATCTCACACCACTGGAAATTCTCTTTCTATTCCAAAGTTTGTTCATTACTTGCCCCACTTGGACTTCGTGAAGGCGATTGTTGGTATGTGATGTTCAGTCTTCTTGGCAGATACAAGAGGTTCAAATCTGTGTTCTCTTCTGTGATGACCACAGGCTTGAAAATATTTTAGTTTGTTTTTTCAGTGGCAAGAGTCCAGACCAAGGACTGGCATTGTCTTCCTGCCTTTTTATCAAAAGACTAAAATAATGTTCTGATTATCAAGTAAAAGGAGATTAAAGTTGGTAACAAGTTATATTTACAGTTTGGAGAATTTTATTTTTGCCCATAAAGGAAGTGAAATATGCTTTGAGACTGCTGAGTGAGAACATGAACGAGTTAGTCTGAGGAGGGTTGAGGATATTGGTCCCCTAAAGGATCAAAAACCCCATTGAGAGGGAAAGAAATGCTCATTTTTTGCAAATGAAAAGGAGTGTGTCTAAGGGCACGATTCAGTCAAGTGGTATCTAATTTTTCCTCATAATTTCATCTAGGCAGTTTTTTCCTGTTCTTGTTCAAATCATCATCTTAATGATTTTAATTAGTTTTCAGTTAGCCTTAGCCAGAGGGTTATGTGATACACTTAAAAAATGATTTCGAGTAGTTTGTCAGCAATTTCTGAGCTACATATTTTAGAAGAAATAACTTCAGATGATAATGAATAGAACATGTTAGATTAATGGTTTGTGGGGAATTCTTGGCTTGAACGCAAAATGCTTTATGCAACAATGTTGTAATACTAGACTGAAACTAGAACTCTCAGTTCAGTACTCCCTTGTCAGTAGGAAAAAAAATAATGCACATAACATTCCTAATTTCAGGCAACATGCTCCGGTAAGTGAGTTGATGTCAATATATAATATTTTGTATAATTTGGTGGCAGTCAGGGGGAAGCACACTAGTTATGGCATTTGATTTATTTTAATCCACATGAGACTGTTGAGAGCATAGCGGCTTTTCAGATAGATAAATATTTTGGCTTGATATGTTATTTCAGTGGAACAAAAGAAATGTCATGTAAGATCTGTGCATATGTGTGCATGCTTTAAGGTACACTTACCTGTTTGTGAATATTAATAGTTTTCTTTGAGAGATCTTTTTTTAGATAAAAATTGGAGAGGTGTATCAAAGGTAGTAATAAAAAGTTTCTAAAAGTGTTTCTTAGAGTAGAGTTTAGTCCCTGTCAGATTGTTACCATAGTAGAGAAATACAAAGTTATCACTAATAAAGTAAGTAGGGTACTAGTGTTCTAATTTTCTTGAAAAAATATAACCCTGGCCATTAGTGAGTTAGGACTAATATGAAATTGCATTAAACAGACATGAAAAGTAATGGTGTGTATGTATTTCTGTATATATTTGTATGAATTAGAGTGGTTAATCCATTTTTCTTCTGTTTTGAGTATCCTCAGATAGAGTAAATTGGAAGAGCTGCTCTTCCCTTTTCTCAGCCTCTGTCTTTCTCCTTGTCTTTCTGTTGCAAGAATGTGTGTTTATAATAGTGTTCACAGCTATAATTATAGAAATACTTAGTCATTATTAATGCCATCTTGCCTTATCCTACAGAACAGTCACAGTGGTTTGGTATTAATGTGTTTATATAATACACATTTACACTTACAGTTTGCTGTAAGCCCTTTAGCTGTAGTCCAGTAAAGATATCTTCAGGAAAATATGCCCAAACAGTAGATTACTCTATTAGCAAGGTGTGGGCTGCAAGAGTGGCCTCCCCAAGAAGAGACCAGAGACTGGCCTGTGTTGGACACATCTGATGCCAGCTGACTCCAGTGGACCCAGCGCTGGGCACAGCTGGGCTCCTGGTGGAACCTCTGGGACAGTGTGTTTAAGAAAGGGTAAAAAACACTGGGAGGCAGCTGTCAGAGAGAGGAGTGAGAATATGTGAGAGCACCAGCTCCTCAGACACCAAGATCTGTGAAGAAAGAGGGGGAGGAGGTGCTCTAGGGGCAGAAATTGCCCTGCAGCCTGTAGTGAAGACCATGGTGAGGCACTCCATGGAGGTCTGTGGTGGAGCAGAGATCCACCTCCAGCCCGTGAAGGACCTCATGCCAGAACAGGTGGAGATGCCCTGAAGAAAGCTGCACCCCATGGAGAGGAGCCCACAGAGGGACAGGATTTCTTGTAGGACCTGTGGCCTGTGGGGTATCCACATTGCAGCAGTATGTTCCTGAAGGACTGGAAATAGTTGGTTTGGTTGGGTTTTTTTGAGATACTTGAGTGCATTGTATTAGTTCATACACTATTAAGGAAGTTGTCACTGACAGTGATGCAATTAGAATATTATGGCTTACTGTAAGAAATACAAATATTGTTGAGTGTGCTCTATTTGTCATTTGCTGGATATCATTTCTGTTCATGTCCGTGTATTTTTTTTACGAAACACTCTGTTCAGTTCTGTAAAATCTTTCCATGGTGTTTCACAGTTCCACTTGATTTCTAAAGGACAGTAGCATCATTTTTATTTGAGGCAGTGGTTGGTTTGATATCTCTGAGGGGATGTCGCTGCATTTGCAATGAGTCACTGGCATCAGCCTTTCATTCATTTTAAAACAGTTCAAACCCAAATATAAATCTAATCTTCACAGACTGCCATTCAGTGCATTGAAAGGATGTTTTCTGCAATGAAACCTTCTGTATTTAATATAGGGCTAGTCATAGCCGGGATGAGTACTCTGTGCTGTTTGAGGTGATAATATATGATTTTCATGGCTATACGTGATTTTTTGAATGGCTTACTGTGCTTATTTGTATTCTGAATATCTAGTGTTGCTTAATGTTTAGCAATGCTTATGCAATGTCTGCAGAAAATGCTTATATTAATTATTGTTTAAAATGACCTAGTAACCAGACATGCATAGCTAGCAGATATTCTATAAACAAGACAGTGATTTAAAGGAGTATTTTATATTCTAGAATGTGAAGTAGTTGTGTGAAGAATGTACCTTGTTGTTTATTTGTGCATAGGAGAGTTGTGATACATTTTAAAAAGACAGATAAAGTTACCAGTTGCAAGTGTGCAGTTCAAGCCAACTGCAGTATGTTACCATGTAAAGTTGTGGTTCTTTTGATTTTCCATTGTGATGAGTACTTTATCATTAAGTGTGTTTTAGCACTGCATTGCATTTGTTTTATGTTAGCAGGGATGCTTTTCTTCTGTTTGCATCCGTATTGAAGAGAATTAAATACGTTTCTTACTCAATCCTGTTTCCCCCAGATTACTTTAAACAGCTACATTTTTAATTCATTTGAATGCTATCAAGAGATAACATAAAGTACTATCAAGGCGTGGGAGTTGCAGCTCTCTCAATATGTTAAATTTTTTCATAGAATTTTCTAGACCTGGAACACTAGCATGTTTAGCATTTTATTGCACATCCAGGTAATAGCTGCAGCCATTAGGGACATGCCTTTTGGCAAGCAGCTCCTGCTAATGTTGTCACATTCAAGCCAGTTTCCCATTAACTGTGTAAGTTAATACCAGTTGCTCCTAATATGGAGCAACATGGAGATCAGATTGAACAAACCACCTGAGTAGGGACCCAGCCAGCTCTGTGCTGCCATGCAAGCACTGGAGGGGTTAGCTACTTTAAAAGCACACCTAAAGACTTCGGGAGTAATGTGCATAACAGGTTTGTTCAACAACCAGAATAATGCTACCAGCTATGTCTGAGGCATTGCTTGTTGTGATAACTTACGGGAATCTTTGGGTCATTTCTGTAACTTCTGATCTGACTTACAGATTTCAAAACCTGGCGCAGATTCTGGGTTTATTACAAATATTGAGCATCCAGTATTCTTGCAAAAGGAGGTAAAAGATTAATCACCGTCAGAATCCCATTTTCTGAATCACTGACAGACAATGTTCCTAGCTGGCTTAATAGGCCAACTAGACAAGTTATTTTAATGTATTTTGCCTACAAATAAAGGCTAGTACAAAAAACCTAATAGCTTTCAGACAAATTAGTGCTAATTATGTCCTTAATCTTTTGTTGTAGATGTTCTCTACATATGACTTTGTGTAAAATTTTTTCTTCTCTCGTAGAACAAAGTATTTTGAATATGAACACTGTGACTCATGAAGTAATACCTAACACTTTCAAATTTTCATTTGAAGCAGTGGGATTTCTGTAGTGTTCATAACTGTAACTTTAGAATATCACTTTTCTTGTTTTCTTTTGCATTCCATCAGCCCTTTCATATTTGAGTGCAAATTTGCAGAACAAGCTGCGACTCATGCAATTAAGTGGGATACACTCTTGGAAGCACCAGAAGCTGATAAAGATTTGTTAAAGATATTTGACTGAAAAATGATGATATAATAAATTATGGCTTTTTTTTAATGTTTGAGGAACTCTCTTCTTCTGTAGAAGACAGAGGCTATATGAAAGATCTGGGAAGTCACTTCTCATTAAGAGTATTATCAAAGCAACCTGAAAGATAAAGTTGGCTGCTGAGGGTAATTCTGTGTAACACCATGTAGTGCCACTGAGTGGTAAGCAAGTCCTCCAGCCTAATTCATTTACCTTGCTGTGATTACATGTTTCCTGCTGAGGTTATATCTAACACCTGCCATCATATATGCTGAGAAACAGCTAACATAATAAGCTAGACACTGGAGCTGCATTTGAAATGGATTCCTTGACAACAAAAATGCTTAGGATTAGAAAGTTTTACTGTTATGTATTGGAAACGCAGTCCCTCCCCATCTTCCATGCATAGTGCCAGACACTGTCCTGCTGGTTAAGTGCATCAGAATCTAGTCTCATATTTCCCTGCTAAATTAAAAGTAGAAGTACTCTGAATAACTGGGCTTTTATTTGTGTTTTTGTTTTCCTTTCCTGAAGTATTCATTCAGATGAGGTAGGAATTACCCTAACAGGAGAGAGGAAGTTGACGTAAGAGAATCCCAACAGGAGAGAGACAAAGTACTTCATGTTGTAAAGAAAAAAAATAATTTTTTTTTGCATTACCTTCTGATGAATTGGCATTTTTCAAGTGGAATATTGGTCCGGAAAAAAAAGAAGTTACTTTTGGTGGGGGCTCTTGGTTTGGAAAACACCACAGGAAGAATGTAAATTTTCTGTCCTGGCGATATGCCTGAGACATGTAAATGTACCTCAAGAAGCTTTAATCTAGGCAGTTTGAGACTCTGTCATAACAGAAATGAAGTAGCACATGCTTTAGTGTTGGGTTCCCTAGGTACTCAGTGCTGAAGGTGTGTTACTGCACCCTTCCATGGGTGTCTCTACTGAAACCACTACAGTTTCTGCTCCAGTTTTAGCAGACTTGTAGTAAGTAGCAATACAATTTTTGTGCTTTTTTCCTGGCTTTTCTCTTCTGTTGAAAAATGGAAATACCAGTTTGAGCAAAGCTGTGGCCAGTAAAAAGCCCGTGAGGAATGTGAATAAACAGCGAGTCTGAAGATCCTCCTCTAGGAGCTGCACTCACTACATTGCAAGATCAGGAGAAAGGAGAATAATCAGAGTATTCCTAAATAAGCTTTTTCTTGTTTAGTAATTAATCTACTGGAAAAAAAAAGCTGCTTAATTTCTTGCAGTCTTCAGGGCTTTTCTTTCAGTCTCATGCTTATCCCATTAGATTTCTTCTCATCCATCCTGCCCTTTAGAAACTAATAAAGAGTGGATCAAAACCTTTCCTTGCATCTGCAGGCTTTAAAGTGTGGAACGTGACTGCCTCCATTTCAGGGTCTAAGTCAGTTGCTTCCCAAGTTTGGAGTTTATCTTTTAAGACAGTTCTTCTATCTGACAAGATCATTGTCACAGGCACAGTTAAAATGACAGTGAGCTGGAGATGGGCTCCCATCACTCCTCTTTAGGAGCATAAACATTAGGTTTTTTTGCTGAAATTTAGGGGGATTTCTTGTCTCAATTAGATTTATGGAAGATTTTTCATCCCTTCTCACAGCACTTAATTTGTTGGCAGGCATTGATGACTGATAGTATGTTGTTAGCAGATCTAGCTGTGACTGGAGTAAGTGGCCAAAAAATCATTGATTTGAGGGAGAGGTCATTAAATGCTGCATCAGAAAGCTATTTGGCAAACCTGTTGTTCACAAAATACTGGTTCTTAGGGTCAAATTTGAAATTATTCTGAAGTGCAAGACAGTGATAAAGAAAGAGTCCTCCTCATCAGTGTCAAAAACCAGGCCTGTATGCTGATATTTTGATCACAGTTTAAAAAAAAAATATGTTTTTAGTATCTCCTTTTGTCTTTCTTCTTTTAGCAGAGAATTATGTGGTTTAAATTACTTCATTAACCTTAATCAAGCCTCATAGGAGTGTTCTGTGTAATATTTTAAAATCTGATACACAGCAGAAGTGTACTGGAAAATGGCTAAAATTTTGCAGAGTGAAGTTTTTTCACTTAGTGTCTGGGCATAAACAACATTTGTTCAATGAAAGGAATTGTTTTGGCTAAAAGCAGCACATTTAGGAGACTACACATAGCCGCCTAGAAGTTCTGCTTCCAGTTCATCTTCAAGTGATCACAAATTTCTACACTTTTTGGACTTTGCTCCCAAGTTGAGGGAACTCATATGGCAGTTTGTCATGTGGCAAATGTGACAGCAGAGCTAGCTTATTGCACAAGCAAAATGGTTGGGCTGTATTTGTGTTGTATTTCAGTCCTCTGGTGTTTGAAACAATCTGATTTCCCAACATGTCAGACACAGTCTTAATCCTTTATCTATACACTTGTAGAGCTCAGAGTCAGAGAAGAAACAATTCAAAGGTTTTCATGAACTTCATGAGCCGAATTAAAGACCTCAGTACTTTTGTTCTCAGTGTTAAAGCAATAGTTATTTCCCTCACCAGCTGACATGATGCTTTCTGCATCTGGAAGTCACATTTCCAATCAGCTGTATTTCAGTAGCACAAAGGAAATAAAATCCTGTCTGGACCTCATTGAAATTGCAATGATGTACACAGCCATTTAATGAGAAAACAGGTGCAGGTAATTATCCAAGTCATAATGTTGCAGAAGCTAATAACATCAAATATTTGTGATAATTGCATGCAAGCAATTGATCACAGTTGTGTGCCTCTCGCTACAGATTTGAAGAACACCTTTCCATACACATGTATTCATATTAGAACATGGAAGCCACAGATGCACTTTTCTCACCAGTAACTTCATTTACTAAGATTTTGCATTAAGGTCAAATATGACTGTGTTGTTACTTAAATGTTTACTATTTCATTTTCCCACAGACCTTAGAGGGAAGGAATGTTCTGCCAAATTTAAGGTCCAGATTTCCCTGTAGTCTTACAGTCTTTACCTCTTCTCAATGTTGCAGTCAAACCTTGTGTCATTCTTGTTTCTGCTGGAGGATGACTGGCTCATTAGCTGCTGTGTTGCAGCCTTCAGCTCTTCCCAACACTCCAAACACTTTCACATCAGAAAAAGGTGAGAGTGAGACCTAGATTCATAAAGGCTCACAGAAAGCCACATTAGGATATGAGTGAAATTAAGGTGCACAGATTCAAAACGATGATGGAAACTCATCGATAGAATGGAGCATTGTCACCCGCTCCTGAAATCACCTAAGCACCTATAGAAGTCACTCTAATGACTGGGAGTTCTCGATGTGCCTGGTGCTGAGCATGGTGGCACCATCCCAAGGCCGGGAGTCAGAGGCTCTTCTTCCTAGAATGTGTGGCTCCTGCAGTTGCACAATAAATAGATCAGAGACATAGCGACAATGGGATGATCCTTAATGTATTCTCTTACTTGTATGTTGTACTTACATGGCTTGCAAAATGCAAGCAGCTTTACTGGCAGATTTTTTCCCTGCTTTTTAGTGTCGCAGTACTCACAATTCTATAATTAGTAAGAATTTAATTATTATTTTAACTACAGCAAGGAAAAGCTATATTTTGCAAGGATATATTATAGTGCCCGTTGAATTTAAATTATCCATGTTGTAGGTTGTTTACATCCAGTTGTACTTTTAAGTTAGCATTAAGTATTAAAACAGGTCATTTTAGCTCCTGTGCAAGTCTATAAAGAAGCAAATTTCGATTTAAAAAAAAGAAAAAGCCCTTGGAATTTAAAATCTTGGATATGGTCTCTATGTGCCAATGAAGTCAATCATCAGGATTTTTACATGTAAAAAGTGAATTTATATTGGGTGTAGTCTTCACAGCTGCACAGCACCATCAGTATGATGCTATTTCTCTGGTGGTACGCATCTACGTTAATTAACTTTGTCTAGCCTCCCCTTTAATTTCATCATTCTCATCTTCTCCTTCCCTTGGAGTCTAAAAGTATTGGAAATGCCTCCAACTCTTGATTTGACATTCTCTGTAGTATTAACGTTCAGTCTAAATGCATCCTTTTCTATTGAGTTATTCCCCTTTATAGGTAGAGGTCAGTTTCACTGAAGTGCAGTGATGTTCTGACTCTGACAGCAAATGGGTCATAAAGAAATTTTCACCAAAGTGTTTTATTTCTGGAATCTGAAATCTACAATTGTTATGATTTGCTGAAAGATATTTAGCAATGCACATGTGAAATTACCCAGATAGAAATAAAAACTTTTGTGGGTTTGTTTCCAATTAATGAATTTGCCTTTAGAGTTCCAGAAAAGGGCTCCTCTGAGATCTTCTATTAACCCATATTGCTGTCATTCAAATGAAAATGCTCCTTCAGAAAAGCTACTAAAGCTACTTTGCCACCTGTAATATGGAAATAAAAGTGGATACTGCAGTGATGCTGCTATTTATCTTTTGTGTTTGGCAAATAAAGCCTATGCTGTGTAATATAGCATAAAGAATATAGAAACTCCTCTGGTATAATCTCAGGTTGTCTAGTTTCTTTCACTGGTGAATTTTATTCATATTGAGAAGAAAAGCGTTTGAAATTATGTAACCTGAGGCCACTGTTTTGTGAGTAAATAGGTAGGCTGCCTTTATGATGAAGGTGTGAATTTCCTTTATTTTGCCATTTAAGAGCTTTTCAACACTACTGCAAGGCTGAAGCTTAAAAGAAGTTCTAATTTTTGTACTACATTTTTTAAATGACAGATCTTTGTAATGAAAGCAAACTTTAAATGCCAAAACATTTATTCATTTGTGTTACTTTGAGATTCTGGGGGTTTTTTACTTCAAGATTCTTTTCTTATTCCTCTTCTGTGCAGTTCATGTGCCAGTCTCTCTTCCTAGGAGAATATATTTATTTACAAGAATTTAATTCTCTCATCCTTCTACTTTAAGCTTAGTATTTTCATGAGATTTCCGTGTACAGAAAGTCTTCCTAGCGCCTCTCTAAATTCTGCTGAATCCTCTAGCCACACACAGACTTTGCATTTTACATCAGCTGTCATGTTTGTTTATTGTGTGCCAAATTTCTCTCTTTGCCACCTCTAAACTCGAGGTGCTTTTTCTAAGCATTGTTATTTTTCACGGATCCATTTCCTAGTGAAAGCTTTGTTGGTGTACTGCATTTAAACATGCCAATGATGCAGAGTCCAGGAAAGCACAGACTGTTAAATTCCCTAAAGGATTCTGGGATATCCTTTTTTACCTAATAGTTGCCTGAGCTTTGCTTTGCCTTGCCTATTAAAATGTGTTCCTTTATGTTCTTCCTCATTTAAAGAAAATTTGATGGAAAATTTGAAAATAGGTCTAGAAAAGCACACACATTAATATTTATGACTGTGTGTATTTTGACTCCAGAAAGCCTGACTAGCAATTGGATATAACCACATTGATGTTTTTCAATACATCTGCTGAGCCACAGGGTATTCTGAGCAAGGTAGTTGTCTTTGAAAGGAACACATGAAGAGATTTGGTTTCATTTGGCTTCTGCACGCACAGATGCATTACTTATATTCAAGATAAATAATATTAGTCTGCTTTTTTTCCAAGGTATTTTTCAATACTTCAATACTTAATACAAACCTTCATAACACCCCCTTCTTTCCATGTCAAGATTAAATTGTGAAAAAGCATGTTTTTAGAAACATAAAAATTTTCTGCAATTTTTTGGTTGCTAATTAAGTGCAAATAGCAGATGACACTGATTTTTGCCCTCATCTGATATTCTTTGTCTACAATTCTGAAGTTTGTTATACATGGCATGTTAATTATAGCATTGCAATGAAAATTTTAATTACTATTTTTCTTTGTTCAGTACATTCTTCATTACAGTGTCAAAAACTGTTTTGCCTCAAATACTCTCATGGTCTTTTACAAGACCCATGGCTTATTGTTAGAAATTTCCATGTAAATTTTATTTTTTTATAGAAATGCTTTATTATAATAAGACAAAACTTCTTTATGGAAGTTACAAGGACAGGATACTTGAAATTTGAACAAGACGTTAATTTTTAGTAATGTAATGACTAAAAGTCCCAACATTGTACCCTCCTAGGGACTGAAGCTGACTTGAAGTTATCATGTCCATCACTGCCATTGACTTCATCTGAACATTATTTTCTTATGTTAGCCTAGATGTAGCCAAATACTCACAACTAAATTGTAATGCACTGTATTTTGGCAGTATAAATTGCTTGTAATTCAAAATAATGATAAACTTTTATGCAGAGATCATTATAAAATAATTTTTCTGTGTCAGACTTTCCTTTCCTGCTCTCTTACTGCTCATCCCTCTGCCTTCACATCCTTTTTCAGGAATGGCAAAGAAAGAGTACCTTGTTCTGTGTAATTGTGTTACCTTAATTTGAGGGATTATATTTTTGACTCTTTTACATTGAGGAAATGTAACTGTAGTTTTACTTTGCAGTTCCAAATGGGTTTGTAAGGATCCCTGAAGAATTCACCTCTAATTTTATTGGCGTTCCTTTGGGAGAAGGATTTTCTTGTTCTTTTTTTGTTCCTTAACTACATGTCTTAGTATTCTGTGTATTCAAACAACAGCGCTTTTCAAATATATGTATTACTTCTGGTCAATGAGAGGGGAATATTAGGTTTCTAACAAAAAAAAACATAAAAAGCCCAAACTCCAGTAAAACAAAACCACTGCAGTCTTTAAAACAATAAATCAACTCCTTTCATAAAAACAGTAGTACAACAAAGTAGCATAATATTTAAATATTGATGTGCTAAATATAGCACAGATATTAAATGCTAACACAGAAATAGCTAAAGGAAGAAATTCAAGGCAATAAAGCTGTGTGGACCATATGGCTGCATCATGTTGTACTATGCTTTTTGCCTAAGTTGGGAGCATTAGCTTCTCTGCCTCTATAAAACTTTTTTTTTTTTTTACTACTAGAGGTCAGGAAAAGACTGACATGGAATCCAGATTGTCTCAGGCCACCCTGCTTTATGATTTGTAAAGCATAGGTTGGTATCTCCAAAGGGCTCCTTCTGTTTTGGAAACAGGCAAGATGCCAACTGCAGGAATAGACTGACATCAGATCAACCTAGTGTTGCCACAGTTGAGGTTCGTGCAGTTCCCCTCGGTATTTTGCAGTACTTCTGAATAGAGATGAGAGGAGCTGAAATGTTCCTTAGACCTAGTACTCAAAAGTAGGTTCCTCTTGGAATTTTAGCCTTTTTTCATTAGTTACATCATATTGTAGAGAAACACTTGGTTGTTTAAAGATGCAGGAAACTTTTAAATGACCAAATAAGCATTTTCTGAAAACTATTTTAAAAATAAGAAATTAAATCAGAAGCAAGACAAGGAAATACACATATGGAGCTAGATTTGCTGTGGGGAGAGAGGAAATACAATATACATCTGGAAAAGGATGTTTAGAAAATAAGAAAATAGAAAAAGTACATACTTTATGATCTTGCGGTAGGTGCTATCCATCAACAATCATCCTTGAAATCTAGTTCAAGACCATCATATTAATAAATGTTCCATTTTATCTTGTGATGGGAGTCAGAAGAATCTGTGCCAGATAATCAGAAAAAGATCATGTTGTGGTCAGAATGAGACAAGCTGGTAAATCATGCACTGTGGTCAGTAAAACTGATAGCTGCTGGAACAGAATTTAGAAAGCAGGAGGCATTTAAAAAATAAAACATCCAGTAAGATATTGGAAGACTGTATGTTAATATTCAAATCTAACACACTCTGAAACTCCCAAAGCTGTTCTTTGGGGTGTTTTCTCTCAGTTTCTTTTTATACAATATAAAAGTGAAAAGAGGCCTTTCTGCGTTCTGTCAAATCAATCTGCCTTTTTAATCCTGAAACACCTTTCTTCAGCATTTTGAAATGGAGTGGAATAGCTCCTGCTTTTAGAAGCCTTTCACGATCATGCTATGCATTCAGCTCCTATTTTCCTATACTACAGGATCATCCTTTGAAAGAAATGTGATAGGTCATACCGCTGTTACTTTCTGTGTTGGAGGCAGACCCCATCAGTTCATCCCTGTCAGTTTTCCTGGTCTGCTGTTAGCATGAGATCTGGGAGAGCCATAATGTTGTTTTTTTTACATTGGATTAAGGGTCACCAGTTACTAGGGTAGGGACAGATTTCTTGCATACATTTTCTCACTGAAATTGGTGAAGTGCCTCTCTAGCTCTTAGGCTGTGAACATTTAAAATATGATGGAAGTGTTTAACTTTGCTGTAACTGCTTTTGCAGAAGACCTGAAGCAATAGCTCTTTGTTATGTGCTCTCTCACATAACAAACAGGATTGTTTCAATATCAGTGTTACTTAGGATTTCATTTTTTACTGAGGTTTGTACAACTGGACAGGTAATAGACATTATTTTTTCCTATGTATCCTTTCCTATGTATGAAGCCTAGTTTTTAGGCAGTAGTTACACATGTGTTTAGGTCAACTTGAGCACCACCTTCCTTCCTCTGTTAAGGACCAGCAGGGGCTGTCGCTGGCTGTGTCCTCACAAATGGGGTGCAGTTCCACAGCATCTAAATGCAGCTGGCAGAGCCAATAACAGGAATAACATCATGCTTCTGGGATTCAAGGGAAGTCCCAGGTCCAGGGTCCAACTGGAGGCCTGGGCCAGGAGCTGAATGAGAAGGGGCCAGAGACAGAGCTGGAGACAGGCATCTCTCCAGCCTTGCTGGGTCCGGGACTGATGGCCCTGGACTGAGCTGAAATGAGGGGCCGCAGCAGGGTACAGGGTGGGACAGCATGTCCTGGTAGTGCCCCTTGGGGATCCAACTCCACCGTCTCACACATTAACAGCAGTAAAAACCCCCAACAACAGAGAAAACAGAAAATCAGTTGAGTCCTTGGTTTGGTATACTGTGCAGCCTCATAGGACGGAAGTACAAAGGCACAGTAGAAATGTGTGGATCACTTTAAGTAGCAGTATGGGCCTGTAGGGCTTAAAGAGCAATTCTGGCTACAGAGGTAGGCATTGAAATGCTTCCTAGACTGGCTTCTGCATGTCTAGCTGATATGTAAGAGATGGTGTATCAGTGATAGTTCAAACGTTCTTTGTCCATTTAAAAAACAATTGCATTTCACTTTAACAAAATTTTGTGTTGTACCTAGAGAAGCTAAAGGTTATTGAAGGTTATGCATGTAAGAAATGTCTCCTGAGAAAAGACCTTTTCTTTCTTCTGTCAGTGTGATCTTTTTTTCTGTTTGTTTAGCAAAACTGAAAAATAGTTTATTACTGTTTTAATTAAACCAAGTGGGGGGAAAAGCCGAGAAGAAGGTGTTAGTAACAAGATGTTTCCTGTGAGTCAACCTATCAAAGTGTATTCCCTTACTGAGAGTTGATGACCTCGGTATGCCTTATGCCTGCTAATGCCAAATAGGGCTTATTACTGTGTAGTAAACAGTCCTTCTGTTTTTGGCTTCTGCTAGTAGTAATGAAATAGTAAACCACACATAAATAGCTTCAATGGGCTTGGCTTTAACATACCAGTCAAATAAATATTAGCACATTGTAAACTAGGTATTTGCACTTTGGGAGTTTGGTTCTGCTTTTCAGGAAACAAGAAAATTAATCGAGGACATAGTAATCATGATTAAAAAGTTACTAGTTATTATTTGGTTTACTTTTCAGAACAAAATGAACTCTGTATCTCATTTTTGTGGATGTTGTGTCCTCGTTTCTGCTTCAGTTCTGTGTGAACTGACAGTTGTTGTCCTTGTGCATGCCTGTCTTCTTGCATGGTAATGTGAAAGCTTGCAAATATGAAAAACTGTGTGGGGTTTGAGAAAAATGACATTGATCACTGATGACTATTTGGGAGAATCATTTATCATGCAAAAATAACTGCAAACAGCACATAGCGTGGCCCTCATAAGCTAATTTCCCATTAGCTGGAAGTAATAAAATTTACACTCTTCTTTATCCAAGAATGTGAAATGTTTTTTCCAGAATTGAGTAACAATTCATAACAACCACAAGGCTGTGTGGTGTCCTGCATAATTTACAGACAATCTAGTTGACCTGTGCAGGTTAAGTGACTCACTTGAGATAATGAATCAATGGCAGAGTGTAAAATAAAGATGAGAACTACTTGAGCTAGTTTATGGTTCCTAACAGGATGCCTGTATTGCTTTCCACTCCAGAACACCAATTCTGACTTAAAGTCTGCAATCATCTTTATCTCAAACTCATTGAAATATAAAAAATCCTTTAATGAAAGAGACTTTGGTAAAATATAAACTCTTAATAATTGATGTTTGCACTCAGCACTGGGTGATTACAAAGAAATGCACTAGAAGCAGTGCAGGTATCCCTCCATAAGATGACAGATGTTGATGTTGCTTCAAATGTTGCATATCTTTCTCACTCCAGTGAGCTCCAGCTCACAGTTGACTCAGGTGAAGTTTTTCTATATATTAGTGCAAGGCTGGTAAGTGTCTTTCTTATTCTTTAGGGAACTTGTTTTCAGAAAACCTAAAGTAAACCTCTTCAGCCTCTACTCAGAGACAGAATGTTGTATAAATACTCCAAATGTGAAATCTTCTCTCCAGATTAATTTTACTTTGCAGTCATAAATAATCTGATATTACTTGCCAACAGTGCTAAATATATATTTTAAAATTTCTAAGTATTATCAGGTGATGCAGATTTGTGATGTAGGTTGCTTTTAAAGAGCAAGAGATTTTCTTTGGCATTTGAAATTTCTCTGTCTCCCCTTGCCAAGGCTTTCGTTTTAGAGACCAAGTCACCATGCAGGTCTGGGTGGTCACTAGTCAGGCTTTTCAGCATCTTCAGTGATGATTTGCAAGACTTGGAATCCTGTCTGACCAAGGATCAATTTGACTATTTTGAGACTAAAATTTGTAACATATTTGTGTGACGATCTATGGAAAAACAAAGCAGAAGGATAAGGTAAAGTGTATAAATACAGGACTGTTAGTAGACTGTTCAAAATTATTTCCACTGGATTTTTTATTAAAACACCAACTATATTTTAAAAATAGTGAATGTTTATACTACTCTATTATTATATTAGCTGAGCTTTCTTGACACATCCAACCCTAAAATACTACTTATCTGTGCTACTGAGGTACTGGAGTCATTGTTAAGTAATTACAGTACTAAGTATCCATTTCTTCTTATCCTCAGACAACCAAAAAAATTGAAAATTAAAAAAGATTGGGTAGAATGGAGGATTGTGGGTTTCTTTCTAAGTCTTAGTAACCTAACTACTGAAGCTGAGTAGTGTGAAAAGTGCTAATCTATAATTGCTGTCCTAGCTGAGACAGATGAAAAATCATAAATAATAGAATGACTGCATGCTTAATGCTAGAAATTTGTAACCAAAGGTAAGCTACAGGGAATTATGAGTTTAAATCTCCCTGTGGATATAAGTTAAATATTAGAGAATTTTAGTTATTTCTAGAGATACGGTCTCTTTTGAAGTATAAACAATGTTTCTAACTATTTAAGCATGTGTTGTGTTTTTATAGGGAATAAAATACTTTCTACTTTCCTCCTCATGCTTGATTAAAAAGTAAGTTCCTGGTAATGATTTTCTTGGGCATTTGAGAACCTTTAAACAACATTTTTACTAGTGTCTCAGAAAATTTTCAGTGTTTTCAGATTATTTTTTTTTAATGGACTGAACTAGTGTTTCACTCTTTAAAAAAAAAAGAAAAAGAGATCTTTTTAGTTTTCATGAAATCAAAAGAATGCTACAGAGAATAACTGAAGTGCTTGTATTTTGGCTCAATCACTGTTTTTCCATCTGTTAGAAAATCATTTGAGATTTTAAAGGTATGAAATACTATTTTTGTTGTTTAATGCAGAATTAAAATCAGTTCATCTAAAGAATGATTTTCACTCATAGTTTGGAACACGTAATCGGTTGATAGGTGATTGAAGGATGTAAGGATGTGAATACTTTCTATAGCTTTAAGACCTTGATGGTGTATTCAGATGAGGTAAATGTTGCTATTTATAAAATTTTGTTTACTCTAATGAAGTTCAAAGGCTGCATCTACCATGTAGCAATCGTCCTGGTACCCATGAAGTCAGGACAAACCAGACAATATAAATGCTTATGTATACAATCAACATTCAGTTTTAGAAATTATGGTAGCTGTATCCCCTATTAACAGAAATTAAGGAATCAGGATTCAAGGAATTCTCCTTTCAAGAGGATACTGCAAAGATCAAAAATCAACTTATTTAGTCTGTTAACATATTGAGTGCCCTTTCAAACTGATGTAGTTGAAGAATGAAAGGGGTTGGGCTGTTGAATATTCCGTCATAAGGAAGGTATGCAGGGAGATGCTCAGGAGGAAGCCAGGGATTGATGAGGCTGGCATCCCTGATGGAGCAAAGAAGCTAAGTAGAGTGTGGCAGGACAAGAAACTTCAGAAATTTAAAGAAAGAATTAGACATATAAACTGTGAGAATAGTTTTTGTAGGTGTGAAATTAAATGCCAGTACTTGTTAATAATAACACAGGAAACTAGCTACAATCAAAAAAACCCCAATCTCTCCTCTCTTAGGAATCCTAGCTTTACATAAAAATAATTTTTTTTAAAGCAACTCTATTTTTAAAAGGCATTAGGTTTTGTAGGATTTTGTGCTTTTCCTCAGCCTTTGTTTCCTCTTTTGCTTTTTATTCTGAAGGATTGAATAGCGGTAGTTACAGGCTACTGTTGATGAAAGGTTTACCCAGACTGTATCCAGACAGCAATTTTTTAATCAAGTGCAAAGATTTTTAAATAACTGAATCAGGCTATAAATTGTAATCACTTACTTTATCCATAGTGCTAATCTTGTGTTAAAATATTTTTCTGGGGAAAAAGGAACATTCTAGAGAAAACAGAAGTTCGAGATTATTCCTGTCAACTTGCTTGAGCTAGCCTTGCAAAGTTGTAGGTCACTCCTGAAGTAGCCATTGTCAGAACACATTCCAGAAGTTTTGCCTCTGACTTCTGACAAAACCAAGAGATTCATAACACATTCTTCTCATCTGCCAAACCAGGCTGAGTGTTAAATTATTTCATGTTAGCAATATTGCCTACCTGTACAAATAGAGGAAGTTCTGGATGAAGTTTTTATTTTAAGAAGGCAGTAAGAGCTTGTCTATCATTGACCCTTTTCAGTCATTTCTTTTTCACTTTCCTGGTATGACCTCTCTGAATTTTATTACTGAAATACATGAAAAGGTGACAGACTGTTACAAAAAATGAGAGGAAGCAGTATATTTGTAAGACTGGACTGATTAATTCTCACTGACCTCCATTACAATAATGATATCAACCAATCCACCTACTGAAGTGATAATGAAGTAGAAGTAATTAGGGTTTAATAAAAATCTCCCTTACATTATTTTTTCAGGAAATTAACTTACATTGTGTTAAAGCTTAGTGAGTCTTGCCTCCTATCTCATGACAGGCCTTATCAAAATGATGAGGAAAGAGTAGGAATAGCCTAGATGCATTTATCTCATAATTGTTCATCATATTGCAAAGTCTGTCGAGTTACAATCTGCACAAAAAATCTAGTTTGAGTGTTATGAAATGGGTGATGTCGCAGCCTAACTGAAAAGTTTTTATTCTTTTTAAAGTAAGTACATTTCAAATGATGAAAAAAAATATCTGTATCTCTAGAGACTTAGGTAGGAGAGTAAAAAGAGGATTAATCTTCAACAGATTTCTTTAGTTAGCTTTTCTTTAGTTAGGAAAGTTAGTGCAAACTTTAAACAAAATGCATACAGTGGTGCACAGCTGCTTGGGCATGACACATAATTCATTCTGTGCATAAACAGCATTCAGTACATATCTGTTGTGCTCCACATAGCAACTTCAGTGTCTCAGCAGACCTTTCAGAATATTTTTTTTAAATATTCCCACCCTTCAAGAAATATGTTTACAATAATTTTTATTCAAATGTTTTCAGTGTGTTCTTAAATCTTAATTTCTGAATTTGTAGATGCATAATTGTGCAACATGTGAAATAGACTGCTGGCAGCTGCTAACTAAGTGTGCATTCACTTTGCAGCAGGCTATTCTCAACTTTCCTATTCTGTTCAGCAGATGATAAGAAGAAATAAAAGAATATGACAGGTGTAATAAAGAGAGAGTGAGTGAGTGAGTGAGTGAGTGGTGCTCAGTGTACAGATTAACACAGTAAACTTAACAAACAATCCATTTTGGCTGGGGATCTGGGCTTTTCAGAGAGTGTTTTCTAAGGTGTGGTTTTGTTTATAGTTTAGTTTCTACCTTTTCTGAAGAAGGGACTTAAGATTCTTAAGGAAGCTGGAAGAGTGAACTTCTATTTCAAAGCAAATCGGCTTCCAAAGTAACTTTACATATGTTTATAAAACCATATCTACCACCAATTTTTTTCTTTTATTTGTCACAAAATTAAGTTATCCAGTCTTCAAAGGATCACAGCAAAAACTCCAGAAGGAACTGCTTTGTTGCAAGTTTAGTTTTGGCAAATAAAACCAAAATAACATTACATTAAATAATTATATTAGGCAGAATAAGAAGGCAACAAGTAAGATGAGAGTAGAGAAAATAATTGCTACAGTGTCTCAAGTAAAGCCAGGTTGTGTTCCTAAAAATGAATTTATGTCACTATGTTTTGCATTTCTGCTTTTGTCACCAAGTTGTAGTCTGAATGAAACACATAGTATTTATTATACTCCAAAGTATAATTGAGTCTAGCAGTTATTCACTGTAAAATTTTCATTTTCCTTTAATATTTGAATATAATCTGTTTCATTATGATAATGCTTTCTAATAGAAGATTTTTCTCCAATAAAATGCTGTTGAAATGTAGCTTATTTGGTTATATGAAGCAGGCTTTGAACATAACAACAACAAAAGGTCTGTAGTACTTCAGCACTCGTGGCTGCTCACCCTGTTCTGTCAGGAGCCTCCTCTGCCCTCCCAACAGGTAGGCACAACTTGGCAGGGGCACAGCAGAGAAAGACTTGTGCACCAGCTCAAACAGCAGCCTGGGTCTTGCTGGGGAGATGCCCCTGAAAACTTGAGTGGGGAGTGACATGTCTCCGTGGGGAGCATGGAGCATGGCATCTTCATATGTCATGAGGATGCCAGACTACAATTATTGCAGAAAAGGATGAGGTGATTAAAAAAAAAAGTCATTTTAGTTGCCTAGTTTTTCTTTGACTGATACGCAGTTAAGTCCAGGGGATTCTACTACCCTCTCCAAGTTTCAGCCTAGAAGACTGTAAAGGCAAGACAGGCAATGAAGAAGAGTGCAAAGCATTTGTTGTCTTTTTGTTTGGTTTCTGTTTGATTCTGCTTTATCCTGCAACATGTTTTAAGTATGTCTAAATACACATTCCCCTTTCACAGCGGTGAAAACACTTATGTATCCCTCTTTCTCATTCAGAATCACTCAAGTACCCAAATATTCAACTTCTGGATTAAATTCAGGGCTCAAAAAATAAATAAACATCAAGAGTTTAAGTCAGTGTTGTCCAAACATTTTTGGCTTGAGTATTGCTACAGCACCTTAACTTCTCTTACAGACCACCAGCCACCCTTAATATAAAATTTATCCGAAAGCACTATACTGAATGATGCTGAATGTGGTTCTTTGTGGTTCATATTCCCTAGGTAATTTCCTAGGAATTTCCCAGGAATTGCAAGGTTACTGAGAAATGCCTAAGTATTGCTAAAAAAAGAAAAAAAAAAAAAGAGTAATTTCAGGACTGAAGAGCTTTTAAATGGATTAGCACTTCCTTCTCTGGGCAAGAGCTAGTTCAGGTGGCACTACTACTATGCATAATGTATCTGCAAATATAATTTTACAGCTTGCAGCTCCTAAGTAGCTGTTTTTAACTACTGTTCTTTGTTGACAAATTAGTTCTCGTAAAATCATCTCCCAGATTTCTGTATCACTTAGGCATTTTTAAAAATTGTGTGTGGTAACACACAATTAGCAATTTTTAAATAAGTTGTGAAATATCAGGTTCCTGCAATAACGGGATCTCAGAACTTCAGAAAGTATCATGCTGACACATTATGCAGGTACCTTCTCAATTTTTAATCCTATTGAAGCCAAATTAAGTAAGTGTCTAAGTGCTTTCCTGAATGGAAATGTCGTTAAGCCCTTGTGTTAATTAGAGTCTTAAGCTTTCCTTTTTGGAAAAAAAAACAAACTTGATGCTATTGTTCTCTTGAATGATAATCTTAGTTCCTGGGACTGTGAGTCATGGAAACTGGAAGGCTTATTTCAGGGATGAATCAGGCCCAAACTAATATCTTTAATGCATCTCTAGGAGACTAGAACTTTGCAAATAAGTCCATCAGACAGTATCTTCCATGGGACTGCACAGGAAAAAAGCATTATATAGTTCTATGTGGTAAATATGTTAACTCTATTATGTATACCAGTTAAACACTTTAGCAATGTTTTCTTCTGTATGTAAGGTGGATACAAGTGGAGACTAAAGAGGACACTGCGAGTAGCCCTAGTAGTACAAGACTTAAAACCAATTCCATCCGGGGATTGGAAAAGGTCTCTTTAAAAGAATGAAAAGCAAAATTCCTATTTTATCAGTGTGCAGATGGCTTTGGAAAGTCTGCTGGTTGCCACAGTGAATGAAATTATTGTGCGAATAAACACAGATAAATTGGCAACCTGCACAGTATTCATTCTTTGTGATGTAGTTTGTGACGTAATCTCTTCTAGATAAGAGACTTTAAAGACAGATTGTACTGTAGTGGTTAAATGTCAAGAATAAAATAACCAAGAGTAAGTATTTTTAATTCCTGCCAAGAAGGCATTTTTTTGCAAGAAGAGTTTTATTTCAGAGGTGATATTTCAAATATGTTGAATTAATAGTTTAATATGTTCTTTAAGGAAAGACAGTCTTTATGCCTTAATTTTTTTTCATTTGTCATGTACTGAAACTTTTTCATATAACTTAGACTTTGGATAACAAATATGTCTGTACTTCTTACTTGCTTTAGAATTTGGATATTGGGTAGGAAAAAACAAATCTGAACTCCTAGGATATGTCATTCTTCTTTTTGTCACTACTAAATATAGCAGGATCTCTAAGAGGTGAAAACTGTAGTGAAATAAGGCTTTATATACTGAGTTATAGAAAATCATGTCTGCTGCTTTTGTGGCTAAGGCATAAGTGCGTTAAGAAAAAGAAATCCAGAAATGGAGGTGTAATGGGTCTCTAATTCCTGTACAAAGTCCAATTAAGGCAGTATTCCAAGCTGATGAATGCACACACATGCATATAATAAATCTTGGTGTACACCAGTGTTAAATTCCATATTAAAAGCAGATTTTGAATTCATGGTAGTGGGGTTTTTTTGTGGTTTCCTTAAGATTGAAGTAACAGCCACAATTGCATATGCTGTTCTATTAGTTTTAAAGCTTTCACATCGTTATAATACAGGTTGACTAAAGTGTATAACGTAGCCTGTGGAAATTGCAGTAGTTACTCCATTAAGGCTAAAACTGCCTTGTAGTTGACACGGGGTGCATATGTGCCTTTGTGCTGGTATAACAATTCTTTCCTGTGGGATGTGAGCTCAAGAGTAAAGGTCCTGAGCCATCCTGTTGCTCATCAGTGAAACACAGGCCCTGATGTGCTTAAAATTTTGCTCAGCAGGTCTTGTCTAAGGTCTCTGAAGTGTTCCTGTGGAAGAAGAATGCTGTGAATACTAATCTGAAGCAATTTGTAGTTTAACTAGGGAAGAAAGCCCACTACTTGTTTTTTTGAGTTTCAATGAGTGATTCTGTTTAGAAAAACAGAGCATAAAAGTATATTTTAGGGAAGCTACTATCATTGTAATTATACTGGTGAGCTTCTAATTTCCAAGCAAGATTTTTTATGTGGAAGTGAAAGAATTGAGGCAGTACATGGCCCACGCTTAGGGAGCTTTTAGATGAATGTATTAAACAGATGAGACAAAGATGGCTGCTTTGATTCAAGACAGTAGGTTAAACAGTGCATTGTCATATACTGTAGATCTGTGGAGTTGTTTTGTTTTGTTTGATAGAGACTTTGATGGATAAGGTAGATTTCTTATGAGTTATCTTTATTCACACACATGAAACCAGGAGTAAATTACTGCAGTAACAGAAAGGCCCTTGAGGCTAATATGCTTCTAAAATTACTGATATGTCAAACAAGATTTCAGAAGACTCTGTATTGTTGTGGGATTTAGTGCCATAGGCAATATAGTAATGTTTTGTTTTCTGCCTTACATGTCTGTGGCAAACTGTCAGACATTTGAGTGTAATTGAAAAGATGGATGTCATTTGCATGTGCTTTGTTACTGCAGATACTAATTTGTGTAACACCTTAGTATGTACACTTGATAGTATTATGGAGACAATTTTACTAGTAGTCAGGAAATTAGTAATTGGCCAAGTGGCAGAACAATTTCCAGAAAATATTGTATGGAGAAAGTACAGTGACAGTCAGCTTTTAAATTAAAAGTAACTTACTGCTGAGGCAGTCTAAAATTTGGAAGAGTATACATAGGTATGATCGTTAGTCAAACATTAACCTAGCAACCTAAAGCTGAAAGAAAATTGAATTTCTATAAAAGTTGTAAAGCTCACTGTCTTTGGGCCTTCAGAAGCTTTTTATATTAACCTTTGTGTTTAACAGACCTTTCAGCCTGTCACTGGGAAGGGAGTAGAGCACCAGTAGCAGCACTTAACCCTGTTTTTGGAGACATCCCTTTTCAGGTAGAGCTGACATGCAGGATCAAGCCACGTTCCCACCCCCTCCCCGCTTCTTACATTTACTTCCCCAAAGCTTTTATCTGAAAGCTAACTGGTTTACCCTGGGAGCTCCCCTGAAACACGTTGAAGCTGATTTCTGTGTATCTCCTGAGTATTGTTTCTTAAATGCTGAATTGTGTGGTTGAATGGTTTACAAAAATAATGACTAATATTATTGGTCATGCGAAAAAGAGAATGTGCTTAGAAGGGAAGGGAGGCTTTCTAGGTGGCAGCAGTAATTGTTGACGTGTGCTGGTTAGTTTTACAGGTACCTATCTTTAGTGACAGAACAACTGTCTCATGCTTTGAGTGCCAAGTTCTAATAAAATGTGAGTTGATAGGGTAAGCAACTCATTGGAAAACACAGCTTGCCATTTTGTTTGCTGCTTTCTCTGCATGTGCAGCTGTTAATGGGGGGAACAAAGGCAGGAGAAAGTTGATTTGGAAAGGAGTAAGCTTGAGAGAAACAGAGGGATAAAGGGATAAAAGAGTCTTATCACGTTTACATATCTGACCACTCGGTATGCTGGTGAGACTCTGCCTGATGCTTGATCACCACAATCTATCCTGTACTCTTATTAAATCCTATTCCTCACTGTCTTGTGTGTGGATGCACTCTGATCTTCAGTGTGTTTGTGAATGCTCATAAACTTCAAACCAGGCTAACCAGAAAATAGTAGAAGAGATTTGAGTGCCAGCAGCTGGTGTGGGGCCATGGAAATCAGGGCCTTTTGGATGTGGGGGCCAGCCCCTGGGGACGGTGTGGGTTCCTCTAGCAGAATGAGATTCCCTTGGCTGAAGAGGAGGTACAGGATGGGGCTGTCCATGCTATTTGTGTAACTGCCCTGTGGGTTTATAGGGATGCTTCTAAGGGCACTATTTTTCTGTCTGTTTTTGATCTGTGAGGCCATCTCCCTCTGTGTGTGTGTGTATGTCTGTCTGTATTGGGAGGCCTCTCCACCAGCTGGATCTGGGGACATGGAACAGCAGCAGCCCTGTGCCCCCATCATGCTGGGAGGGGAGGACTCACCCTGGGCCCTGCGAGTAGCCTCTGTGTGGCTACTCAGACACTTTGTGGGTTTTTTGCCAGTATTTGTATCATTCCATTTTTTCTCAGAAACATTTTACATCTGCTCCTATGTCCTTGTGAAAGAAGCTAAATAGCATCTGGTTTAACAGCAATACAAAGAATCCCAGTAGCAGAACCTCATCCCATGTTTCCTGGAATTTCTTCCTTAGCAATTGCTTTGGTTACTCAGCTTTTAATACATTTGATGTGTCCTGTTATGCTGCTCTAATCAGTTTGTTTACTATGTTAAGCACTTCACAGAAGTCTTTTATAAATCTTTTGCTGCTGTCTTTTTCAGCAATACTTGCAGTCCCTTCCCACTGTAAAACAAAGGGTTTGGTTTTGATTTTGCTTTTTTTTTATAGCAAGGCCCGTTTGTCTGCTACGATGTTGATCGTTACTATTTCTGCTCCTATCCTTTAATTCTTTATATACCGTATCCTGTATTTTGACTTTCCTTATTTTTGTTCAGGGTAGATCTAGCAGGTGAGTCTAACAGACCTCTTCAATCTCATTGTAGGTAAACAGGCTAAACAATCAACTAGTGGAGCTGTGCCTTATTAGAAACAAACAAAGCAAGGAAACATCTGTAAGTGTAGCTTCAGAGGCAGGGGAAGAGCCTGCGTGCTGAACGAGTTTTATTCTGTTCGTGACAGTGACATTAGAAACTTAATCTCATTTCCTTGAAAACAGAAGGAACGTGCAAAAAATTCTTTGTGCGCATGAGGAATTCTTGTGTGACAATGAGATAATGGTTCAAGGTGTCTTTTAAAATTACTTTTTGTCTGCATGTTATATGCTATGATAAATCCGTGGGTGGTAACTGCATTCTTTTTGGTTAGGGGAAGTTCTTTGAATGGGTGAAGAAAATTCCTTCTTTGAGAGCACCTGGCCATGAGAGAAGCTTTTCCAGGGAAGAATGGGGCAGGCAATAATAAATGTGCTGACTGGAGAGCTTGCACTTGGGAATTTTTCTTAAAGTAATGGACAAAGCTAGACCAGAGATGGTGAGGAGAGGGAAAGTTTTTCTGCTGACCCAAAGGAGAACAAGTAGAGTTTGTTGAATCCATAAAGGCTATTGAAGGTTGCTACTTTGCAGAGTAGTTCTGGAGGAAGAGGGTCCTTGTTGCAAAGACACAGGTAGAAAAGATGTTTGTTTTCAAATGGATGTATTTTACCTCTCTCTCAAAAGACTCTTGAGTTTTCAGACAAAAGGCAGTTTGTTTGAGTTTATGTTCTAATAGAACATCACTTCTTCAAAGCCCTTTTGGATTTTTTTTGGTGTGTTCACTTTAAAGAAAAAGTGCAGACAGATCCATCTCAAAGCTCTGGCATGCTTGAGATCCAGTCCTAGCACAAAACTTAAAAAATGTTAGAGCTGGGGAAATATATTAGGTCACCTTTAAAGAAATCCAGCTGACTGCATCATGAGGACTCTTGAGAGATGTAAAGAAAACTTTGCGTACCTTCTGTGGGAAGCTCTCTGTTTTGAGTGTGTTTTATAAATCAGTTCACAGTTTTAGCAGTTTGTAACACAGTTCACGCTGGCTGTAGAAGGTACTGATAGAGCTCCCAGAGCATATTGTGATAGGCCAAGTGTGGGATGACAGAAATTAAAGCAAAGAAGAATGTTTCAAATATATACCTGCTCCCTGCTTTAGAATACTGAACCTGAATTTGACTGTTCCAGACCTGGGGAGATGTTTCTGGGAAACTTTGTGTTTAAAAGTCTCCCTGGCTCTGGGTCTGCCTGTTCTGAAGTATTTTCTCTCTTTGATTTCTGTTTTTCCTAAAATGCAATGATTACTTCAGAAGGTGAATCTGAGACTTGGGACAAATATCTCAGAATTCACGCACATGCAGTTGTTTTCTCTGATAGCTTGTGAACTTGTGTCTATATGGACCTACTATACATTGCTTGCTTTTTGCAAAGAGGTAATATTAGATATATAAGGAATAGCCTTCAAAACAGAATAATCACGAAGGAAACAGTGAAAATATTACAGGGTGGGTAGTGAAAAGCATTAAATATTGAAAAGGCTTAAAAAACCAAACAGTATTCATCAGAAAACAGCTTTTTTTAGATATTACTGGCTATTACTGGCTATTACTGGAAAAGGGGCTGCAGAAATATAAGATTCAGAAATACATGATTTCATGTTTGAGCTTGAATTTTAAGAATTGAATTTGGTGAAAGAATTATTAGGCTTATTGGTTGTATTGGTTCTGATAAAACAAAGATAGCATTATGGGTAGAAGTGAATTGATCTTTCCAAACAGTATGCAGGAATTATGATGGAATAGTTTAATGGATTTTTTTTTTTTCAAGAGTTTGAAAATTTGAAAGATGAACAACTTGAAAGTTGAGATTAATGATGTTTTTAGGATGGGTAATAAATAACGATTAAAATTATCACATTAAATCTAATATGAGTAAATATTACTCAAAAGGAGACTTAAAATTCACCTGAGACAGTAATGCTTTGTAAGATAATGAGCAGAACTGATGGATGTGTTTTGGCACACCTCGTTATGCCAGTTTGGGGGTGTAAGCAGCACTGATGTTTGTGTGCAGATACCTACTGGGTGATATCTGGAAGTGGTGCATTGGAATGAAAGTTCAGCTTCTTTAGGTAATGGTAGTCATGCTTTGAGTGGTTTCTCAAGTTACAGCAGCCCCATAATTTTCAAATGTCACTTGAAATGTATTTTCCTTTATCTGTAAAAACTCTTCTGTCCCAAGTTTTGGCAATCCAAGTGCAAGGTGGGCTGTTACTAAATTCAGGTCTTCTGCTTTCTGCAGTACTTCCAAGGTGGTCTGTACACATGTTTATGAAATACAGTAAATAAAAGAACATATTATATTGACTTTGCTTGTCTGAAAGTGGTACCTATTACTCTTGAGCCTTAGAATTCATCTGCTTGTGCACAGGAGTTCCATGGTCTTGAACAGTCCCGTGCTTAGTCTTGAACACTCCCAGTAGTCACACAATGGCAGTAGGGCTGGCTGGCATTTAGGGAATGCTGTTTTGTTAATAAAAAGTAACTCATTGTATGCACCTTCCAACCCAAGCCTTTCTATGATTCTGTGAACTCCCTAGTCACAGTGTTTTTGATGCCTTTCTATACCTGAAAGATAGGGGTTTAATAAAGTAGTGCCCAGAATATGTTTTTAAAATCAGACATTCTGTGTTCTGTCATTTAGCATGTTTTTCAAATGTTGAGATTTAAAAGCAACCAATACTGATGCCTAAATAAGCTAAATATCTGTCATTTTTTACTTATATTTATTAGTAAAACTAATAATTTTCTTCAGCCATGTGTAAGACTAGTGAAAAATCAACAAAGTAACTGTTTGCTCACTAGTGACATGTTCTTCATGCATGAAAAATGGTACTGCTTTCAATTTTACTGCATTTGATACTCCCGGTATCAAAAGTGTGTGAAAACTGGCAGAAGTGACTGGACAAATACCTCATGCCATTCCCCTCATTTGTTGTAGGACAGTGGGTTGCTTTTCCAGTTGTTCGATTTTCTTTTTTAAACAAACACGTTATTTTTTTCAGTTCTTTTGTCATACTTAGAAACTTTAGCTTCTGAAAGCATTAACTATTGATACCTGTGCAAGTGGGAAATCCGACTGCTCAAAAAAACCTAGGTGATGTGATTTACCTGTCATGCCACCGCCAAGTGTCTTACTTCCTGAGGTTGAGATCTTAGTCAAACAATTAAAAAGGATGTATTTACAACCTACTCTTCTCATGAATTAAGAAGAGCTTACCAGATACTTTTTAGCAGAAACACTAAATCAGCACATCTGAATGACACATTGCTGCTTAAATGAGATCTCATTAAAGATCTTCTTAGAAAAAGGAAAGTAGGATATTTTCTGTTTATAGTGACGTTCTTCTGTACCTTTTCACTTCCAGCAAAGGAGTTACAGACATTTTCAAAATAGACTGACTGCATCACTTTCCTTAAGCCACTGATAATTTTTTTACATGGTTCATTTTACAGTACATACTGTGTTAATCAGGATGTTCAAAGCTAAATAGTTCTTAAAAATATAACTCTCTCAAAGACTGCAGCATTGTTAGCAGCACTGAATGTAAAATTGATTGGGTTTTCAAAGAGATAGTGATTTGAAATTTTAAGGTGGCTAAGAAGATACAGACATTTCTCTACAGCATTCTTAGTGGTAAGATTTTAAAAAAACTTGCCAGTTAATTTTTAGTGAACTCATGAATGCTTTAAGTATTGTTCTGATAACTTAGCAAACTGTAACTATTTTAAGGGGTTTACATTTTAAATATAAATAAATTGATTGAATAGCAGAGCACGTACTGATTGGTGGAATGAATATTAGTTTCTTTCCAGCCTGTTTTAAGGTAAAAAAAAAAAAATTATTCAGTGACTTCTATTTATGTTCCTAATGAAAAAGGATTTGTCCCATATGTTATGGTAATAAACAGTCTGTGAATTTAGTATAGAGTAATGCCTTCTAGTAAGTAAAATATTCAGATTCCTTTGTATCATAAGTAAGTTCCATTTTTGTCAATTTTATGAACTCAGTTGTCTAGAACGAAAATTATACTTGATAAATAATTTAAATTTAACTGCAACACTATTATTATTATTGAATATTAAATCTATTTCATGTAAAGGTGCTGTCTGGACAGAGGTTCTCTTACATTCTGTTTCAAGAAATGAGTTAGGAGGCTGCATTTCATTGAAATTCCAAGATATTGTCATCCATCAGAGTAAGAAAAAGAAAAGAAGAAGTTGTTTTCTACTAACTGTGTGACAAGTGTATGTGCTTATATTTTTATAAGAAGTTCAGCTATGCATTTGTAGCATGCAACTATAACATATCCATTGCTTGACTTTTATGAAAAACACAGTGTTTAAATTACCTCGTGTATATTACTGATGAATTTAATTTCTTCCTATCATATCATGGTATATATCTATTAATAGGATTATTTCTTTTTCCTTTTTTCAACCCAGAAATATGAATGTTTTGAAAATCATGTTGTATTTTTCTAATGTCTGTGTAGTCATTCAAACTCTTTAGTTGCACATCTGTTCTGTAACATGATTATTTTGAAGGTACACTTCAGTGAAACACATTAATAGGCATAGAAAAATAGAGCATAAATTGAATAGCTGCTCATGTGAGAGTTGTTTGAATGTAAATTTATGTGAATATTTTTACATTTCTTGTCATTTGTTGTGACTGTAATATAAAATTTACGCCACCACCCTTTTTTTTCCCACCTGTAAAGCTTACTGGTTTGCTTGGATTTTAATTTGTTCGCTCTCTTGTCGGCTTTTGAGAATGTGAGACAATTTTCACACTTAGTCAAGTAGGTAACTTGTGATCAGCTAGAGTAAGGCTAAGGAATTGAGAATATTTTAGATAGACTCCATCGACATCACACACTGCATCCCACCATCTGAACGCATATAATTCTCTTAAATTTCATTACAACTCTTGTGGTGGATTGACCCTGGCTGTATGCCAAGTGCCCTCCCCTTCATCCTGATCTTAACTTCACTCCTGATTTTCTCTCTCTCCTCCCTCCCAGCAGTGCAAGGGGAAATGGAGGCTGCAGTTAGTTCATCGCATGTTGTCACTGCCACTCCTTCCTCCTCAGAAGGAGGACTCCTCACAGTCTTCTCCTGCCCTGGTGTGGGGTCCCTCCCACCAGGTTCAGTCCTGCAGGCACAGATGGCTTCAGTATGGGTCCCCCACTGTGTCACAAGTCAGGCCAATAAACCTGCTCTAGCGGGGACTTCCCATGAAGTCATAACCTCCTTTGGGTATTCAGTTGGTCTGACATGGAGGCCTCCACAGGCTGCAGGTGGATATCTGCCCCATCCATAGACTCCATGGGCTGCAAGGGGCACAGTGTGCCTCACCATGGGCTGCACTGTGGGCTGCTGGGGAATCTCTGCTCTAGCACCTGGAGCATCTTCTCCCTCCCCCTCCTTCTTCACTGACCTTGGTGTCTGCAGTTGTTTCATCACGTATTCTCGTTCCTCTCTTCAGCTGCAGCTCTGCAGTTTTCTTTTTTCTACCTAATTATGTTATCGCAGAGGCACTCCTACCATCACTGATTGGCTTGCCCTTGGCCAGCGGTGAGTCCGTCGTGGAGCCAACTGGTATCAGATCAGTCGGATAAGGGAGGAAGTTTCTCACAGCTTCTCACAGAAGCCACCTCTCTATCTCCCCCACTACGAAAACCTTGCCAGACAAACTCAGTAAAGACTTCGCATATAGAAACACTCAGATTGTTGAGACCTACAGTTGATTCTGTACTAACATCTCTAGATTTAGCTCAGTGCAGATCGCTTCAGTGTTTGGGGGTTTTTGTCTCTTTCTTTCTACAACTTCAGAATAAAGATTGTAGTATTTACTAGCTTTGCAAAAGAATCTGGAGATCCTCCAAAAGTAATTTGAGATTAAATACCTACCAAATGCAAGTTACTGTTATGTTAGTAGAAGCAAAGCAAAATTATTACTATTTTTTAAATGATGCTTTAGTTACAGATCACCATATTAGGAATAGGCAAATAAATAAAAAATTGAACTGTTGAATTTGTTTTGCAGGTTCTTTCATGTTGGTGAATACATCTGGGAGATTTGCGGGACAGAAAGCTCACCTCCTGATGCCCCATCTGAAAGAAAATGATACACATTGTATTGATTTCCACTATTACGTTTCAAGCAAGAGTGGATCTAGCCCTGGCACTTTGAATATATATGTGAAAGTTAATGATGGTCCTATTGGTAACCCTGTCTGGAACACATCTATCACTGCTACTTGGAACAGAGCAGAACTGGCAATTAGCACTTTCTGGCCCAATTTTTATCAGGTATGTTTTACTTTTTATGAAATTTTGCTTCTCATAATAGTCATCTGGTTCTTAATCATAATTTTGACTTTAAATCAAAAAACCTTTCAGTATGTCTAGTTGATCTTTATCTTAATTACATTTTTGTACATGATGCTTAATGTTTGTTTTTACATATATATGGCTGTGTTTATATGTTTATATATATTTATAGATGTGTATGAAATGCATGCATACACACGTGCTTTAAATGTGGGTGAACTAATTATGTTGAAACAATTTAGAAATTTTGCCATTGATTTCAGTCAATTACCTCTGTTTGTCTCTAATAAATTCACTCATTCTTGCAGTTCATTAGGGATGCTGGAATTGAATGCCAATAGATTTTATTACAGTAGAGTCTTCAAGTTTGATTCAGATCAGCAACACTTGTTTTTTTTAAAGCCAGGATAATCTTTTGAATCCTCAGTTCAAGTCGTCACTCTGAATGTAACATCCATTTGTTCTGTCCAGTAGTAAACATAAATATAATAGTAGCTGTTGTAGGAATGGGATTCTGATTGCATCCTAGAGATTTAGGGAGAATTTCACTTGACAGTTCCTTGGGGTGCTGCCTTTCTGTAGGAAGGTTTACAGACTATACTGTTATTTACTGCTTTATAGTAGTTCAACAGTTTTTCTCCTTCCCATGAAAATATAGTCTATGTTTGCACAAGTAATGTGGTATATAGAACAGAGGTGTTATTGAGGCTCCTCTGTCTTCACTTGCAGTTTGGAAAGTTTTGTTTGGATTTTATTTGGTCCCCTGTACTGAATGTTGTCACTGTACTTGTGGTTTAAGCTTTCTGAAGAAAAGCTGTCCCAAAGATGAGGGTTCTTTGACAGCAGACCTCCCTAGGAAGTACAGTATTACTCTTCCACCATGTTGTTCCAGAGAGGAACATCTTAATTCCTCCTCAGTGCCATTATCATATGTGGCAGAGTCTTGTTTCTGTTCTTGCATGTGCAGTTTCAGGTGACCATGTTTCTCATGATGAGTTTGTCAATGCCCACTGCAAGGTACTCTGGGAGGTTATAGTGGACTTTTTTGTGTGGCTGCAGCATCTGATCTGTGAGGATGTCTCAAGTGAACTTAGACTTTTAAACCCTTTTCTTCTAAGGGAAAAAAAAAAAAGCTGAAGGACCTTCTGGAGTTTTTCCTTCTGTAATTGTTTCACCCACAATGAAACATAAAGTTCTGGTCCAAAAAATGAGTTTGGAGTGCCAGGACCTTATTACTTGGAACCTGGGGTACCTGGCAGTGGGTGCAATAATTGCAGACCCAGAAGAACACACAAATTCATTTCCTCTTGCCTCCAGTAGTGTGTTCCCAGGTTGTATAGGGGTTATTCTCAGTGTCCACAGTTGTATCCAGTGATCTGCCCAAGATTAATTGTGACACCTGCTTTGTTGGGGCTTCCTGCAGAGGATTCAAGGTAAGCTTTTGACATCTCAGCAAACTTCATAATGTCAATCTCCTATAATTGGCTTCAGGCTCAGTGAGGTAATACTGGTGCCTTTTCTAGGAGGGCAGGCATATTAGCAGAGCTGAGGTTCACTTCAGCCACTTGGGAGAAGGTGTGTCCTACCCGACTCTGAAGCATGAGGCTATATCCTGATCACAGAGTCTAAGCTTGGTTTACCTGTACCTTTACATCTCTCAGGCTGAAAGGCTAGTGTGTATTTTGCTGCCTGTCAGAGTTCAAGGAGCGTTTAGGAGATGCTCTTAGTTATATGATTTGGTTTTAAGTAGTTCTATGAGGAGCAGGGAGTTGGAATCTCTCAGTGTCCCTTCCAAGTTGAGATATTCCATGATTCTCTGACCTTACGGCAAGACCTCACATTACCAATTTGATACCAGTCTTAAGAATGCCCTCCAGTGATGCCAAAAAGCCTTTCGGTCTTGACTGAAATAGTGAGGGCCAGCCTGTGGATGGTGGGAGAAGAGTACAGAGCATCCCACAGACAGTTTTGTGGCTGGCACTGAATATAACTCCGTGCAGCTTGTAACATGGAATCTACTGGAAGGTTTTGTGAGCATGATGGGTTGTTCAGGAGCACAGGGTGAATGTGTGAATGTGTTGCTCATGGCCAAATCTGGACCCTAATGTCCCCATCTGTGGAGTGAATTAGTAGAGGAGCTTTCAGTTTCCTATCTTCTGAAAGGAGTCTGGTTTTTATGCAACAGAACTGCTCTGTGCATCAGCAGTCAGTAAAGAAGAGGGTTGTGCTTCAAAGCCTCACTCTAGCTCTGAACCAAAAGGCTAATGTGGACAGGGGAATTTTAATAGAAGAAGCCTTGACTCTGACTATTAATTTTAAGGTAAATTAACATATTCGTAAAAATACATGCAAGCTCTGACAGTTTCAAATGTTATTACTAATGTTATTAGTAATAATAACATTATTAGTTAACATATTAGTAATAATAACATATTAGTAATAATAACATATAGTAATAATAACATTAATAATAACATTATAATAATAACATTAGTAATAATAACATATTAGTAATAATAACATTAGTTATTACTAATGTTATTAGTAATAATCTGTGTCAGATTTCTAACAGTGTGATACATCTAACTGATGTCTGAGTAAT
>JAWWTY010000077.1:100073030-100140781 GCA_035222235.1 Margarornis squamiger | reverse complement strand
GTTATTACTAATGTTATTAGTAATAATCTGTGTCAGATTTCTAACAGTGTGATACATCTAACTGATGTCTGAGTAATACGGGTATTTGGCCACAGAAATAGAAAGATAACCTTTCTCATGCTCTTTCTTCTTGAGACCTGCCGTCTGAACCTCTTGCCCTTATTTGTAGGTGAGCCCTTATCTGTTTGGCTGGGGTACTGCAGTTTAGCAAACTACCATCATCATCTGATATATAATAGATACCTGAGCCTATCTGTGTTGGATTCCATGTGTTCTCTTTGCCTCTGGCAATGTAGAAATTCTTGCATACTCTTTCATTCACTGAGGAGTACAGTAAGTAATTTTCTTTGCATTTGCTGCACATAATCTGTAATAATACCTGGTTAGGTATTGCAGTGTAGCTGGTGGGCCAGACCATCTTTATGCTGTGTTAATACCCATGGCAGTGCAAGGAATCACTGTTAAATACTGTAACTTCACTGGGATTATTGTAGATAAGCTAATTTATTCTTGAGGAAGTGCTATCACCATTTGGACAAGTTATGGTCAATTATCTGCATTTTGGTTGCCTGCATCCTCTCAGAAAGCTGTGATGCAATTTCCTCGCTCGCCTGCTGACACTTGCAATTTTTCAGTTTCATTGTTTCTTCAGTTTTCATGCTTTTGCTTCTTCACAGAGTGTGTTGTGGTGCAAGGCAGGAAGTTAGCTGCAAGCAGCTGGGAGAAGGGCAGGAAGAGGAGTGAGTGTATACGTGGGTTTTGTGAGAATGTGCCTCCAAGTTAGGTGAGAGGTCAGATGACTACATGAATGGTGGGAGAAGGCAAAGGACCCATCTGACAGGTGCATAGTACCAAGTCTGTTTCCTAACCTGCTATTCATTTGATTCCAAAAGTCCAACTTCTTTTGGCACAAATCCACGTGTTCCTCACAAAACCCCCAAAATGTACAAGACTCCCTCCCATGATTTTCTGAGATTGTCTGACCTTACTGAACAAAATTAAGAGAAGTCCACTAAGAAGATTTTTGAGGAATGTTGGGGGCTTTTTTAGCTTTTCATATATGAAGGTTGGTAGTTTCCTGATGAGTATTCTTCAAGAGAAGATGAGGCATTAATAGATGAAGGAACAAAGCCGTGTAATCATGTTACTTGTTGTGTTTTAAATCACATAATCCATATAGTCATCTGCATGTCTGTGAATGCCTTATAATTCCATTCCATTAGTGGAACACCTACAAGATGTCTAACTGCAAAAGAAACAAAAATGTGCTACAGAACTCCAAGGACAAATGATACATGAGAACATTTTAGAGTTACAATATATATAGAATTCAGAATTTTTAAAAACAGTGTGTGGTGTCTCCTTTGGTGCTGATTCATGAAAAACATAAGCAAAATAACTCCTGCTAATGGTAGTTGACTACAAATCAGATTATGTAGTATGGAGTGAATGTTAATCCGACTTCTAAAGATTTAAACCATTTATTATGAATGCATACATGCAAAGTGTTCATAATATTTAATAATTAACAGTACTTTATTATTGCACCGCCTGTTGTCCGAGTTTGTTAATACCTTTCAAGTTGGGTTTCAATTTAGAATCCACTCTTTAGAAGTACAGTCTCCAAACAAAGTAATTAATTTCTTTTAGTGTACCCTTTTCTTTTTTCTAGGTAATTATTTGTGTATGTTTCACCTATGTGAAGGCTGTATTATATATATAAATCACAATTATAACCTGCATGCAACAACATTAATTGTAGTTTATTTACTCATTAATTAAACTTAAATTGTCAAGTATTCTGATGATTAAGAATATATTTAATTCCATAATTAATGGTATTCTAAGTACTACTGCTTAACATCTCCCACTGAATTTAGTGTATATCTGCATTGCAGTCCAGTTTGTGATTACAGTAGAGTTGCAGGAACATAGGTTCAAGCTTCCAAACACCTTCTGAGGGTCAAAGATAATCAGCACAGCTTGTTCTTTTCTGCTGTGCCTCCTGGTCTCTGAGCTATTTGTTTCGAAGTAGCTGGTATATTTCTACAGGAACAAGTCTTATTTCTCTATTATAAAATCACTTTAGGAGTGCTCCCCTAAGGGACCATTGCCTTCCTCTTTTTATCATTGGTCGTGGGAGAAATTGTTTGCTTTACTGAGCTCTTGTCTGCTTGGTGCATCTTAAGCAAGAGCATCAAGGAGTATATCCTGCCTTTGGAGACAGCCTGCAAACAAAACAAGGCTTCGCATAATTGCTGAGACCTTCACCCTCCTCCTTACTTGAATAGAATTAGAATGTACACAGAAAAGAGAATTAAATGTTACATAGATTTCCAGGGTTAGTGGCGAGATCGTATTTAGCTTCTTGGGGACCAGTCTCAGTAAGTTGAGAGGCTCTAAAATTATGCTTTGAGGAAAATGTAAGTCCTGAAAAGGCAGCTCCTCTAGTCAGGAGTGGGTGGGAGGGTTTGAGGTTTTTTCAGTGTATGTTTTTACTTTCTTCTAGGTTTCAATTTCTTTTTCTCATTTGGATTTTTTTAGCAGAAGTAAAAATCTGTTGATTTCAGGGTTGTTTTCTTGTTTTGTGTTTGGTGTGAAGGAGTAATTATTTTTTTTATTTTTCCCTAGGTTAGTTAATGATTCTCAGACTAATTAGTAGCATTTAAAATATATTTTATGTTTTTGAAGTATTGCCATTTTGGAACATTACAGTATACAAAATGCTACTAGAGGGTTGAGTGTGGTGAGTGGTTTGTGTTTGCTGCTTCTATCCCTGCAAGCAAGCAATTTAGCATGGCACCATTGCAAGCTACACACTGTCCCCCTATCAGTTTTTATATTTTGAATTATTTGCTTTGTATTTTGCTGGGAGTCAGTCATGGCATCAGTGAACTGAAACAAATCTTGATTAAATAAAACCACAAACTCTGCAGACTTAAAATCCAGAGACGGAATTGAAAGGATTAAACATAACTTCCATTGGAGTAACATAACTGTCTATGCCACTGCACCATCTTTAAACATAAATTCCAATGCAGCTGGAATGAAAAAATGGGATAAGAGCCTGGCAGTAATTCCTGATCTTTTTTAGTAAAGACACAAAGGAGTTACACGGTATCAGTTCACACACAGAGATGAGATTTACCCTTTACCATTCTGACACTTTCTGCTGTAAATTAGGAGTTTAGGGAATAAGAAGCAGCAGATCCAACCTACCTTTTCAAATCTTTACTTAAACTTTTGTTTGTTTCGTAACCTGCTTTGTACATGCTTTGCTTGGAGTTTGGCTCATGCAATGTGCTTAAGTCATCAGCTAGGGCAGAGAATTAAACTTCTTGTGCAGTAAAGGTCAGGCTCACATTCTTATGTGTTTTGTGTGTTGCATTCAACTGCACACATGCGATTCCTAAACTGTGCTTTGAACTCCAGAGGAACTTTGAAATGCATATTGCATTTTGAATCAAAAACCTGTATGAAGCATCTTAAATAGCTCTTCTTCATTGACTTGGGTGCTTTGGGAATAGTTATTTTGAGAAAGATGCACCAGGGCAAACCACTTATCTAAATTTAAAATCCCCAGCAGTCTAAAAATGGCCAAAAGTCAGCAGGCGTATGTTTTTTGTCATATACAAAAGGCTCTGTTATTTTCTCCTGTCCTGTGTTCCTAAACCAGAAAAGCTTCTTGGCCTTCAGGAGAGAAAAATTAAGAAATATTAAGAAAACAACTGATTTAAGAACAAAAAGAGAAGAATGCGATTTTATAAGCGGTAATGTCAGGAGCTCAGTTTTCAGTCTTTCTTGCTCATAAGAGGTTTCTTTGTAGACTCAGATTGGCAGTCACCACCAAGATGCTGTTCCATGTGCTTGAGTGCACATGTGAGTGTCAAGTGGCCGTTGTGTAGGAGTGAGAGGTGGGGAGGGAAATGGCATGAAGTGAGTTCCCAGTCAGGGAGGCCTGAACACATTGTAGACAGCCCAAGTCAATAAACTGTCATGGGCTTCTGTGGGACCTGGGAAGGACCAGGTCAGGAACATCTCTTCACGTGGCTTTGATGAGGAAACAGCCACTGTGACTGTGGCCCGGTGATAAAGCAGGTAGTCCTAGGATGAGTCAGAAAGGGAAGAAGAACTCAACCCACAGGGCATAAGTCAGTGTCAGTTTTCTGGAGAGAAATTGTTCCTGGCACCTTGTATAGTCAAAGAAAGGCACTCAGTGCTATAAAGCAAAGCAGGCAAAGGGAAGAGTGTGGTGTGTGCTGTAGGCAACATATGGTACAGCGCTGCCTACTTGCTGGAGATGCAGCGGGGCAGGATGGCAGCGTGATGTTAAGTAGCTTTCTAAATACTCCTTTCTCTTTCTTGTTTTTTGCAAAGTGCTATTTTTAAGTCGTGTGAAGTAGAGAGTGTTTATATTAGGTACAATCCACCTTTTGACTAAAAGCGTTGTAATTTTGCAACAACAAAGGCAGGAATTTACAGAGTGAGGTTGTGTGGCAACAAAACCTGTTTATTTCTATTGTTCTTCGGAGCAGACGGGTTATCTTGAGTTGCACATTTTCAGCAGTAAGCATTTATGTTGGTGAACAGACCTCCTTTCTTTGTTCATATGTAGCAAGGGGAAATGGCAGGAATGAAAAGCTAATTTTGCTCTTCACTGAAGCAGGGAGGATCAGGGACAGTGCAGTGCTAAGCTGCTTGCCTGGTTCCTGTTTGGCAGGCCTGTGACGGGGAGAACGGTGTAAAACAGCTCTCAGGGCAGCGCTCAGCAGAGGTTTTCCTGAGCAAATGAATTCAGTGTTTTAACCAGTTGTTTCCGGACTGATAAGGTGGTGGAATAATGGGCAAAAAATCCAAGGGCCTCCCAGTCTGATGTTGCTGGAGTGTTGTCTCTATTTTGACTGGAGCCTTTTATATTGCCTGCAGGCATTGCGTCAGCCAGGAGAAAAGGCAAAGTTTGGAGGCGGGAATAAAAATATTAACATTTACCAGGCAAGCTGCTTTTTAAATGTGAAATGGTGGAGAGAACTGGATGTGAAATAAGTTTCTGTGTTTCATTTCTAGTGGAATTATTGGCAAAACTGATCCGGGTTTGTGAAGAGTCTTGACATCCCTAATAAAAGGTTTTCAGTGAATAAATGAGCTATGGAAGTGCTTCTAGGTTCATTCCAGAGCACAGTCTCACACTCTGCAGCACACTTGCTAGGACTTTCAGAAACGTGTCATGCATAGGATATTTTTTTTTTTTTATTTAGTGTAAAAAGAGAAAATGTTTAGGTAAGCAGATATTTAAGTCCATAATCTTCATTTATCGGTTTAAATAAAATACTAGTTTTGTATACCACAGTTGATAGTGTTTCACAGCTTGTGAATGGAACAGATTATATTGCTATACTTGGAATAGCTGTCATGTTCATAGAATCATAGAATGATTTAAGTTTGGAAGGACCTCAAAGATCATCTCGTTCCAATTGCCCTGCCATGGTCAGGGCCACCCTTCTAACCAACTAAACCAGGTTGTTCAAAGCCGCATGCAGCCTGGCACTGAACACTTCTAGGGATGGGGCACAACTTCTCAATGCAATCTGCTCCATTGGTTTACCACCCTTACAGTACAGAAGATTTTCCTGACATCTAATTCAGATCTGTCCTCTTTCAGTTTAAAGCCAGTGCCTCTTGTCCTATCACTACATGCACTTGCCAAAAGACCCTCTCCAGCTCTCTTGTAGGTCCCTTCTAGGTACTGGAAGGCCACAGTGAGGTCTCCATTGTATATATATATATGAGTATAGGTGTACCTGTAATGTGGTATCCCGTAATGAGGCCAAGTTGTATCAGGCTCTGAGCAATCTGGTCTAGTGGAAGGTTTCCTGCCTGTGGCAGGGGCTTGGAACTAGATGATCTTTAAGGTCCCTTCCAACCCAAACCATTCTGTGATTCTGTGATCCCTGGAGCCTTCTCGTCTCCAGGCTGAACAACCCCAACTCTCTCAGCTTGTCTTCATCGGAGAGGTGCTCCAGCCCTCTGATCATATTCATGGCCCTCCTCTGGACTTGTTACAACAGGTTTCATGTCCCTTTTATGTTGGGGGTTCCAGAGCTGGATGCAGTAGTACTCCAGGTGGGGTCTCAGCAAAGTGGAGTAGAGAGGAAGAATCACCTCCCTTGACCTATTGGCCATCCTCTTTTGGTGCATCCCAGGATGTGGTTGACTTTCTGGGCTGTGAGTGCATGAGACTGGGTCATACTGACTTTCTCATCTAGCAACACCCCAAAGTCCTTCTCGTTGGAGCTGCTCTCATTCCATTCTCTGCCTAGTCTGTATTTGTGCATATTTGCTCTTTTGTATATGAAATAAAACATACATCAGCAATGTCTGTTTCACCGTGGTGTGTCACTGCTGGTTGTAGTGCTTCTTTCCATTGACTAAAGGTGGCATGTTTCGTGTCAAAAGAGACTAAAAGGTACCATCATCAAAGTTGATACCAGCTTGGCTATTGCTTTTAATGGAGGAGTGATTAAACTGACACTATTTTGATTTGTAATACTTTTCTTTGGAACATACTCTCTTTAATGTCAATAATTGTCATTTAGATGTATGTCCAACTGGCAGTTTCTTGATACATTGCCTGATTTATTTGTGGCAATGACATTTTTGGTATGTTGTGTGACGATACAGCAGCATATTTTAGATCAGTCTTTGAGTATTTCTCTGCTGGTGTCATAAGCAGTTCTGATTCAGTTGTTTCAAGGTTGTAGTTTCTGCCTGTAAACTGAAGGAATGGCATTGTGTTTAGGATCTACAAGCTTCTTTTTATCTATGAGTGTATTGCAATACTGAAATACTTAAAGCCTGTGGGAAAGCCTGTAGCTAAGCTCCCCTGTTATGAATTACAGAAATTATTTTGGGATCTACTCAGGTATTGCATGTATTTTCTTCCCTAAAGCTCAGGTTATTGGTCTTGCTGGAAGTCAGATAGTTCTTTAGAAGACACTATTGCACAGCATTTTTAAAAAAAATGGTTTAGACTCTGTTATCTGGCAGTAATATTTTTAGCAGAAAACTTCTGTCTGGTTTGGCTGGCTGCTCCACAGGTATGCATGTGCCAGTTTCTCATGGGGTTTTTTAGAACTTTGCATGTATACAAGTTGAGAACCTGAAAAGACCTACTTTGCTCTGCAGTAATGGTGTCATGGGTCCAGTAGGCCTTTCAGGTGGCTTTGCACAGATGTTCCTATACTGGTTCCTATACTTCCTATACAAAGAAAGGTTTGATTTTTATTTTTTTTTTAAAACATATATTTCAATAAAAACAAGAAAATTAATTGGGGTGTTTTTCTTCTTAACAAAGAAAACTCAAAGCCACTAGAGAATACAGGAAAGAAATTAGTAACTGTCCACAGCCCTCTGTGTTTTTACAGGCAGATCTTTGCTTCCACAGCTAAAGTCAGTTATCTCAGGGACTTTCTTTGTGGCACTGTATTTCCCTGGGAAACTCTCCCAAAATTTCTGAGATATGTGTGTGTGTTTTCTGTTCTTCACCACCGTGTTGTAACATCTCTGCGCTAACTGCAGGTTCCCAGGGCTATGCCGTGGTTCTCATACCCTGCAGTCTTTCAGATGTTCTCTGTATTGAATAGGCTTGGTAGCTCTTCAAGAAATGGATTAATCTCCACGTTCTTCCAAGGGCACCAGCATGATTATTGGCTTTCAGAGATCGTAACACAAATGGAGAATGTGCAACTCTGTCACATTTGTTAACAGAGAGAAATTCTTGTTCTTTTTTCAAAGTTCAGTGAGTGGAAACAGGAGCTGCGTTCCAGGTCTCACACTGCCATCAGAACTTAAGGTTGCTTTGTGCACATCACCTCTCTCTGTATTTCCATTTCAAGGCAGTTAAGATGAGGATAAGAATAATCGTGGTTGGAAAAGTTATTTTGGGTCTCTGAATGCAAGAATTCTTTCTGAGTCTTGCTTTTTTTTTTTCTTTAGGAACTTCTGCTTCCCAAGATAGTTCTTAAGACCAGCTCCACCAGGAGATTTTCTTCTTTGTAGGGAAGAGATGTTTTGAATGGTCTTATTCTGGATGCTCTGCTGAATGCTTGGAGCCAAGTCCATACCCTGTTCAACCTGTTACTGTGGATCAGTAATACCAGCTTTAAATGCCAGTTAGAGTGCCATCTGGCATTTAAAGGGTCACAGGCTGAGTCTTGTGACTGAGCAACCCTTTTCTGGCAGAACTTTTTTCTGAAAAATTTGTTTGGTGGCATTTGGACTTTGCTCATTGCCATCTTGTGTTTGTCTTGTTGCTGCGTGATTCACCTAGGGGCAACATTGCTGCTCTACGTTGAAATTTTTGTGTAGACAGGAGGCAGAAGTAGAATGAGAAGTATTTTTGCCATGTGGAGCTAAAGTTATATTGACAGCAATTTCAATCCAGTGAGATGGAAGAGAGAAATGTACACAGTTTAGGAGTTTGGTATCTGGGAGAAAACAACAGGATCTGTGTCCACAGGTAGAGCAATGAAAAAGAAGGGAGAAGGCAAAGGCAAGAGGGTGTGCAGATTTTTCTCACCTCAAGGTTTGTTTTAAAATCATAATCAGTTCTCTGACAGTGTTTATTCAACATCAGAAAATTGTGATATATTATGGAGCTGTATATTATTCTTGTAACATGTTTGCATTCTGTATCATTCTCTTTCTGCTGAAAGAAGGTAGTGTCTGCATCTGCTCCAAGGTCAAGTGCAGCATATGTGTGAAAAATAGTTTCTGAACTTTGTCTTCCTCAGTGTGCTTCCTGAGATTAGGTACAAGAGGCACTTAGAGTTAACTTCCCAAGCAAAAGGGGAGTATTTAAAAAAAAAAAAATCACAACCTGGATTTTAGCATGAACTTCTTGAGCATTGGTTTGGAAATGTACCTGCTAACATTACTGGCATATTTCCTTCTGTTCCATATAAACATTCTTGGGATGTTCAAAGCTGAGGCTGCCAAAGTTTGGAGAGGTTTACTTTAGACTGTACTTAATTCAAATGACAAGAACGGTCCATTTATTTTGTGACCTATTTATAGCCATTAAACAAACCATGGCAAATGGATCTGCTTTACTTAATTCACTGCAATTGGTGGAAGATTAACAGCATGGAAAGTACATTCCTGAAAATAGGTATGTTTGTGTCTGATACTCTGCAAATCTCTGTATACTACAGAACTGTGATTTTTAAAATAAAAGCAGTTTATTCTGCAAGACAGAGAATTGAAAATAAAATACCAATCGTCATATTTAAGGTGATTATTAGATAACTGCTTTAGCAGACCAGGTGTTAGGAAGACGTGGTCATTTCTACTGTGAATTATATACGATCCCACTTGTAAATCTCCAAAAATGATGTAAGCATGAAAAAATGTGATTTATGTTCTGGTTAATTTTAATGATAACAACACATTTTGAAGGTTTTATGATTGCTTTTTGTTTTCAAAGTGTTCTCTCAACACGTTAAGAGTTGATGCGTTTTTCTATAACAGAGTATTTTTATATTCCTTGTGTTACAAAGATGCTAACTGAAATTCTCTCTGCTTCTCAGGTTGTTTTTGAAGTGGTCACTTCAGGTCACCCAGGATATGTGGCTATTGATGAAGTGAAAGTTTTAGGACATCCATGTAGTAAGTACCTCTCTTCTACTGTAAAGCCAGGCCCCTAAAATGAATGTGCCACTATGTTTCAGTAAACGTGGAGCAAAAGATAAGGAAAATGTGAGAAAACAATGTCATTGCTGTGAATGTAGGCTGAGTACGTACAGTGCTGGTAACATAGCATCGTTGCCCCTTACTGGCTTCAAAGACATCTCTCCTATGTGCACCTTGTGTACAGCATGAGCCCCAGAGGCTAACTGGTCCTTACAGCAACTCCTTTAGGACAAAACCACCAAGTCGTCATGATTCTGTGATTTGTGAATGAGTTTTCTATCTGCATCAAAAATTCAGTGCAGCCACAAGCTGAGAGATTGAGAGCGTATGAGCAACACAAGCACTGAATATATATAATTAATTTTTCCTAAGCTTAGAAGGAAGAAAACTCAGCTGGCTGAGGGCTGAGTCTTTGCTAAGCAAGGCTGCTTAGGGTACTTCCCAAGGTTCATGGCTCAGTTTCTGCACTGTTTTACTTCCATATTTTTCAGATACATTTCCTTATCCCATTGTTGAGGATTTGTAATACTTAGCTATCCTAAATTCTCTTAAAACTGATGTCAAAATCAAACCTTGTAAATCAGGCTTTAATATAGCAATCCAGATGTAATTGAACAGACTGCTTAAATGACTTAGTATTTCATATAAATGCTATTTGTTAAGTAAGGTGTAGTAAGACGGTACATGGAGTAGTAGATTGCAATCTTATTGACCAAATGACTGAGTGGAAGAAGACACCAGCTTCTGTGTAATTCTTCTTCTTCTACCATTTTGTGCTTATATGCATTTACTGTGGCTTTTAGGTAAGAGCTGTGATTCCAAATAAAAAGCACTGTATCTGTTAGTACCAGAGCACCTCATAAAAATGGTTTTAGTGTTAGTGGCAAGAAGACACACGCATTTCTTCAAATACAGAGACTGTTATGCAGAATCAGCAGCTGTTATTTCTGAAGCACTTAGTTTTAATAAACACAGCAGGCTCTCATGTTATTAGACAATATATGTGCTTGTACATTTTGAATTTATATCCTTTATATCTTTGGTTCAGGTAGGGTAGGTCTAAAGCAGCATTTTAGCAGCTTACTATTTTTTTCGTCCAGATTTTGAGAGTTTTAGTCTGTGCATTTGTACCAATCAATTCTCAAAACCTGCAAGTAGCTCTTGTTAATGTGGAGACTGAGTTATTGCCCATAGCATATAGAGTTCTAACATGACAGTGTTGAAATGCAAAAGCTTTAAGGAAAAGTTCTTTGATGAAGTAATTAAAATGTTAGAAATTAAGACATCAAACCAGTTAAATTGTCTACAAGAAAATTGAAAAAGTGTGAAAACTGGAATACAACAACTCTGTGTCTAAAACCTGGCAAAGTTTATAATTCTATTCTTTCTGTATATTGCCAGAAAATGTACTTTTGGAATTATTAACTCTTTAAACAAAAATTGAATTGGGAAAATTGTTTGATAGGCAATTGCCTGTGTAGTACGAAGGCTAGGCAGAAGGCAAGTTGTAAGCACATAGAAATGAAAGGGCTGGGTTGTGGTGGGTGGGTGGTTTTTTTTCTTGTGTGTTTTTGCTTGTTTGTTTTTAAAACCTAATGTCCTTCTCCCCTTAGGCCTTACCTAGTAATTAAAAAAATCTAGTTTTGCAGTGTTTAAGAAGACCAAGAAGAAAGTAAAATCGAGTGGGGTAAAAGCAGAAGTTAAAAAAAAAAAAAGTGATTGAGAAAGGGGGAACATACTGAGGAATTTTACTGGATAGTCTGGCATTAATAGAGTGATGGACAAGGAAGAGGATGACTTTGGCCTTAGGTCTGTGTGTCCTAATTGGGAAGTGTAATATGTTTTTCATAGTTAGATATTAATTTGGCCTATGTTATTCCATCTCCTGCCTTGCACTGGATTTTTAGCCACTTTTTCTTGGGTTGTGGTAGCTGATTATTTATAAATTCCTTAAAAATGCAATTTTTCCCACTAATAGGTCTTTTAAGAAAATTTCAACGCTTTAAATGGTTGTGATGCTCTGCTAGAAAATGGATATTTAGTTTTCCAGTCTGATGCTACTACTAAGATTTTCATGCCAAAAAGCAGTATTCAGAGCCTGGCTTATCTCTTGGTATAGACAGTGCAAGAAGTCTGCCTGGCTGCGGTAGGATTGGAGTGATTGGTGAATACTGTGTTTTAAAGGATATGTTTCTGTACCAAATACCTATGTTTTTCTGTGTCATCTGGTTGACTCTAGTAAAAGAAAAATACACATGCTGTCTTTCCCCCTTTAGTGGACATAGTTGTTGTTTGAAGACCAATTTCATTCGTTAGGTTATTTGTGGGTATATTGCCTTAATTTTTACTGGGATTGTTTTCTCTTTCTAGATGAAAAATAAGCATTTGTACGGAGAATGCATTGGGCTTTGTTTTTATCTGCAGTGTTGTTGGAAAGAATTGCATTTAAAGAATACAGCTGTAGTTGGTGAGAAGTGTTAGGTTAGTAGTTTAGCTGTTTGGTGTGCTACATTTCTATATTTTCTAATCTCTTCTATAGGTACTGGACTTGGTTAAAAAGAAAATATCACTTCTTACTGTTTGGTCTAGGTGGTAGTGTAAGCATCTACCAGGTTTTCCTTCAAAACACTATTAGTTCCAATATGATCTTTATTAATAGAACATTATTAGAAGAGGGATGCTGAGCTAAGATAATTTATGAAGTAGGAACAATAGAACAGCACTCTTCTATTCTGCTCTTTCCCAGGTATGGAAGTAAACCAACCTAGAATCTAATGTGTAGTCAGTGATTTGAAACTTTTAAAGCAGAACTATTTCATTTGCTTGTTGTATTTTTCAGAGCCAGTACTTTCATTTTGCATAACTTCGATTCTTTTGTCTTTTCCAACAGCAAAAACTCCCCATTTCTTGCGTCTTCAGAGTGTAGAAGTCAATGCAGGACAGTTTGCTACTTTTCAATGCACTGCCAATGGTGGAACAGACTCAAGTGACAGACTCTGGTTACAGGTAATTTCTTCCTTTCCTAATGCACTGAAATCTGGAGAGAGGAGAGGAGAGACTCTGAGGGGAATATAAAACGTGAAAAATGATAGGGCTGTCCATTTCATCAATATTAGATTTTATAGTGCCTTTGAACTGCTGCATAGTAGGTATCCTGCTGTAGAAAAGGATACTGGAAGATTTTCCTCTCGTTTCAGTGGAATACCTGATTAAAAATAAAGGTGCTGTGTTTCTTCTTACATGTGGTGATCATGAGTAAAGACTAAATCCCCAAGGAAGAGAACATGACTTTCTTATAATGTCTGTGCTGGCTAACTGCAATATTACACATAATGATTTTTTTGACTTACCTTTATCTCTGCTTAGTATTTTCAGCTAAAATTGCCTTGTTACTCTAATTCTGGAGAAGACCAGTATGACAGTCAAATCTGACCTTCTGTATGATAGAGCCAAAAAATCTTACTTATATTCATTGAGCCCATTATTTATTACTTTATCAGTAATGTAGCTTCTAGATAGGTGTCAGATCTCAGTTTAGAGTCTTTCTCAAACTCATTTTCTTTCAGTAAAGACAGTCTCCATGATGTGTAACCTTGTATCAAAAACATGCCTTTTTGCTTGATCTCTTTTAGTAATGGGCATGCAGGTTTAATTGCTGTCTTGCTGCCATCATTACAGAGTTGTTCCCTAGAGCAAACAATAGTCACGCATTAGGACTATCCCAACCTCTGGATCTCAATGATTTCCGTACATGGAAAACAACATGCTAGAACTGAGACATTGTCTGTGAGAAGGAAGTAAGGAAGATTAAAATAAATGAAACAGTGCTTAAGGAGATCAGTGAGATGAAGCTGCAGTTAGTGGAGGAGGAATAGAAAAATTGAAGCAATGGTAACAGGTGGGACTTAAAGATGAAATTCTCTATTCTCGCTGTTTTACCAATTTCAGGCTTTTACTATAGTTCTTCTTTAACGTTGCAGTTGTATTTCATAAATTATTCATGTAAGTGTGACAGGTTAAACAGCTGAGTAGTTATAAGAAATCTAGGACACAAAAAAAAAGTAAAGGCACTTGAAAAGCAAAGACTTATTTATCTGTATACAAATGATGAACTTTTATGTCTATTCAGAAAGAGCCTGTTCAAATACAGTAAAGCAGTGAAAATCTCCTTTGGTTTTATTTGGGTTTGCATGGATATTTTCATACTCTGTGACTCTAGGCTGATATTTCTCTAACACCTTTAAAGACAATATTACACTTTTAAATTGGCAGAATTAGACTCCTGTCTTTCCTGAGCCACCAAGATCTTTTTAAAGAATCATTTTTCCAATCATGAAAAGGGTTTAGCATGTATGGGAAAATAATGGTTTGTTGTTTCATCAGTGATATCCTTTGTAAAACCTTTGAACTTTTGCATAATTCTCTATTGTAAAATTGAAGGTAGAATTCAATATAGGGAAATCTTCGTTCTGTTCAGTTTTTCCATACATTTCAGGACAGTACAATTTCAGCTTTAGTTTTTTTTAATGGAACTTAAGACACACATAAATTCTTTACAAGGCTGGAATGTAGTTTCTTTATTGTAGAAATTAAATATCCTTCTACATTTTATGTAGTATAAAGCAATTTTCTTAACAGCAGTAGCAATTCCAGAATATCTTTGCTGAGTTTAGTTAAGTTGATTCCTTGTTTATACACGATTTTGAGATTTTTTTTTTCTATATGAAGGAAAAGAGAGTAGTGACAGATTGACTTTTTGAGGAATTTTATCTTCCTGCAGGGACACTGTTTATTTATCCTGCCTGTACAGCTACAGGTCCCTCTGGTAATCAGTGCAAGGTTGTGCAAATTCCAGGTGTGCCTCTGCATAAGAACATTTTAGAAGTCGATAGGATCTCCTGGATAGATTGGATTTATTTTTGTACTTGTGTGCCAGTTTCCACAGATGTCTGCTGCAACTTACAGTAAGACTGAGCAAACAGCTCTGTGTGTGGGATGCTGCAAATCAAGGCTGTGAGATACAGTTGCCAAAAGGATTAGCTGTATTTTAGCATACTAGGTCATTATGACCTATATTTTATATATATATATATATATAATATATATATATTTGTGTGTGTGTGTCCTTTCCAACTCAACATATTCAGTGATTCTGTGGTTATCAGGTAACAAACAGATCCCCAGACCTTGCATTTCTTCATCAATCAGCTGACTATCTGGTTTCATGGTGTGATAGTGAAGAATTTTGTATATTCCTGCATATGACAGCTCATGACATGGCCACAGGACCATGAGTACAATGCAGCTGTCTGTAATAGCTGTCAGAAAACACGGTATCTTCTACATCATATGTCTGGCCAAATGGACATTAAAGATCCTTTCATTCCTGGTAGCACTAGAACCAATATTAAACTACAAAACATCTTAATGAAAGACATTCTTATATGCATTAGAGCCATAGTAGAATGAACACCATTCTCTGGAAACATTCACACTAGCACTCAAGTCATAGGGATTCAGGTTTTAGTAGTACTACAAATGAATTGTGCAATCTCTCTGATGTGTCTGCTTTGTTCACCAGTAATATTAAGCCTTTTCTACTATCCTTTTGGTGGTTTGTTTCATTATGTTTATAAAACCTTAAGGGCCGGTAATAGTAAATAAAAAAATAAATAAATAAATCCAGTTGATTGATTTTATCAGGGGCTTCTCAGCATTTCTACCATGTAAATCAGGCCTAATCTGTCTGGATTTGGCAATTCCAGAATACTGTGAGATAATTTGCTCCCAAATGATTCTGGTACCTGTCATATTTTTTTTCAGATTCACGTTGTTAAGACTGAAGTACAGTTAAATTGCCAGAGTGAAATCACAAACTCCCTAAATTCAGTGATATTTCTGCTCTTTCCAGTGGTGGCATGATTTTACTCCTGTACTTTTATCTCTGTTGTATAGTGCCTCTCCACTTCTATGCAGCAGACTTCAAGTTTAGTAGGACACATTTTTCTTATGAACCAATATTTTACTTTTTACAGTCTGTTAGACTGTGAGTGATGTATGTTCCCTAAAACAAATGAATAGTGGTCAGTTGGTTGCTTATTTTAGTCTCCTTGTCTTTGCTGAGTAGTTGTTGGAAACAGCATAGATGTTCTTGGTTTATTGATACCAAGGCCTTGAAGCAGTCCTCAGTGAAATCCATAGGTCATATTTGTCTCTCCTTTTCTTTTTCCCTTTTTCTATTTTCTTCCCCCTCCCCCCTCCCCCTTTTCAAGCCCATCTCACTCTTGTTCCCTATGGAATATGAAGTCTATTAATTTATGGAGTATTATGGAAGTTTTTGAAATTGAAAGGGTGATGAGGAAATCATCATTCATACAATAGCTGCCCAAATTAGACCATTGAGGCATAAAATTTGTTTCATGATGCTGTGATGAGTATTTACTCTTTCAGGAAGGCGAAGAAAGCAAGCTGTTTACCTATTGCGTAATGCAGTGCTTTGCAAGAAAAACATTTTTCTTCACCCCACTAGACAGGTGTGCGCCCTGGTGCATGAGCTATGATTGCAAACTTGTCAGATAATATGGAAACAAATTGTGGGTATTTTCAGTGATACCACTTCAGGTTAAAGTCAAGTGAAAGAACACAACGCAGTATCATAAAGGTTTGTTTTTCTTGTTGTGAGGAGGGTCCAGTTAATAAAGTCATTGGTTAGATTGTATGGTTTTTAATTCACATCCCCATTAGCTTAAGTTCTAAATGCAAAAATACCTTAAAAATAAATCTGAATGGCTATAATTAACAGACAATCTGCTTACATTTTCTTTTTCATATCTGTGGGCAACATAGGTTATTGCCAGTATGGGATGACTCTTCTACTGAAAGCTTAAGCAAAAATGTCATTCCTGGGCTCTTTCCCATGCTCCCACTGTTGTAAAGAAATAAACAGGTGGAACACAGAACAGTTAGTGGTCAAATGAAAGCAGCTGAGAAAATGTCTTCTGAAAAGCCTGTGTTAATATTTAGAAAATTGTGGAAACACAAGTCTCTGTTATAGGAGAGAGAGAATAGAATCCTTTTTTGGAAGTAACCTGGTTTTGGTGCAGCCTGTGGGCTGGAAACAATTGGCTTATTTTTCTTTAGCTTCTCGGGCCTGGCTTCATCTCTTCGTTTTCCCATCCTCATCTGCTGCTTCTCCTGATTTGCAGTGGGTTCATTCAGTTCCCTCTGAATGCTACTTGTTGTTAGAATGATCTAGATTGTGACTTCAGGGAAATTGCTGTCATGTGATACACAGGTACTATGAAATTATATTTTAGTATCTTTCACAACACAACCTAAATGGCATCGTCAGATTTACCAATGGCAAGAGATTAATGGTTATTGTGTGATGGAAGGGGAGAGTGTGAAATCTATCATACCTGCAGTTTATGCATGCAGAACACGTACTACTTCATTTGCAGCCAGGAAACTAAGAACAGTATCACTCTAATGGGCAATCTCTCCTCTACCCTATGTAAATAGTTTATTACCTGTTAATAAGGGATTTGGCTTTTCTTTTTGTCTTTCCTGAAAGCTGTCTTTCACCTTATTCAGTCTATCTTTTTTTGTATCTTCAGTAATCTTTTGCTGAAGGTATGAGGAGTATCAAAGATTTTATTCGTCTGTATACAAAACAACCTGTATGCATTATTTATTATTTTTTCAAAGGAAGAGATATAGTCCTGTGTCAGAGGGAGTTCTGGAAAGCAAATTGTTTTCATCAGGAATACACACATACACAAATGAGAGGTATCAAAAACATCCTTGTAAGAATGTAGAACCAGTGAAATGACTGCTGGCAGATGATGAAAATAAAATATATTTATAGGATATATAAAATAGTTTGTGTGTGTGTGTTTTTGCATAAAATATCCCAGAAGGTGAACCAAAGTCCTGGATTTTCATGCGAATTTTTTATTGTGCTGTAAACTCGCTGAGACTTTCACATTATTACCATTGCCAAGTTTTGAAGCACATGAGAAAAAAAATGTTTCAGCCATTTTTGAGTACTCAGATAATGAAACAGTACTTTACCTGTTAAGATTAAATCATATACATTTGCAAGAACTTGGTAATACAAACAAGTGGAACTATTAATGTGAACTGTACGATGGGATGGGATAGGCCTAAAAAGTTTGTTCTTTTCAATGTTAAAATACTTGGAAATGGATCAATAGGTGTATTTCTGTACTGCAAGAGTGCACAAGATCATTCTTCCTCCTGCTCTTAAACAGCTCAGTCTTCCTAGACTGGTCAAGTTCAGACTGGAACTTGTGCACAGCAAATTCTCTTGAGTCCATTGCCTTGAGAAGAGCTTTAGTGACATCAGTCAACTAAAGATTTTGCGAAGATTACATGCATCCTGAATGTGCATCCTGATGTGATTTTTTATAGATAACCTGAGATGATATTACTGTTGGAAGGATAATTAGTGCCCTGTAGAAAGGGACACTATCCATTACTGCATGGATGAAAGTTGATTTTTTTTTTTTTTTAAATTCTGGTGACCATGTAAGATTATTTCCAGGTTTTGGTATGTTAACTTCTTTGTGTGTCTCCACTCCAGTATATATTTAGTGGCTTTCTTGCTGTATATATTCTATATTTTTCTTCATTTATATTAATCAGTTTTAGTTGTTTTTTCAGTAATTGCATAGTAATCTTATTGTATGGCATAAAAACTTCTGTGAAGAACAGAATGTAGGAGGCTTGTGGTGTGTATCATGTTTATGTTAGCCAGTGTCTCAGAAGCTGTGATATTTCATGAAAACTTTTCTTTCATTATCTGCCTTAAATATGAATAATCTGATGCCTATGTTATACTTTTTTATGTGGACTTACTGATTTTATTCTTGTGTGTATATAGATTTGATTAATCTTTCTCTGATGCTAAGATTTCTGTTATAGAATCTTCAATTATTATTCATACTAGAGACTGGGAGAAATTAATTCATTGTGGACTGTTAAGGATAAATTCCAGTGAACAGAGGCAAGAAACAAAAAGTCATCTTGAAATCAGTCTATCTGTGAAGTGTTTTGACTTCAGTGGTGTTTTGGAGCTGAGCACCAGAAACATTTGAGCCTGGTGTTTTTATTAGTAAACTGTGTGCAGCTGAATTTGCAGAATGTGTTTGGAGTGCAATGGGAAGGTACAGTAAAGGTGACTTTCCTTCTTGGACACTATCCTTCCCCTTATAGGTTAGCTCCAGTGGCACTAACTAGTACATCAGGTGCTGTGTATTCTTATCACTCTTACACTATGACTAGTGAAATGCACAGCTGACAAAACTGTGCATAGTAGTAGTGACAGCTACTCTGGGTCTATATTCTAGCCTTAAATGACTTGTAAGAGATGACGCCACTGTAACAGTGGTGACAAAAATAAGCCTTACATTCTCCTGCTCAGAAACACTGCAGAAGCCTGGCCAGCAAAGCTGCTCTGCAGGGTAAGCCTTCCTATCCACCCAGACTGCAGTGCCTGGCACAAAAGTCAAATGGTGGTAACCACAAAGAATTGTCAGTGAGTTTTGTCTTTAATAATAAAATAATGCTGATAAGGGTAAATGGAAGAATAAACATCACTCCTATCCTCCTGTACCAGCTCTACCATTCTTAAATGGTGTGGAAGAAAGTGTTATTCAAAATAGTTGAGTTCTGGTGAAAATACCTGACAGAATCAGCTGTGAAGTTTTATGTTATGACATTACTCAAAACCTGTAAATGAGAAACTATTCAGGTCCGTAAGCACAAGAGACCACATTGGTAGTGATGCCAAAAGAGAAACTAAGAACTTTAGTGGCTGTGAGCAAATTTGCTTATTTTTTTTCAAGGATTATTTCAAGAAAAATAATGCTGGAGGAGGAAAGTACTGTAGATAGAGAGGTGCTTATTCTGTAGTGGTGCCAGTCATCCATCAGGTTGCAAGGAGTGATAATGGGTGGTGTTCTCCAAACACCTTCCTTCAGCACCTGTCTAGCAGAGGTGGAGTCTGAGTGCCAAGAAAGAATGTGCCTGTGACACTGAAATATGCACTTAGTTTTCAACTGGTGTACCAGCTGTTCCTGCTTTTGAACGCAGTATGGAGTCTGAAGACTTTTAATAGAAGCATTAGAATTTTTGTCTAGGAAAAGCCTTGTTATCAAAAAAATATTAATCCTAATCCTCTCTCTCTTTGATAATCTCCTGTGACTAAAAGATATTTTTGGGAAAAAGTAAATCTGAAAAAATTATTGAACGGTTGAAGTTTTGCTTTTAGAAATACATTGGAAACTATTAAATCTCCTAGGACCTTGCTTACCAATGACAGTGAAAAAACTTTAGAGAGCTAGAGACAACGTGGCAAAGTTTGTTTTCGAGTAATCTGATAAATTAGTAGATTTTGATCCTCCACATTTGCTGAAGATGCTCTGGTGCACGTTATATCTATAAAGAGTGTCAGAAGTACCACATAAGAGAGGCAATATTATTTTTATATAGCAAGAATGATATAAAACTTGGACTTCGGACGAAAAGCTTCTGGTAACAGGTAGTTGTTGTTGTCTCTTCTTCCTTTTTTTTGCCTGTTTTGGATCTGTGTCTCAGGTATTCAGAAACTACCAAATATTAATGAATTGACTCCATACAATGATTTGCAGAAAATTTGCTTACCTGCAGACATTTATGGACATCCGCAACTTAGAGGGGATATACATAAATCTGTCCCTTTCCTCTATATAGTACGTGGTGATTAGCCAGACCCAAGATAATGAAACTGCTGACCATATGTTACAGGGGGCTAGTTAAATGCAACTTGCTTTTCAAGAACATGGTAGGTATGCATGTTTCTGGGCCCAAAAGACCTCCTTGATACGAAGCACTGTTCAGCAGCAATAGAATCAGTTAAAGACACATAAGAATTAGCCAACTGATGAAATAAATTCAGCAAACTTTCTACACTAGGTCTTGAACATTTGGGAGAAAGAAACAACTACCTTTACCATGAATACTGTATACAAACTGTACAAACTTACTGCTGGGATGGATCATATTCAAATTGGAGTTGAGCAGAGGCATCTGTTTTTTAAGAATAAGGGCTATTGAAACTGCTGTGAGGCAAGGAAAACCAAAGTAAAATTTAAATTAAATCAAAAGGGAAGATGATGGAAAGGAAAAAGGGTGTTGGGAAAGGTGAATGTTGGGGGTAGGAGCTGTTAAACTATGACTTAATTACTGTGACTGCCTCAGTAATTAAGACCAAAACACCTCCAGCCAAACCCCTCAACGTTAGCTTCCCTGTTACGTGAACCAACATGTGGTTATTACTGCTATGGTTGTCTTCATTCACAAATTGCACTGTCATTGTTGAGGGGTTTGCTGCAGCTGGCTTTAACCATCGGCCTGCCTCTCTTCTCACCGTTCATTCCTCCCATTTGGAAGAATCTTTTCAGGAGGCCACAGCTGAGCCCTTAGGAGGGTGTGGTTTCTCATCATCAGATATACATGTTCTTCTTTCTTGGCTGCTTCTTCCTTACCTGCCTTGTAGGACTCAGTATTGCTTTGGTTTTGACTGCGATTCTGGTTATTTTAAACTTTGGAAGAGACTTCAGGTTGACCCCAGAACATGCATGTTGGAGTTGCTTCATCCCAGTGCCCTTTTTCTTCCCAAGATAACACTTTTCCAGTGATGGGAATGTGGGACATGAGCTCACTGTTAAGTCTTCTGTTATGAGGTTGCATAGAAAAGGCAAATACCTGCATTACTATACTTTGTGTTGTGTGTAGGGATAAAAATTATGCTAATGAGCTCTACTTTCTGATTTTCTCCTCCTTACTCTGATCCTTCCCAGCCCCCCCATAAGCTTGGCATCTGCAGAATGCCAAGCCAGAGTATTTAAAATCCTGTGTATGTTCTCTTCAGTTTTTAGCACGGCGTTCATCCTAATTCTCAGAATTTTAAATACAAATAAAAGGATCATAAGAAGTACTAAGTGTTGCATACTTCAAAGAATTAAGATACAGTATTAGATTTAAGTGACTTCATAAGTAGGGCTATAAGTTCAACAAAGTGTTTAGCAGATACATGGATCATTGCCATAATTTCTATCCAAAGTATTAAACTCCCTGTTAGAGAAAGATTTCCTAATGCTCTGTTTTCTCCAGGTGTTTCTGAGGATGTAATTTCCTATGAGTCATTTTGTATTCTATTGTGTGCTATTATAGATGAATGGAAAAAAGATTTGGAATTTTACATATTTTGTGAGCACCGAAAAATTATTAGAGAATATTAACTCTTGTTGGCTGCTCTGGAATTTAATGTAAACATAAAAAATAGATTGAACAGAGGTTTGGGTTTTTCTTTGGGGTTTTTTCCTTTTAAAATCTCTATGTAGCAATAGCAGATTTGCTCCTGTCAGAATGATACAAAACAATTTTGGTATATAAGTACAGGCTAACTGTTTTGGGTAAATTGCACTGAGTTTAATGACTCCAGAAAATGCATTGTCTTTGTTTACTTTTGGTGTGTTTAACTGTATCTTCAAATAGATGTCAGTGCTTAATATTTGATAATGTGACTACTTGATGCGCAACTTTAGTGGTATTTTAGAGTATTACCTGACAGCTCCAGCCAGTATTCTGGTTTAGTCATATTAAACAGGGATTTCTGGAGAGCTGTGTGATTTGAAGAAAACATTCAGTTATCAAACATTAAAATGCTGAAAGCTGAAATCTTTCTTGAAAGGTAAAATAATAACAGTTTGCTTGAATGCCCATTAGTTACACATGCAGAGTGCAATTCTGGCTCATAGCAGAATAATTCCAAATAAGACAATAATAATCTTTTTCCAGCATGGCCTCATTACTTGAGTGAAATATACTTGTTAACTCGCACAGATGGAATAAATACAGGATAATCACAGGATCTGTGATGGCTCTAATCTAGACTGACAAACGGTTGTCTTGGTTATGAAAGAAATTCTAGAAATTCAGAGGTAGAGCCAACTGTCTTAGTTACTGGAATTATATGAACTCTGCAAAGCAATTTTCTTGGGATATTAATTACTATTTGATTTAGATTTTATGCATATTTTAAACAAAATTACTTCTGGCCTTGCTGATGTTATTTGAGATCCCACTGGTATAACTGTAATCACAGTTTTATAAATGTGCCTGTGTGAAAGTGGGGTAATGCAAACCCTTTTATTAAACATATGAGAAGCTGCTTAATCTACCTGTATGGACAGAGGTTGACTGATGTTTCCTTTTAACTTTCTTCTGGCAAAATTGTTGATACATGCCTTGAGAGTGATTAATGCAGTGGTAGTACTGGATATGACATCACAGAAGTTCAGTTCCTTTGAATTACTGCTGCATTTTTCTTACAAGTATTTCTGAAAGGTTTAATATATAGATTGTTGTACGAAATTGCTGTTCATTTGAAGGACTTAGAGTTAGTTCTTTGCCTAAAAGAGCCTGTAAGTCTAATTTAAATAACTATCAACCTATTTCTTTTCATTCTAACTTGCTCAAGATGGAAAAATAATGTGCATTTTAAGGTACTTTAAGCTGTCTCTGTATGCATGTAATATTCTGGTACTAGGAATATGGATTTTCGAGCTGTGTAAATCGTGAGGTTTAATTAAGATTATTTTTTATTTTCCTATACATTAAATAACTTGTTGTTTAATAGAAAAATTATTCCTACAAGTGACTTACCAGTTATATATTTTCATTAGTTGCCTTAAATAGCATTTTCAAATATATGTATTTGGGTTTTTTTTAAAGCTTTTTCTGAGCATTTGAAAACTCACATGTTGCTCAGCAGCCAATGGAATCTGTTACTTTCATTCTTGGATCTCACCATTTTCTAATATTTATTTTGTGGTCATAATTCTGCCTGAGAAGGTTAGATAGCTCTCCCCTGGGGATGTGGCCTTTGCGGTCCAAGCAGGTCTAGCGTTAAATGATTACGGCAGTTTCCTCTTTCCAAAGAATGAAGTGTCCTGTTCACACAGTTCTGTAAGTCCCAGAGGCACGAAAAGCTAGCAGCCTTAATCAGTAGTAAAGCCCCAGTCTTTCACGTGGCAAATCAGGGCTAAAGTAAAGAAAGTAAAAGAACCATATTTATTTTTGAATTCTGTTTAAAAAAAAGAAATAAGCCCCACACAGAAAACAGGATACTACAAATTTGCTTCAACAAGGTGTTCTAAGGGGTCTTAGTATGACTACCATGGTATTGCTTTGTACATCATGAATTTTATACTCTTTTCTGGAATGGGATTAGTAAATTACAGACTTGTCATTTTTTGGTTTAATTTTCAACAAAATATGATGTATTTGTGAAGACTCAGACTTCAACATAAAAAGTTGGAGTTTGCAAGGCTTAGTGGTAAATTTCAGAATCTTTCAAAACAAATGAGATTAAAGTTCATAAGCAAACTCTTATTTGTGGGACTTCAGATTGTTGAATTAGTGAGTCCTAAAAACTTATTTTTCTGAATGCTACTAAAAAGAATACTTCATAAAAAAATTGTACCAGGATGTGCTAATATGTAATAAACAAGTGTTCATTTGATATGTTATTTTTAGCCATTATAAATGAAATAGCTATTGACAGCACTGAGAGTTTGCAATTTATCACACTGAGCTTAAATTGGCCTGTTAAATACTGAAAAAGAAAATATTACTACATTTTGCTCCGAATTTTGGATAGTAACTAACCCATAAAAGTAACTTCTGTCATATCTGAGTAGCTTACTGGAGTCACTGCAGTGTCAGAACAAAATGTGAACCACAAATAAAGGGAGCAAAGCTGGCCATGTCAGTACAATTACAACCAAAACAATGCTGTATTCATGTTACCAAATTATAAATAGCAGACTAAAACTTTTTGGGGACTGAAAATAGTCTTTTCAGCATTTTTCCATTGTTGAAATAAGAGTTTGGAAGAGGTTGTAGGTGTGGGATTTTTTTTTTTTTTAATTTTTTTCTGTGCAGCCTTTTTAACTCTCTTCTTCAATGCCTATGGATTGAACTTTTCTTACATTTGAATTCATTACCTTCATTACCATTCCTGTGTGCTTAGGCTTAAATCAATTAGGCAGCATTCCTACTCATTTGCTGTTGTCCCAAAAGAAAGGGAAGACTTGCTCTCTTGGGCTGTATTTTTTCTTGTGGAACGTAAAGCTGTTACATTTCTTAGTCTTTGTTCCAGACACTATGTTTTCCTTGAAAATATATTTCCCGATGAGACTAAAACATTGAGCTTTTTTTTTTTTCCCCTTTGAGTTCTAGTAGAAAATGTCATCCTAGTGATTTCTGTGGGACTGTTTGAGTCCTAACATATAATTAACCACTCTACACTTTGCCTCCATGAGTTTGTAATGTTCAAGAGAAGTCAGTCAAGATAATCTTTATTGATAATAATCTCACATTTATTTTACAGCTGTATTATAGTAATAATAATAAAAATAAAGATTTCTTATTCCAGAGCTCCTATGTGAATTTTGAAGCCACCATTAATAATCTTTTGTCATCTGGATTTTGGATTATGCTCGAATCATCTGTAAAGCCAAGACGTGTTACATTTAAGGCTTGTGCAGCTTGCTCATTTGAGTAAAATGATGTGTGCCTCTGAAATGTGCTTTGGCTTCTTTTTTTCTCAGTTAAAATCCTTGGTATGTGAATGGGTAGCATGTGTCACAAAGCCATATGAGTCAATTATTTGACCAAGCTAAGACTTCCTGTTGTAGAACAGCAGTTAAAGCACTTGAAATCAGGTGACATCAGTGTGTTTGAGAATCAGCAGCAGCTGAAAAGGGTTATGGTACCCAAGTGACATAGTAATTTATTGTAAGTGCTGCAATGCAATGATTAGTTCCAATTTTCATTCTACATATGCATGAAAAAGATAGGAAATAGTATCCTATGGGGCTGGCTATTGAGTGATTCTCTTTGAGCATTGCTGGCGCTTTATATGAAGACCAAGAGTGTGTAGTTCAGGATTTCTACCAGCCACTGGGGGGGTGTGAGTGGCATGGTGTGGTAGTAGAAATTATTGTTTAAGTATTTACGCGGGTCTTCAGTTGTGTTGTAATTCATGAGAGTCCTGGTAAATTCTGGATGCAGGTGCCCTGCATGGAAAGGTGGATGTCCTGTGCAGGCTGGAGTGCAGAGCAGTTTGTTCACACTCTAAATGAGCTGAGCTACTTTAGATACTAGAATTAATCAGTGTGTAGCAGTATGTTTTTCCCTAGAGAATAACGTACCCTGTTTTGTGGCAGGATGAAATAGCCTGTGTAAAGCTTCCTGATGTTGTGACTAGAAAAAAGAAAAACTAGTGTGTGTGGGTGTAATGTAGGCACATGACTTGGCTATACACAAGATCCTTAAAGAGTCTGGAAGCTGCAGTAATGTATCTTAAAACTGATTTGTTGTTTGTGACAGATCAGCAGCTCTGACAATTAGGATTAATAAGTAATTGTCTTAGGTAAAAAATAATCTAGCTTTTAAGAAATAGTCATTCTCCAAAATCCTAATTATCCCACTCTGCTTGCTTTCTGCTATCTACAGCCATTCTTGCTAGAAGGGTACTACAGCGACGAAACCAGTAAAAGTGGTAGTTTTGAAATAGTTGTTTAGAAATGTTTCTTTCCAAGTTTAGTTTTTGGTAATTGCCGTGTCACATCACACAGGCTGGTTTATTGGCAGCTCAGAATTGGAGGTGTTTTAAGGAACTATCAATTATCTGAAGTAATTCTGAAGTAATAATTTACTACTGAGTAATTTTTAAGGCATGATAGTACATTCTTCTTTGCACATCTTACAAGCATTTTTTTTCTTTTCAATAAGCTGTGCATCACCCATGTTTACTTTTGAAGAGGAAATAAGTGTACTTTACTGTGCATGAGAATGTGTTTATTGTTAATTGTGTTGCTTCTTTGGCGTTAACAGCATAATTAACTTTGACTTGGTTTTGTGATTTATGGATGAGTTTAATTTTGTGTGACTGGTGTTTGAATCTCTCTGACTGGTTATAACTGGTATTTCAAGTGTACTTTCAGTATAGTGGCAAATAAAGGTCGTAAAAAAATGAAAGCAGTATTTCCTACATGTCTTAAATTCTGCTGGACAAATTACAGACTCTAGGGCAGAAAAACAGACATCACCAGGTGTGTTGATGGTTTATAGAAGGTCAATAGTGCACAACGCTTGACCTGCTTGAAGTTTCTCAAGTCAGGAAAACCTGCTAAGGATGACTGGTATCATCACATAGCATCGGACTGTGCTTGTGCCTTCGTGGAGAGAGCAGATTTTATGAGGAGTTTGTTGGGGTTTTCCAGTTTCTCTTCATGTTTTGGTAGTGGCTGCAGTCTTCAGGTTGTTGAAATACGTATCTTTGTATGAAAAGTGCATCTTTCTTGTTTGCTTGTTTGAGGAAATGTTGTCATTAGATTTTGGTGGTTGATTGGAGTTTTTTTGTCCAGCTCTCATAATGGAATGATTGCACATTTTCTGAGGGTTTATGAGCACTCATAGTAAACATATACTATTTCACAGGCAGGTGAAACATGAGTTCTGATGAGGGCATGAGAGCCAAGTCTCTCTGCCCTCAAAGGACATGGCAAGTTGTTATCTCTGCCCTCTTCTGTCTTCTGCCCTCCCCTTTTCACTCCTTGTGCTCCTCAGCTGTTACATGGCTCATTTTGTTCTGCTATACATGTAGTATGTTGAAATGAGAGCAAGACACTGCACTGGAGTAGAAACTGCCCACTTCCCAGTACCGTGCTGAGAAAGTGAGAGGTGGAGATGGCTTCAGCCTTGTTGGTTTTTTGCTTGGTAATTCTGTGCCTGGTCTCTTCTGCCAGAGTTGCTGATAACCCCTCGTGTACGTGCGGCCATGAGAACCATGCACTGATGTCTCTGTGCAACTGCATATGTCCAAAATGCATATGCTAAGTAGCAGATGCAGGGAGGGAAGAGAAAGCAGAGACTGACTATGCTGGGTTTCATATGTCTTTAAAAGAAATAAATTTAAATCTTTGTGTAAGACAAGCTAAGCAAGTAAATGTTACGTTGCTCTTAAATCTTCCTATTAGTTAATCTGTAAAGAGTTGAAAGCAGCTGTTCCAGATGAATGGTTGCCCACTCGTGATGAATGGTTTAACTCACATGGGAAAGCAGTAAAGTCTCACACGACATAAATATCTGTAAAAGTAACATACAGACTTGTGCTTTTACCTTGTCTCTCCTCTTGGGGAACTTGAGGGAAATAATACTGGTTGTCAGTATTTTTTTTCTAAATATGACTAACAATATTTTTTTTTTTTTGTTTCTGTGCCTAGGGTATTTATGTAAGGGATGCACCTTTGAAGGACATAAAAGTGTTCAATGCTCGACGATTTGTAGCTCTTTTTAGTGTGGTAAATGCCACAAAGCGGGACGCCGGCAACTATCGCTGCATGATTCGGACAGAAGGAGGAGTTGGTGTATCAAACTATGCAGAACTGATAGTCAAAGGTATTTCATTATACAAATCAGTATTTGCACGCTCAGTGTATGGAATAAGGACCTGCAATTGCTAATGCACTAGGAATGTCACCCATTGCCTGGTAAAGTCGATAAGAAGATCAATAAATAGATTTTGTTTATGTAAATCTTAAGAGTCTAGCCAACTGTAACAAGGGAGTGACAGAAGAAGCCAGGGCTAATTAACTAGTTACTTGTTGATTGCTGTTGTAAATATTTCCCCAAAATGCACTCTTTAGATCTACATTTCTTTGCAAGCTTTTATTTAAAGTATGAACATAATAATGGCTATTTTCCTCCTTTGTGGAGATTGTATTCTAAAAATATACTTTCTACAAAACACAAAAGATTTACATTAAAATGAACACATGAAAAACACCTTCTGGTATATGGAGGGGTGTTTTTAAAAACTTCATGAAACACTTAAATATCAATAGAATGCATGCAGAACTCTCTATCCTGATTATAGAAAACTGCACTAGAACAATTTTTTATCATTCATTATATTTAAATTGCATTTTGATTGCTTCTTAGTTTTATACTAGTATTTTGGAGAAACGCGATTTTATTTTTGTTCTGTCAGAGGCAAAACCAGATTCTTTAGCATCTAAGCTGTGGAGCCATGTTACTGTGTTAAAGAATCATAGAATCATTGAATATTTTAAGTTGGAAGAGACCCATCAGAATCATTGCTTCCAACTCCTGGCCCTGCACAAGACTGTCCCCAAGAACGTGCCTGAGAACATTGTCCAAACGCTTCCTAAGCTCACACAGTCTTGGTGCTGTGACCAGTTCCCTGGGGAGCCAATTCCAGTGCTCAACCACCCTCTGGGTGATAAACATTTTACAGTCTAAACCTTTCCTGACTCAGCATCATGGTATTTCTTTGAGTCCTGTGACTGGTCACCACAGAGAAGAGATCAATGCCTGTCTTTCCTCTTCCACTCATGAGAAAGTTCAAGACTGTGATGAGGTTTCTCCTCAGTGTCCTCTTCTCCAGGCTGAACAGACCAAGTGCCCTCAGCCACTTCTCATATGGCTTCCCTTCCAGGCCCTTTACCATCTTTGTTGCCTTCTTTTGGACACTCTCTAATAGCTTAATGTCTTTTTTATACTATGGTGCCCAAAACCTGCACACAGTGGTCGAGGTGAGGCCACCCGAGTGCAGAGCAGAGCAGGACAGTACCCTCCCTTGACTGGCTGGTGATGCTTTGCCTGATGCCCCCCAGGACACGGTTGGCCCTCCTGGCTGCCGGGGCACTGCTGCCTCATATTCAGTTTACCGTTAACCAGGACCCCCAGGTCTCTTTCTGCACTGCTGCTCTCCAGTCTCGTTCCCTAGTCTGTACACACAACCAGGGTTGCCCTGTGCCAGGTGCAGAATCTGGCACTTTGCCTTGTTAAACTTCATACCGTTGGTGGTTGCCTATCCCTCTGATTCATTAAGGTCTCTCTACAGGGCCTCTTTGCCCTTGGCAGACTCAACAGTTACTCCCAATTTAGTGTCATCGGTAAACTTAGTATTCTTTTGAGTCAGATGTCCAAGTCATTAATGAAGATGTTGAAGAGAACTGGGCTGAGGATGGAGCCCTGTGGAACCCCACTAGTGACTGGACACCAGCCTGATGTCACCCCATTCACTGTTACCCTTTCTGCCCAATCTGTGAGCCAGTTGCTCACCCATCATGTAACGTGGTCATCCAGCTGTGTGCTGGACATTTTATCCAGAAGGATACTGTGAGAGAAAGCTCACAAAAGCTTTGCTGAAGTACAAAAGAATTACATCTACTGACTTTCCTAGATCTGCTACGTGGGTTACCCTGTTGTAGAAGGAAGTCAGGTTTGACAAGCAGGACTTTCCCCTCAGGAAGCTGTGTTGGCTGTGACCAATGACTGCGTTGTCCTCACGTGTTTTTCAATACCTCCCAGAATAATCTTTTTCATGATTTTACCAGGCACTGAAGTGAAACTGACAGGCCTCTAGTTTCCGGGGTCCTCCTTCTTGCCTTTCGTGAAAATCAGAACAACATTAGCCAGCTTCCAGTCCTCTGGAACCTCTCTGGTTAGACTGGGAAATAATCAGCAGAAGATGCAAGAGAGCCATAATGAAGAATAAACTGTTTTCCAAAAGCAAGAATGTGGTTTCAGTGAATGTGTTGTAGGGAAAATGGAGAGAAACGAGACAAGACAAGATGTTGCAAATAACCAGTGTATGAAGATAATGGGGAAATGAAATTGTATTATGACAACTTAGATGAGCTATTTGAATGGACACATGAAGAAAGAAACAAATAGAGGGGGCGAGATGAGAATTTAATTATAAGACATGGTGGAAGAAATTAGGTTATTTCAGTCCAAGCATGAAAAGGAAATAAAGCGATTGGCCAAAAATAGATATGTATGAAAGTCAGCAAAGAAAGGAAGCATGGACTATAACCCCCACAGGAATGACGATGCATCTTTCAGACCTAACATCAGTGAAAACAAGAATGAAGACTGCCTGAAGGAGGCAGATGGAGGAGTTCCTGAATCAGTGACAGGAGATTCAGGAAGCCAAAGAACTTAGCTTTTTTTCGATTTCTTTGATTCAGGGTGTTTTAATTTATTGGAGCTCCTTTTGAGGTGCAGCAGATGAAATTATGAAGCATATCATTAAAGCATTTGTGCTTACACAAATTCTTTCAGGAAATTTGCACTGGGCACTGTGAGCAAGTCGATAGCCTTAGGGTGTAATCCCATTAACTACTTGTAGAGTGGCAAAGTAATTATGGTAATCCCCATTGCCCATGCTGGAGCTTTTATGAGACCACCTGCAGGTCATTCCTTCTGACCTAAAAAGACCCATTTTAAACATTGTGCTGTAAAACCTTAGATGACTATACTGAAATAATAGCATTAGGGGCTAATTAGTAAATACGCTTTCTTATTGATGACATATAATTAAGAAATTGTATTTCCTAATTTTTTAGCAGCTTTTCTGCAATGTTAGCAGACTTCAAAGATAATGGATTGATTTCAGTGTAGCTATATATTTTTTTTAATACATTACCATCAATAAATCATGAAAAATGTACATATACCCACACTGCATGTAATGCTTAGAATACTTGATAATTACTGATGGCTTAATAATAGTATGTGTAGAAACAGTGGCGTAATTACTCCCTACTCATTGTTACAAACAATGAATTTAATTCTCTTCTCATTTACGCTGGTGTAACTAAACTGACTTAAGAGGAATTTTGCTCTATTTACCTTGCTAGGATGACAGGAGAGTCAAACTGAGCATTTGTAAGTTAAGAAGAATCAGTTCTTCACATTTATCATGCTCTGTTTCATTCTGGTTACTGAACTTCTAACTCAAGTTGCAAAAAGTAAGTCCTGCACTGGAATAGGGCTTTTTTCAAAATATATTTGCCTTTAAGTGGAGATGTTTGTACTGTAGAGTGGGTTACAGATCCGTACAACAGTCGTTCTACTTCACTGTAGACGTAATTTCACTAAATAGGAACTTATTCTAAGTAGATTCCAATCGTGTGTGTAAACTTCTTTAAGGTTTGTAGTGCTGCTTTGGCATGATGTTGTGTGGCACTGGAGACCAGGTACCAGAACTTTTGAGATGAGCAAGAAGGGCTTCTAGTGCCTGGTGGTGCAAACCAGACCTGAAATCACAGAGGAATAGGAATGAAATTTTGAAAATAAAAGATATATAAGAAACTATCAGGTGTTATTTTTTTTCTTCCTTTTTTTTCTTCTTTTTTTTACCTGAGCAGTCACATTACAGCAAGGTTTCATCAGTATAGAGGGAAGGAAAAGCACAATTAAATAGCTGTCAGTTAATCCCATGTTCTCTTATTAAAGAATTGTAAACATGAATATTGTCTAGTTAATGAGAAATGCCTGTCAGTGAACAATTAATCTGCCTTTACACAAGAAGGGAAAGGGATTTTTTTTGAAAATTTGTTTTTATTATCTTATATGCCCTTTAGAGGATGGTGAAATAAAGTATTGATTGCTTTATTTAAATAAATCCTGAAGGGGAGGTTTTCAATTCACCCAAGTGTTTGTTCTGATAGGAAAGACTGAAAAGACAAGTGCCTTGTCATTGTGTGTGATCAAACTGCACAGTATCCTCATCTAAGTTTGTCAGAGAATTGGATTGAAATGTCACTTTATCTAATGGGAGACATGAAATTGGCCTTGTCAGATCACCCACTTATTGTAAAAAACAGCAGTTCCTATCTAATAGATGACATAAAAGTAATCAAACATTGAGCAAAAGGAAAACAGTAGGGTGGAATTGATTAAATATATTTGTTGAAGTAAATTAGAGTTCTACATACAGTCTCTAGGTTGAATTTTTATAATAGTGGGCAGATCCAACACAGATTAGATTTAGGAGAACAGAATGAGCCTGTCTGAGCAGACATGAGATTATTACAGAGTCCAGACTGCTTATTGAGTTCAAACAAGGTAAACTTAGGTGTCAAATTGGTTAAAAGGAGTTTGGTTAGTTTTTTAAGCAAGGGCATAGAAAGGTAGCCATCTGTAATGCTGGCAGCTTAAATGTCTACATTTTCCAAATGAAAAATTTAACACCGGGAACAGAACCAAACCTCTTCAGGACCTCTAGAGCAGAGAATTTATTCTGGAGGGCAAAGTCATTTTGATATTGTGACACAGTAGGAAAATATTAACAATTGCGTATCTGTGGTATCAGTTATTCTCATACATTATATATACATAGATACTTGACATCTGTTTTTGCTTTCTGCCAACTAACCTTTCATGCTGAATCCATCAGTCTGTCTGTACCCCTTTTTTACAGACAGTACTGGTGTAAGAACTTATTTTTATGGCTGTCTTAACAACTCCTATCATGAAGTTCTGCTTTCAGATGCTCATATTTTGGCATACTGACTTGAGACTTGTATATTTGAGTGTAGGTGTCAGCCTCAGCCTGAAGGTTTTGAGAAACCTGCAGCCAAAGCAGGTGACACAGTTCATCCATCTTAGCAAACCTGCCATGGGAAAGACTCTGGAATTTGAAGCAATACCTTGTTTTCAGGAGGGTACTAGTTATGTCAAGAGTGCTGTTTTTCTGTTTCTGTGAAAATCTGTTCTCAAGTATAGTCTGTTTACAAGCTACCCACCAAGACCCTGAGACTAATTTTGAGTTAATTTCTCGGATTCCTCCAAATTCTAGATACAATGAACAAAATTTAAATGCAAGCAGTGATTTGAGCTCCTCTGAGAAAGGCTGGATGCAGGCATAGGACTCAAAACCTGTGAGCTTACCATTTCTGTGCTTTTAGTATGCAGCCCTCCATTTTGCCGAACCCTTGTACTGTGAGGGTAAAATGGTGAGATGCATGATGTGGTAGCAAGGAGTGCAAGAGCAAGAAGCTGCATACCCAGATGAGGTCGTTAGTGTTGGTTCTGAAAGGTATGGCAAACTGGGAGGTGTTTGAAATGAGAGGAAGGGTAGGTAGAAACTGGGACTACGTAAGCACCAGAAAGTTGGGGAGAAAGACCTGGAGGTGCTGGTTGACAGCTGGCTGAACATGAGCCAGTGTGCCCAGGTGGCCAAGAAGGCCAATGGCATGCTGGACTGTACTAAAACAGAGTGTGTCCTGAAGGATCAGAGAAGTGATCTGTACTCAGCACTGGTGAGTCCTATGAGGAGCAGCTGAAGGAGCTGGTATTGTTTAGTCTGGAGAAAAGGAGTCTTGGGGGTGACCTTACTGCTCTCTACAACTACCTGAAAGGAGGGTGTATCAAGGTGGGGGTTGGTCTCTTCTCTCAGGCAGCCAGGGCCAGGACAAGAGGGCACTGTCTTAAGCTATGCCAGGGAGGTTCAGGTTGGACATCAGGAAGAATTTTTTCACTGAAAGGATGGTTAAGCATTGGAACAAAGCTGCCCAGGGAGGTAGGGGAGTCACCATCCCTGAAAGCGTTCTCTTTTTGCTGTGGTTTAGTTGGCATGGTGATGTTCAGTCAAAGGTTGGACTCAATGATCTTGGAGGTCTTTTCTGACCTTAATGATTCGGTGGATCCATGACAGATTGTGGAAGATAAACATAGATACATACATTCATATGCAAAAAATGTAGCCAGTGGAAAAGGGAACTCTCTGGAAAGGGAAGCTGTCTGTTGCTGGAGGAGAGAAGAAATGCAGATGCTAGTAAGGGTCATGGTTAGAAAAGCAGCAGACTGGACAGCAAAGAGAGGAGCAGGCACAGAGCTTGTAGCTCTGGGGTAAAAAATAGCACAAACAAACCTGGAGTGGAAGTTTAGTGATATTTGGAATGTGGGTGTGGGGAGAAAACAAAAACTAAGGAAAACAGATGTTACCACCCCCCCAGGAGAGGAGGGTAACTCAGGTTCTTGTTAATAAATCCCTTAGGGTGGATTAGAGTGAAACAACACTGAGAGATTGGTGTTTGTAAATATATATATGTAGGGTTTATTTTAGAAGTTTGGTTTCAAAGGAAAACAGGTGCGTAGCTATTTTCATTTTTATCATCTATGGTACTGCAACAATATTAAAGCATGAAAATCTTAATTAAATTAAAATTTAAATCTTAAAAAATTTAAATTAAAATTTAAATTAAAATCTTACTACTTAAGAAAATGTACAAGTGAGAGAAAGAGAAAAAGGATGAAGGTCCTAAGGTATATATATATATATTTAGATAGCTAGAAAGAGATAGTTAGCACCTGCTGGATCCAGTGATGAAATTTGGTAGTTGCAGCTTCGATGTCTGTTGGTTGAAGTGATGGTCTTGGTCTACCTGGAGAGGGGGAAGCCCAGATAAAACTCAAAGATTTCAGGTGAGAACACCTAGTACCTCCCCTGGGGTGGGGAGTTTCACAATGGATGATATCACAGGACAGGTCATGAGTCTCTGACACCTCCTAAGACCTTACAGCTTCCTATTATGTCCATCATCTGAGATGAATAGTCCAGGCTAGGTGTGAAATGTCTTCAGTGCTCCCCAGAGGAGTTTTTACAGCAGAGTCTTAGTGCAAGGGAGGACATTGATATGATAAGAAGGATTATCCCACCTCCAAGGATTTGCCTCTTATCAACCTCTTCTCTTATCTGGGAATCCAGTTTGTAGCTTCAGGTATGCACACCCTACTGCACCTGGGATAGCTGGACAATAGCACCCCCTTATCTTATCTGAAGGTCCTTTTGCAGTAGGCATATTCAGGGATCAAGCAGTGGGCTTTGCTGGATGAGCAGCTGTTTCTTTGCAGTTTGACAAAAGTCTTTTGGTGATCTTAACAGTATTTAAGCCATTAACCATTTCAGTCTCTGACAGCAGAGAAGGGGAAGGGTGGATGAATTTACACCACTGTTTTCATAAAGGGTTGTCCCCACCGTCCTTTGTTAGCGAATTCAAGAAGAGGTCACATGTCTGTCCAAAGTCTAAAAAGTGTGAAATTTGAAAATACGGATAAGCTTAGCTTCTTTTTTTGAGTTTATATTCTGTTTTAAAAACCTATATGTAAAGAGTTTCACAGTATTAAACAGCTTTGCTTATCTGCTTCAGGAAACATCTGGAAGGAAGAACTCCTATTTAATCTAGGTCGTTGTACTAAATGGCCCCTGCTACAGACTTGTTTCTGCTGTCAGTTCAAATTCCTTCTCTTACCATACACAGCTGTAAAATCTCAGGTCTACTGTACCATTTTATAAAGGTATTATTTTGAGTTCTATTCAATTGAGACTACCCTACTGGCCACCAGTAAAACTGCTTTTAGTGAAAGACAGTTGTGCTGCAGTGTGGTACTTACCTGACTAAGGGATTCAGACTCCTCAATATCCTAAAAAAATTAAATCATTCTGTCTAAAGAAAGAAAAAATGTAAAAGAGGAATAACTTTCATACTTCAGTCATGAAATTTTTTTCTAATGTTTGTATTAAAGAATCTGCTTAACTGAGTCTCACGTTTTTAACAGTCTTGTAATATAGGCATCATGTTTGTAATGAAAGGTTGATTTTATGTACTCTCAATGTCTGGTAAAAAGACAGCTTTCAGTATTAAACCATGTTAATAGTATTAAACTGCAGTATATGCAGGTTTTGCTGTAATAATGCAGCTTGCATTAACCTTTTGCATTGTGGTCATAGAGAAATGAATAATATGCCCTGAGGTATAAAAAGACAATAAAATACTGTCTATTTCAAGTACTTGTAATAGTTGGAATGAATTGGTGTAACCACTAACCTTAGTGACCTAACTCCTGAGTTTGCATTTTGAATGGCACTTCAACAGTCTTTAGTAGCATTTGAAACTTGAAAGTAATTAACTGTTCTTTCAGCATGGCTAAGTAAATGCCTTAGGATGCTCTATAAAAGTTCCATTTCATGTCTTGGTTCACAAAACAGCCTAATGATTTAAATTGATGCTAAATCATTTTGAGTCGAGTCAGAACTGTTTCCAGACATGCTATCGCTGTATGAAGCCATAGTTTATATACTTCAGGAAGAATAGTTTCCATACAATTGCAGTATGTTTCTAACCCAATGATTAGATCAGTTTGCCATGTATTGCTAATGACATAAAACAACGTTTTCCCTACTTATTTGAGAATGTAAACAATATTCTTCATGTCCTGGAATCTATCACAATATATTACGCTATTTTTATGTCTGTTCTAATTAGTGATTATTAGTATACCTTTGGACACATTCTGGTTTATTGTTCTTTGTTATAGTAATCAATTAGTTTTGCTAAGATGTATAGTTATGACACCTATGTTTGCTGTTTTGTAATGTCATATTTCAGCAGTTGCTAACAGATTGCACAGATCGAAGCTTGCATACAAGTGTACGGTGCTAATTAGAAACACCATCTATCTGAGGCATAGCTAATCTTCAATGTGCTTAGTGCTCTGAGTTACTCTTTCTGTAAATTAAAAAAGATAGCATGCTGTAGGATAATTACATGTTTGTTAAAATAGCAATTCTGCTATTTCTCAGAGTTCCTTTCTCCCTTTTGCTTCATTCTTTTATGTTCTTTGCTCTAACTGTGACTTTGAAGTCCTTGAGAAAATGATGAAATGTATAAATTCAGTGTCTTGTCTGTTTAACTACCTATATCTCAAAACACAGGGAAATGGTTAGCAGAAGAGGATAAATCTGAATGTAAAGCTTAGCAAAGACAGATGTCCTACCTTCATTACATATTCTGTATAGCCTTAAGAAGGTGGCAGTGTTTGTTGATAGATACGTTAAGAATATTGGATCAAACAGTACCTTATTACAGTGGCCTGGTTTCATTCTACTTGAATATATTTATCCAGTGGGAAGGTGAATCTTTTGCAGATATGATGCATGAAACAGCAGAATAACTTAACCAATAGGAAAAAAAACCCAGTTTGTTATTTACCTTTAAATAGACACAATATTTGTAGATTAATTTCTACAGTCTAATTTAAAATGAGATGCCCATCACATAATAAATAAAAGTGGTTTTAAAATTTTGCTCACTTTTAAACTCTTTAGAGTCCAGACTATCAGGATATCAGATGCATGCTTGCTCTGTGATAGAGAGTACTGCTTCTATGTGGTAGTTAGTGAAAACAAGGCATTACATGAAATAGAATCAGACTTGTAAAAACTCAAGAAATCCCCCAGCTTTCATTTAGAAACTCATTTTAACCGGGGTATAGAACTTGAAAATTACTGTACTTATTTTGCTTACAGAGAAGTCTGAAAATATGAAGGCTGAGTAGTTAAGTACATGAAAAGTAATGAATAAAAAAATTAATTTTGTTTTCATGCAGAAATTGCTGTTCTTACTATGTCTTAGGATAGACTACAACATCAATTTAACCTTAAAAATATTAATTTTGAGTAGAATAATATTAACATCCAGGAAGAACTGTATTTGAATAAGAAAACTTGAGATTATCTTTCTTTCTAAATAGGAAGTTGCAATGTAATGTGTAGTGAATAGAATTCCATTTTCACCTCGTTTGAAGTTACATGGTATAAACCAAAAGCTTCCTGTTAAAATCTCCACGTGCATAAGCAAAAGAGTCTGCATATTGCAGTTTAATGAAAATAAGTCAATCTGTAGTGGTGATTTGTTCATATCCATACTTTTATGCAGTCTTCGTCTTTAATATACTACAAGACACATTGCTTATTTGAATGTTTTAGAAGCAGAAAAAATGCAAGTATAGTCATTGCCTGTTTTTCTAACTTACTTTGCTTCAGAACCACCAGTTCCCATTGCACCACCCCAGCTGTCTTCAGTCGGTGCAACTTATCTGTGGATACAGTTGAATGCCAATTCCATCAATGGGGATGGACCCATTATACAAAGAGAAGTTGAATATCGAACTTCAAGTGGAAGCTGGTATGACATACAACCTGTGGACTCCACAAGCTACAAGATTGGGCACCTGGATCCTGATACAGAATATGAAATCAGTGTATTACTTACAAGACCAGGTGAAGGAGGAACAGGATCTCCTGGCCCAGCTCTCAAAACAAGAACAAAATGTGCTGGTGAGTACTCAAAAGTGATAGGAAAATTGTAAGCATCTTTCTAGGGTTGTAAGCATAAGGTTATTCCACTAGCAGTTTTCACTGTCTATCTTAAAACCTGCAGGAATTAAAACTGAATGTTTTGAAGTATAAGCCATTAGCATTTTCCGGCTTTGGTGACCTTGAAACCAACCTTCAGTGCCACTGTAGTTTGTAGATGAAATCATGCTTTACTATCTGGTATGCACCGAGTTCTGTCCATTTCATTACACTCCTCTGTTGCCAATGTGTATTTGGGGTTTTTTTTGGCTTCTTTTCCTTGGCTAGTTTCCCGAGCTTGATTAAAATTTTGTTTGTTTTGGATAAAGTCACTTTTTTTTCCTTTTTTCAATGTCAGTTATATCAAACTTGTGGTTAAAGTGGAAAGGGATCCTTTGTAACAGAAAAAACATTCACTGTTAAGTCTCAGTTAGCAGATGAAGTTTAGTTAAGGGCTGCTTTCTTGACTGACTGACAGCATGTCATTTTATTAAACGAGAAAGTGTAATTTCTGGTGTGTTGTAGCAATATTGGCTCCTGTTTTGGATGTTATAATTAGTAGAGCTGACCTCTGATTGTCAAAACATATGAAGTAAAATAATTTTCAGTAGGAGTGGCAATGATACTACTTTGGGATTTAGCTGCTTAAAAAATAATAGAGGATACCGTGACCTGTCTTTTTTTTGGTCATTAGTATTTTTCCCCATTATTTTGAATCTTCTTTCTGCTGCTGTAAAGTTGGTGGAAGATAGACAGGAGTGTACCTAGAGGAAATAGGAGTAAGCAAGTGATACTAGCTTATTGTTCCCAGTCTTTTAAAGAATGACTTGGTGTTATCTGTCATTTGAACAGGAAAAATTACATACTTCAGCAGGAATAATTGTCTATTTCCATTGCGTATGAAAGTACAGTTACTCTTAGTGAAGTCATCTGGCCACCTGTCAGTGACTAAATGGCATTTCGGTTGAATTGAATTGGTGCGATGTCAAACACAAAATGAAATATAGTTGCTTTCAAAATCCCAGTGTTATGTTTTAGAGATGCAAGCTTATACAAGTACTAACTCTTTGATGTTGTTTTTTGTTTTGTTTTTTTATTCCTCTCATTACTGCAAAGAGGTATTTAATGAAAAATACCGAAAGCAGTACATCTGAGTTATAAAAAAGGTTAAGTATTTGTGGGATTTTCTGCACTAGACTAAGATAACTTCAGCTTAGTCAAAAGTGAAGTGTAGAAATTAATTGTAAATCCCTTCAGGAGGGTTTCTGGGTCACCATGCCCTTCATAATAACGTAAAATATCTGTCTAGACTAGGTAAGTATGTATTTAATACACAAGTACTTCAGTTATTTTAAAATTAATAGTTTTTCTCATAGTTTGATCGTCTGCTTAAATGGCCAGTTATTGCAATACTGGGTGCTGTGTATACAAGCCTGTCTGTACTAAAGGATTAGGGTGTGGAAGGTGACACCAGCCAGCAGCCAAGTACCCATATGGCCACTCACTCCGTCACCTCTGCCACGGACAGGGAGAAAATAGAAGAAAGGCAAGAATACTCGTGGATTGAGATGAAGATAATTTAGTAGGTGAAGCAAAATCTGCACTTGCAAGGAAAGCAAAATAGGAAATTTATTCATGGTTTCCCATTGGCAGGCAGATGTTTAGCCACTTGCTGGGAAGTAGTGCCTTGGCACACATACTGGTTACTTGACAAATGCCATAACAATTGACATCCCCCCTTCCTCCTCCTTTCCTTGAGCTTTGATTTCTGACTGTAACATTGTATGATATGGAACATCCCTTTGGTCAGGTGAAGTCAGCAATCCCTGCTGTGTTCCCTACCAGCTTCTTGTCCACCTCCAGTGTATTTGCTGAGGAGGGTGGAGCGGGGAAAAAAGAAAGCCTTGAGGGTGTGCAAGCACATTTAAAACACTGGTATGTTGTCAAGCTTGTTTTAGTCACAAATCCAAAACACAGTGCCATACAGGCTGCCGCGAAGGACATTAACTCCATCTCAGCCAGACCAAGCAGAGAGTGAAATTGGGAGTTTTTGTTAAATTTAAGAACTTCATATGCTTTCTGGCCTTTTCACTGTTGAGTAATAAAGCATGCATTCAGTCTCGTAAACCAGTATGTACTGGTAGTATTTTACTACCTGGTAATATCTTGCAATATATCAGAATTATTTGTGTTTTCATTAAGCTAAACAGTAACCGTCTTAAATTAAAAGCAGGAAGTGAAGTGACTGAAAAATGTAAATTGAATGGTGATATTAAATCCATCTCTACAAACTGGCTTTTTTATAGCAGATCTTGCTTTGAAGGTGTAGTGGTTATTGGTTAACTGTTAGCAAGTGACATGCTAATAACTGGCCCAAGGGTTTAAAAAGAGATGCTGATAAACTAATGACAGTATAATTAAGCTGGGTAGGAGTAAAATAATGCCAGTCTCCAAAGCATACCATGGAATTAATAAAACAGGAGTCTTTAAGAGAAGAATCATTGCACCTTTTTAATTACTGTGATAATTGTATGCTGCTTGCCTGTTCCCTAGGGGAAGATAGTGAACCACTTGGCGACTTGAAGCAGTATGCTAGGCATTCAATAATCTTAATAGTTCTCCAAAGCATTTGAAATATGTTTTCATTTTAGCAAAATGAGATTTCGGAGGCTTGTAATAGACAAGTCTTATCTGTAACTTTACTAAATAAAAGCATCTATAATTAGAATGCAAAGGAAAAAAAAATCTCTCCAGACTTGGTTACATCACACTCAGTGGAGCAGTTACTACTTCAGAAAGTGCTTTGCTTCCTTTTGCTGAAATATAATGTAAATGTAAGTGCTATTTCAGTGGAATGTTCAGGAAGGCTGAGAAATTGCATTCAGGTCTGTATTAAATTTGCCCTAGAATGTAGAGTTCGGGTTTGAAAAAGAAGAGGTTAAGGGATTTTGGCCATTGTGAACCATATTTGACTCAGAAAAAAGAGGTATTCTCATTTCAAGGAATGAAATGAAGGCCTCTCCAGCTTGTCTGGAATTTGAATCACCAGTTCCTATGCTCAAAGCGTCCTCGTCCCACAACCAACTCATATGGTGTTATGAACCTAGAAGACTACTGCCATTTAAAATAAAAGAGAGGAAGGGAGAGATGGGAAGAAAATGTATTAGGAGATAGGTATGTGATGGGACATTTCCATTGTGTAGTATTTCTCAAATTAGTTAGATGTATATTTTTAGGCTGGTATAAAATAACTTGTAAAATAAGAATTCCAGAGTAGTCACCCACAATAAGAGGTATTTAGGAGCAGGATATCAGAATGCTTCACACTTCAGGCACTGTTACCTAAGGAACATCATTGTTAGCCAGGTGTGAGGCTTGTAATGTCAATCACTGCTGTAGAGAGCTGGGTAAGCTGTTGCTCGCAGAGAAATAGCTGCACAAGTATTTGAACCAAAGAAGTCACCTTGTATGTGGGCATAGGGCAGTACTTAGAGTGGCTCTGCCATACAGGATATAAGATGTTTGAGGATCTGAGAATCAGTACTTATTAAAAAAACCCCTATTACCTCTTACTTAAATAGATTGGGAATCCTCTGGTGACTGAAAAAGTCCAGAATCAAATCTTCTCTAAATCATAGATTCATAGAATGGCAGGAACCTTAAAAATCGTCTGGTTCTACCCCCTCCTGCCATGGGCAGAGACACCTTCCACAAGACCAGGTTGCTCAAAGCCCCATCCAACCTGGGGAACACTTCCAGGGTTGACACATCTACAGCTTCTCTGGGCAGCCTGTGCCAGTGCCTTGCCACCCTCACAGTAAAGAATTTCTTCCTAACATCTAATCTAAACCTACTTTCTTTCAGTTCAAAGCCATTCCCCCTTGTTCTGTCACCACAGTTTCTGATGAGACCCAATCTGACCCAAAACCAGTAGAACTGTCCATAGTAAAACTTAAGTAGATATGTTGAAGGATTAATGTTAGACTATTTTGTTATTTGTCCACATCCATATCAATATTTTTGTGGGTAGAATTATTTATTTCAGTGCTTTCCAACATGTTTAGTCTTTGACATGTGTTGCGTGATACAAAGTTTCATCTAGTGTGTGTCCCTGCACTCTGATGGTGAGACAGTGCCCCAGTTAAAACACTTCTAGAAAATCCAGAATTGCTAAATGAGCTCCTGCAAGGTGGGTTTTTTTTGTTTGTTTGTTTGTGTTTTTGCTGTGGCCTCTCTAGTAGGGAACTATTTATAAGCAATGTTGTTCCTTGAATCTGCTGGTGAACAGATACATCTTAAAGACTGCTACCTTAGGAAGAAAAGCTAAAATAAAATCCTCTCTCCTGCTAAGAGAGGGAATTTTTAAGGCCCCCTAGGGAAAATCGTTGCCTTTTTCTCATAATTTTTCTTTTTTCACCGTGACATTTGGAATAATTCTCAAAAATTAGCATATTTTTATTTGCTGAACGAGAAAAATCTACTTGAAATTAAGAAAATAAAAATAAATAAAAAGGCTGCCATGAAAGTAGCTGCTGATGAATTATCCCCAAACTGTGGGGGTTTTTTAATGGTCAGAACTCTACTTCTCTGTGCTACGACACAATTATTGCCGTGGAGTATTTTCAAAAACAATCACTGTCAATTTAAGCAACAATTTTCATACAAAGAAATAACAGGAATGTTTTAATTTACATAGTTGATTTCGCTGTCTCTTCTACCCCATCACCTGATCTTGTCAGGAGGAAAGCTGTTAGTCCCAGTACAACTGAGCTCTTGAAAAAGTGCTGCAGGTTTGTTGTAAAATGTCTGGTACTCCTAGAAGGCTTGTTACAATGTGGAAGAACAGAGCAGAGGAAGTCTTTGAATCCCCACTCTTGAAAAAGGATAATCTTTATCTTACTCATTTTGCTCGCTGTTTTGGCTTCAGCTGGATAACCTTCCAAGGTGTCTAAACCATTTCACTAGTTCTGTGCTGCCCACTGGCATCCACTGGCATTGTGAAAAAAATCTACATGTGCCAGACTGCACTGGTGGAATGAGTAACCTCTTTCCTCTGATTACTTAAGACATGCATGAGGCTGCAACAGACAGAAGCATTTTTAAGCAGGTGGTACAAACCAGCAACTGTGTTGAACCCTGCATGTAAATTCAGTGTGTTCTGGTATGCTAGGCAGTACTCCATGGCACCGTTTTCCTCCTGCCCCATGACATGGAGCACTTGCCAGGTCCTACAGGATGGACAGTCTGCAGCTCCAAAACATTCTGAATACAAAGTTACTTTTGCAGTTGGTCTTCCCTGTTTTCCACTGTCCCATCTTCTTTTGTTATTAATTCTGTAGTCTCACTCTTTGTCAGTGTCCATACCTTATCCTGTCTTGGATCTCAGTGATACTGCTTATTTCCATGTCCTTCCCCATTCTATATCACTATTAGAAAAGATAAGTTCCTTCCTAAGAACTTCTCTAGGCTGAAATGGCAGCTGTCCTTCTCTGTCCTTATAGGCTTCTTTCGATATTTTAACTTTTTTTGTCTCGAGAAAAGAGGAAGGATCTTATTGTCATTGAGTATTAAGTTATTCCTTCTCATTGCTGTACCTTGGGGGACTGCATGTGAAGAGGTTCAGGTTATTTTTCAGGCATATAACAAAGTCTTAACATAGCTTAGTTTTGTGATCATAAGAAAATGTCAACTTGAAGCTGTACTGCAGGTTCTTTTCCCCAGCTCTTTCTCAGAACTTAGCAATTTTCTCAGAAGTTTGAACCAAGATTTTGCAGCTGTGTTGTACTTGAGCTAGTCCTCAGGTCACAGACACCTGAACCCTGAGAAGGATTGAAGATACTGCACCATTTTATTTTCCATGGAAAAGTTCCATGATATTTCTAAAGTCACCATTCCTAACTTGAAACTATAATAAACTTTAGTAGGAGGTTCCCTTGATTTATCAGAGCTAGAAGTCCACAATGAACTTACATTCATTTATGGTTTTATTGTGAAAGTAATTTCCTACTATATTGTCCTTTCTCCTAATGCCTTTCTGTTACACAAACTGTTCTCATATAAGGTCTATTTTCTCATAAGGGTAAAAGCTAGTATTGGATTTTCTGCACTGTAGCAGTTGAATTTCAGCTTTTGGATGTGCAGAAGGTAAACTGATAGATTTTAATAGAATTCCAGGAAAATGCTACATATTGCCATGTCCATGTCTCTGTGTCACTTGTCACTTACTTCTGATGAGGAAACAAAAAATTGCATCTTCTTCGAAAGGGCTCTACAGGAAACACAAACAATGTTCAGTTGTGACTAGTATATGAAAATTCTTCTTTGGCAGCCACTTGTCTGGAAACAAGCCCCCAAGTTGTTTCTTACTAAGATGATTTCTCTGATATTGTCTTACAGAAAGCCTTCCCTTGTGTTACTGGATATCTTGGGTCCAGAAAAAACCCCAAATAATCCAAATTCCTCCCATGAAAGATCTCTTTAAATTCAGCTCTCCTGTTCTTTGTATCACAGTCTAAAATTCCCCTCTGCGAGTCCTCTAAGACCCTTAAAGAATAAAACAAAACAAAACAAAAATGCAGTAAATGACAGTGAGTGCAACTGCAACAAATGCCACTCCTATCTTCAAGAAGGGCAGAAAGGACGCCCAGGGAACTACAGGCTGAACAGCCTCACCATAATCCCTGTGGGAAGGTGATGGGACAACCAATCTTGGAAACCATTTCCAGGCACACAAAAAACAGAATCAGGGGAATTCAGCATAGATTCACAGAAGAGAAGTCATGCTTGGTGAACCTCATAGCCTGATGAAATGGTTTCATAGGTGAGGAGAAGAGAGAAGTGGAGGTGGTGGAGGGGGTGGTTGGACCAGATGAACCAGGTGCTTCCTACCTCAGCCTTTCTGTGATTCTGAGATTCTGTCAAAGTCTGGAAAGAGCAGCTGTCATCATGGTGTCTGTTAAATTCTCCTGGACTCTGCTTTCACAAGCAGGGATGTATCATGATCTTTCCACTGTATTCCTATTGTTCCCTGAAGCTGTATAAACAGTGAGGTTCAGTGTGATGGAAAGAATTTATCACAGACAATAGTTTGAGTTCCACCACATTATTCTGGATGCTTCATCATACTTGTGGTTGCCAATGAGAGGAAAAATTAAACAATTTCTTCTGGAAAGTAAAATATTATCAGGGTATTTGCCCTTTCAGTCCAATTGTGTCTTTTGCAGGGGAAAGCACAGGTTGGTTCTTCATGCAGTGAATCTTCAGCCTGTGAGAAAAAATACTTTCCTAATTTTAGCAACCATGTGAGCTGGTGTTATGCAGAAATTACTAATACCTGCACTTTGGTGTCTCCGTCAGTCCCTAAATATGTATTTTTGGGTTAGTTAGAGCATCCAGAGGTCTCAGTTGAGAAACAGAACCTTTTTCCTTCCCAGCTGACAGGGAGGACAAAAAGAGGACAGGAAAACTGCAAATACCTAGGTCTGTTGATCCTCTCTCTGACACGTATGTGTAAGTGTGTAAGGAATATAGAGACATTCTAGTGATGATAAGGACACAGAGTATGAAACCTGACTGTTAAAACTGTTTGTTTTGAGAGCTCCATGTGAACTTAAGGAGAAGCATTTGGGATTCTTTCCTGAAAGTTACATCTGGGTTAATGCAGGAGTGGAAACTGAGTGTGTGTGAAATGAACTGCCAGGAAAAACTGTCTTTGGTCATGTGAAAAGCAGTCATATAAATGGAGACTTAGTTCTTCACTTCATTAGATTCCCATTTCAAAACATTTGCAGAGTAGGAAATTAACCTGCTCTTTGAGACAAATGAACCTTCACCAATTTACAGCAAACCTGAGGGGCAAAATTATTAATTTCACATCTGCCAGGTAGAGGGAATGTGAAGAAAACATAATGACCCTTGAGAAAATGTAGATATATGATTTCTCTGATGACATATCTCCATCTCCAGAATTGTTGCAGTTTTTTATTAATTATAAGGATAAGCTCCAAAAACACACACTGAATTATTTTACCCAACTTAAATTCAGGAAGAATTTCTCATCATGGAATGAGAAAAAGGCAGCAAGTTGGGAGTGTACTGGTTATAAACAAAAGACTGGCATGTGGACACTTTTAACAGAAGTGATAAATTAGATATACTTTTGAAAAATACTGATAAGGCATTCCTTAGTATTACTCTCTTGAGAACAAATTGCCTATTAGCTGTTTCATAGGTGCACTGAATCTTTCTTTTCAAAAGTATTATTACTGCAGATTTAAAAATGTGTTGGTACTCTATTATTAAAGCAATTAGAAATAATGGGAAAGGGCTCGCTTTGGGTATAGGTGCCTTCCCTGTGAAGTTCCATGGGTGCCTTGAATTTATGCTTAAGAAATTTCTGCTGAGCACTTTCTCCTCTCTCCTGAGGTCAATTTTTACATCAACTATTCCAGTTTTCACATACAGCAATGCCAAACTGCCTTCCAGTTGTAGGCAAACTTCACTATTAATGATGCTGATCCTTTGCCAAAAACATTAGTAAATGAGACAGGAAACTATATCTTTTCCTATTAGTCAATGGAGAAGGTCTTATCCAAAACCAAAGCAAAATCTTTTATACAACTGAAGTGTCCAAAGTATATTTACTTCAGTTTTTTTCTAAAAGAATAACTAATTGTGTGTGTCCAAGAGTGTGTATGTGTATATACAGACACAAACACATATATATCTCCATCTCTTTTCCTTCACATATGTGTATGCCTGTATCACCCCTATGACCAGATGGGATTTAGGCTCTAAAGGACAGATTTTGTAATTTAAAAAAAATTGGTTGCATCAACTTTGGAACGTTCTGTTCGGGAGTCAGGAAAATAAGATGTCTCATAGACAACAGAAGCCTAATTTCTGAAAGATTTGTCTACTAAATATTTGTAATCCCACTTTCCCTTATGACAGACCTGACAGGCAAGAGGCAGCACTCAACTAACCACAAATATGTTTGTTGTTGAATGGAGTATTTGATGCTAGACTTCCACTTGTCTGCCCTGAGCCTCCTGAATGAGGGTGCTCATTTGGCTTTCTCTCATCTTCCAGAATTATATTCTGGCAGGACTGTGTCAAGTTATTTGAATGAAGTTTTCCAGTGGTTTTAAAGGGTACTGAAAGATGGAAATGGATGAACAGACAAGCATGCTCTGTGGCTTTGATATTTTGAGGCTTGCTCTTTTCTTTGAGACTGTTAGACCATGTTCTGTCTTGCCCAGCAGCTTTGGCCAGCTGTAAAAACACATAACAAACCTCAGCAATTCTGTTGGAGTATCCATGAAGCATGAAACATCCAGGAATTATATGGAAACATAGAGATGCTTTAGTTTTTTAAACCTTTTAGTAGTTTGGGGTTTTTTTGAAAAGGGTATTAGCAAAGGTTTTAGAATGAATGGTATATTAATTTTACCTCACATCAAATGAAAATGAGCAATGATACCACTCAGGTGCTTCCAGTTTTTTTGGTGCTTGAGTGACATACTGGCTTTGCAAACCTGTTTGTTTTACAAATGCAGAGTTGTACGCAGAATTAAGTCCAACTTCCTGAAGGTTCCCAGGAAGAAGAGCCAGTATAACTTCATAGTCTAGACTGTAGATTATGTGCCTAGTTTGAGACCTGAAATCAGAGCAGATCCTGAAGAAATACCCCAACTTTGAAGAAAAAAAGAATTCTTTGCAGGGCACTAGGTCGCTGCAGTGCTGTGAATAGGTCTTAAAATCCAAGGATCTCTCTTGGGGAGCAAGTGTGCATCACATTTCTGTTTACAACTACAGAAAAACAAAGCTGAGACAGTTCACAGAGTGCTAGACCTCAGCTTCTATAGATGTAAAAAAAGTAGTTTTGTTTGGCAATTCATCTAATTGCTGCTGAGTGTATTGGTTAGGCAGGGAGGGGCATCCCTGTAGAACTGAGATTCTTCCAGACTTAGTTGTAGACCACAAACATCTGAGGGAGAAAAGTTTCTCTGTATTCTTTTTTTTTTTTTTTTGCTACTCTGTACCTACATGGCTAGATGAATTCTGTCCCAAAGAAAATAAAACATTTGCCCATGAAAGCATTGAGCAAGCAAATACTTTCTTAAATACCTAAAAAGAACTAAGAAATAAAATTTGGAAACTTTTTGCATAGCATTGTCATGAGGTACTGTATTAAAAGAAAAACAGTGGAGATTAAAGTAAAACTGCCAGCAAAGTTAATGTTTTAGGGGTCTTCCATTTTAGTATGCCCAATCATCTAAAATACTTGTATCAATTGTTTTTTCGAATTTATACTGCTGATGTCTGCATTTAGCTGTCTTTCAATGTGTACCATCATTTAAGCACTCTTGTTATGATTTTAAATGTAGTAACAACTATCAGTGCATTTAGTACATGCCTGCTTATTCTGTGAAACTTGATCTGCGTCCTGGAAGAAGAGAAGAGGGTTTTCTTTTGGGAGAGTTTAGTTTTATTCATTAATTCATGATTCAGAACTTTCAGAAAGCTCTCTGAAGGTATTTTGGTGCAGAAATTTTGCAGTAGAAAATGATGTTTATAGTGGACTGTTATCTTTTAGAATTATACATATGGGAAAATGCATGTAAAGCAAAAAGGCAATAATGAGTGTTTACTCTTGACATGCAGAAGTGCCTTTTCATTTCTAAAAATTTATGTTCTTTGGAAAGAAAAATCAAATTGTCTGTCAGTTGCTCTTTGTTTTGACTGTTTCTGCAGATGTTTTGTTTGCAATTAGCTTAAAAAATAAAAAAAATTCAATAATTTACTTAATTACTGTTGTATAGTGTTGAATTTGAGAGGATGAACCAATGTGTAACTGGCATGTTTGGCCAAGTAAGTGAAAAAAATAAATTTAATGACCTGAGCATAATTATAGATGACTTTGGAATGACAACTGGCAAAAATTGTACTATAATTAAATTTCCATTATAAAAGTTTCATCTTTTTTGTCTGACATGTGAGGCTAGATTGTGAAGAGTATTCATTTATAAGAGAAAGAATTAGAGAGCTATAATTTATAATTCAGGGTAATCAATGAAAGCATTTCTTTTGTCAAAGAACCTTTCACTGACAAACAGCATTGCATTGTTAGTTGTTCTAAAAAGAAACTAAAAATTCTTTTGTTGTTTTTTCACTTACTGTAAAAGGAGCTGAAAAATTCTGGTGGTTGAATCGTCTTGCAGTAATTCAGAGTAATATTATGCAGATAGGGCTTCTCAGACTGTTTCTCTTCATTAGCTTTGTCTCAGTCTATAAGACTGTTCATGAAGAAGTAGAATATTTCTAAGGCCATCTTACCAAGATTTTGTTTAACCTTAAACAGAAGAAGTGATGCAATAAGTGACAACATATTGTGATTTCCAAATTTTCTGGTTATTGAGTGAGGTAGATCCTTTGCTTTCTGGTACTGGAGTCTCAAAGGCAATGAATAAAAACATTATGAGGCTGCCCTGTTTATTTCTACAAAATCTTTCAAAGAGAGGACCAGCAAAAATTAGTATTTTAAAGAGTTTGGGCACCAGATTTTCACAGGCAACACCAAAACTCACTCTCATTTAATGATTAGATTAATAATTCTTCCATACACTCATTTGAGCTCTGTATGTACAGAAATGTTTGCTAAACATTTTCATCATGATGAAAGAGGAAGAGTAGTCATTTCAGACTAAGTTGCAAATATTTGACAAAGTTGGTAAGGACTGATGATAAAATGTGTATGACAACTATGTGCACTGGTATCTCTAGGTGTATACTTGTTTATGCAGTTTCTCATACAAAATATCAAATTTAAGGTTAGCAAGTGAATTAAGAAGATACTTAGTTCCTTTAACATGCAGTGAGCTGATGTCTGGCTAAAATAAAATACATGGAATTCAGTTTAAAGTAGTAGTAGTGAATATCTTTGATTTTATTCAGTATGAAATATTAGACAATATATGCTACTCAGTTACTCTTCTTAAAGTGATGTCATTTGTCTTTGACGGTACAAAAGTTTCAGTGAATTCAAGTCAAAATTTTGTGTTGGTATAATAAAGACCCAGGGTCCATGATGTAGAAGAAAAAAAGTTTTCCTGTTTTCAGTTTTGAGTTTCCATGGATTACAAAAAATTCTAGTTTTGTGGTTTGAGAGAGGGGAAAAGGGCTTCAGCAGTGTTGGAGTGGTATTAGATGTTGAGATTACGAATGGAATCACTTTTTCCATTGAAAAACAGAAACTGAAATGTGTAGCAACTCAAGATTGCTCTAGAATGAGGCACCTGCAGGAAGATACAGAAGCTCTCATGGGTCAATAAGCCTTTACCTGCTCAGAGCTTAAGACTTGTAAAAACTGACACTCCTTATAGACATATTCTAACTCTTTATACAGAGAAACAAAAAGGACAAAAGTCACAGAACAGCTTTTTGGGGTAGGTGGGTGAACAGAAGTAAATGTGGAATCTGTCTCCTTTTGAGGAGAGAAGGGAAGGAGTAAATTTATTTCATATAGAAGCATTCTGAATGAGGTCCAGGAGACCTTGAGTCCTTTCCTTCAGTGAAAGTCAAGTTTTTGCTTTGGCTGAAGTTCATTAATCCAATCCAGCCTGGGCCGACATTTTTTTGCTGATTTTCAGCATTTTCTTTTGCTTATATCCATGGACAAAACCTCTTTCCTCATTTTCATTAACTTTCCCATTTTGTTCATCATGTTGGACACCAGTTTTAGGTAGCATTTCATGTGTAAGCCATGTAACGGAATAGGTTATGTAAGTGTAATCCTGAAAAGCACAGTTGATAAAGCCATAACTGAAATCAGACTAGGTTTTGGTTTTGATGAGTAATGATCTATTGCTGGGAAAAAAAAAATCTGAGGCAAGTCTATGGTATTTATCAGAGTAATCACTGAGGGAAAGAAATGTTTGTTTTTAAGGTACTAATAGGAATCTGATTCTGCTGTATAATTGTATTGCCATAGTGTTGTCATTGAGGCAAAAGCAAATATCAGCCAGTAACATTAGACTAATTTTGTCTCCTGTGATCAAACTTGGAAAGGTTGTATTGATATTTTCACAATAAACTTTCTGTTGATTTTGCCCCAGAATTGCTATAAGTACTTTAAGGAAATGCTGTAGTTCTTTAGACAGCTTAGCACCTATGGAAACAATAAATATTACTCCCATAAATGTATTTTTCAAGATTTGTCATAACTTCTATAGTCAGTATGGAAGGACAGGCTTTGTAAAAGGTTGATTCAAAGTAGGATCCAGACAAGATACTCTTACTCATCTTTTAAATGAATCCTTTTTTTAATTTCCTATTTTAAATTAATCTTTTAAATTTTATTATGTTTCCACTAATGATAAAATGCTTCTAGGAAGAGTAACCTTCTGCATCTTTTTAAGTACCCACAAGTCTCTTTGGGGATAAAGTGTTCTAGGATGAGGCAAGATTAGTTGCTCCTATGAAATATGTAAAGACCTGCCTGGCTGTTGAAACAGTGATACTGTCAGTCCTAAAATCCATTGATGAAGGGCTAAAACGAGTTATTTTCCAAAAATAAGATGTTGTTTAAAGCCTCACTTCTAGGACATTTTTGATTAAGCTCTGTGATATAATGTGAGATGGTGCTTTGACTTTCTGAATCTGAGCAGAATGTGTTCTTATTCTGAATAGCAAAGACAAATATCTCCTTAATCTTCCAGACTGTACCCGTTATTTTTTAGATGGGCCATTGCCAAGGTTAAAGTATAACACACTGACTCTGCTTGCCTTCAAGGATGATACTATTTATTATGTCAGTGGAGTTAGAAGTTGTCCAGAGATATAATATAAACAAGGAAATTTCCATACCAGATAAAAAGACCAGATTCCGAAGTCAATTGCTATGGATTTTATGCAACTGATTTGAAATACTGTAAGAGATGCCAGAGAATTGTGCTGCTTAAGAATAAGCTGACAGCAGTATAGTGTTACCTGCAGAGTTTCATGTTCTAGAAAAAAGGAAAAATAATTCTATGATTTTCTCAGAAGGACTGGATATTTTTAACAGTTTTTAATGAAAGAGGAGACATTGTCTGGAGGGTCTTTTTTGTCAAATTTCACATAAGAGAATCATCAAATTTGAAAGAGACGTTCAAGATCATCTAGTCCAATCATCAGACTAGCACCACCATAATCACCCCTAAACCATATTCCCAAGTGCCACATCAGATGCCTCTTGAATACTTCCAGAGATGGTGATTCCTCCACTTCCCTGGGCAATATGTTCCAATACTTAACCCCACTTTCAGTGAAAATTTTCTTTTTTGTAATATCTAATCTGAACCTCCCCTGGCACCACTTAAAACCATTTTCTCTCATATTTTCACTTGAGACATGGCAGAAGAGAGCAATCTCCACCTCCCTACACCCTCTATTCAGGTTGTTGTAAAGACTGGTAAGGTCCCCACTGAGCCTTCATTTTCTTCAGACAACCCCCTCAGCTGCTTCTCATAAGACTTGTGTTCCAGACCCTTCACCAGCACCTCACTGTCCTTTTGAACTGAGGGGCCCAGAACTGGACCCAGCACTCGAGGTGCAGCCTCATAGTGCCAAGTACAGGGGGACGATCACTGTCTTACTCCTGCTGGCCACGCTATTCCTGATACAGGCCAGCATACCACTGGCTTTCTTGGCCACCTGGGCACACATTCAGCTGGCTCACATTCAGCCAACCAGCACCCCTAAATCCCTTTGTGCTGAGCAGCTTTCCAGTGACTCTGCCCCAAGCCTGTAGCCCTGCCCGAAGTTGTTGTGATCCAAGTGCAGGACCTGGCACTTGGCCTTGTTGAATCTCTTCCATTTGGCCTTGGCCCATCGATCCAGCCTGTCCAGGTCCCTCTGCAGAGTCTTCCTGCCCTCCAGCAGATCAACAGTCTCACCTAACTTGGTGTTGCCTGCAAACTTGCTTCCCTTCTCCACGTCATTGACAAAGATATTGAACAGGACCAGCCCCAACACTGAGCCCTGGGGAACGCCACTTGTGGATGGACACCAGCTGGATTTAGTTCCATTCCCCACCACTCTCTGGGCCTGGCCATCCAGCCAGTTTTTCACCCAGAGAAGAGTACGCCTGTCCATGCCGTGAGCAGCCGGTTTGTCCCGAAGGATGCTGTGGGAGATGGTGTCAAATGTGTTACTGCAGTCTCAGCAGACAACATTCATGGCCTTTGCTTCATCTACTGCGCCAGTCGCTTTTGTCATTAAAGCAGACAGGCTGGTCAAGTAGGACCTGTCTTTCCTAAACACATGCTGGCTGGGCCCAGTTCCCTAGTTACCCTGCCCGTGGTGTGTGATGGCACTCAGAGTGATCTGCCCCATGACCTTCCCTGGTACCGAGGGCAGCCTGACAGGCCTGTAGTTCCTCTCCTTCTGGTAAATGAACATTACACTTTATTATTTCCAGTCAATGGTTAGAAAAGACTCAATCATATTCCTAAAAATATATGTAATATATTACTGTATGTAAGTCAGTATAGGACTTACAGATTACCTATATGTCCACTTTTTTTTCTCCTTTTTATTGGACCAGCATAGGTTTTGCATGTACGTGTGCATTTGTACAGAGTACAGATTATTCTTAGAATGTCATCCTGTGCTGCCTATTTTTTCACTGAATTTCACTTAGTTTATTCCTTTGACGGCTTCTTTTGACTAGAATCTTTACTTTTTTTCTCTTCTTCCTCTGCTGGGTATTTTGCTTCTGTTTTAGACAGCTCCTTCCTCAAAAGCATGGCACTTTGGATCACATTACACTGAAGTCCCACTGAAGTAAATATCCACACCTGAAAGAATGTGGTAAATTTTATCCTATTCCGTTTTGTTCTCTTTAGTGTGGTAAGTCTGAATGGAGTGAAAATATGAAAATATATCGTGTTTTAAGGTGCAGACTGTGTGTTTGTTTACTATTGGTATCCTGTTCACTAGAAATGGAAGTGCTAGAAAGAAATCAACTAAGGGATTATGATCTAAGGACAGTATCTTTTTTTCTTTTCTTTTTTCCTAACTTTGTATAGGTCTTAAAAAAAAAATAAATCTGATTCATATGGGATTTAAAATTTTTCAAAGTACTAGAATTGATAAAAGAATTCTCTAAAAACTAAAAGCTGTTGATGGGTTATTTGAAATAAGACATTGTAATGCTTTGTTTTTAAAAGGATGAAACTTTTTTTTGTAATGCTTTCAGAAAGAGATGTGAGTTGTCACAGAATAGAAGAGGTTTGGCCATAGCAATGACCACAAAAATGTTCCCAGCCTTACACACCTGACAATCAAGCTAGGATTTTATAGGTTGTGCCCTGAGTCCTTCCATTTCTCCTTAGTTCCACTTTTTGGGCTAGAAACTTTTCTGAAGCTTTGGTAAGTGTCTCTTTCAGTTGTGATGCATTGTCCTTGGCCAACCAAGGTCTGCTGAAGTCTCCAAAGGGAATTTCAATAAGGGAGCAGAAGCTCTTTTCTGTCCTGTGGAGGAATTATATTTGGCATAGGCCCCCTTCAGGTGCTTCAAGCAGAACTGCCCTGTGAAACAGATCAGAGAAATCCCGAAGGGAATAATGTCAAAGGAATCAAAGAAATGTGAATGTCCTGCATCATCTGGTTAATCTTCCATGTAAAATAAAGAGCTACTTCAGAGCTGAATTTGATCCAAGAAACTTTTGACAGTTCCTTTGATGTTTTTTCAAACTAGGGAGGATTTCTTTTAACCTAAAGTTTCAGCATTGAAAGACATCTATCGTTGATATGTATGTGCCATTTGGCTTCTTATGATCCCAAAAATTAGTAATGCGTTTCGAAACTTGTGGTGGTGAACTTTTTTCCTTAGTTGGATGACAGTTTTATCAAGCCATCATGGAAGAGGAAAGTCACTTATAATACAACCAGAGTGAATTGTGAACTCAGCACTCATTGATTTGCAGTAAATCTAGACTAAAGCAATCTCATCTTCAGTGGAGCACTGGCTTCTCCAGGGATTCAGATAAACACCACAGCTGCTCTTTCAGAAATTAGATTTAGAAAAATGAAAGCTACATTTCTGCACAGATTTCCAGAGATACATCATGTTTTGGATTATTCAGAGTTAATGATTTTCTTCCCCACAGAGATACTGAACCTGCTCAAAAAGTGCTAACTTCAGCATGGAACCATTCCTGGGTGCAAAGGAGTAGCTGGGATCCAGTCAGTAATATTTTAGTTGACACAAACTTGTGTAACCCTGTGTACAGGGAGGGTCCACTGGCAGACAGCATTATTCTGGAATTCACAGCACATTCAGAAAAGGAGTGAGGTTAGGAATCTGGACATTAGTCAGAAGGTGACATAGCCTTAGCATCTTGGAATATGAAAGTGTTAAATTGTTGAGGAAAGTCCTTAGTAATAAGAAGTCTTTTAGGAAATAGTTCTTGGACTGGTTTCAACTAGTATTTTTGCAGAAAGACATAAGGAGGAGTATTTGCTTCCCAAAGGGTTGGACTGCAGCCCCAGCACATATGTTTTCCCATAATTTTTTCACCAGTTTCATGGTTTCTCTGGAAATGTAGAACTGAAAATTATCATGCAGATAACCAAACGTCCAAGTAGATTTAGCCATAGATTTTCTTCCGTTACATAGAGGCAAGCCAAGATATTTGCTTGGAGACCTTTTGCTTTTTCACAGACCAGTTTCATTCAGTCTCACTGCTTTGCATTTGAAAGTCATATTTTGAGAGAACTCAGAGATATTCAGAGAAAGCTATTTTTGGTTCCTAGTCTTCTAAGAAAGAATCATGAAATCAGTATTTTAAAAAGGGATGAAAAGAGATTTGCAGCCTATATAAATCCTATTACCATGCAGATATATAGGGAAATTTTTTTTATGTCATGGATTGGAAGATCTTTAGAAAATACAGAAGTGATACCTTATCCTTTCTTGAAAAAAGCCAATTTATTCAGCCACCTTTTATAGAACCAGATTGTGCTATAATAAGTAACAGGATCATCATCAGGTAGGAACAGCACTTGCAGATCTTAAATGTCAGGGATTATACCTTAAATGTTGACTTGTATAGAGATCTGCTGTCAAGATATAGTTATACAGAATACAGCTATTGCTTGGAATAGTGTTTAATAGCAAAAGGAAAGAAATAGGAGGAAATATGTAATGATCCTTTCAACAGGCTATAAATTGTAATATTTCATGTTGCAAAGTCAACTTTCTTTTCCATGCATGCAAGCAGCAAATTAAAAAAATGGGCAAAGTAGATGGAAAAAGTGTTTTCGTTTTCTTTATGAACTTACTTTAATCTGCGGGAGCTTGGCGTATGAAAATGACAGTCTGAAATATTTCATCCAAGTACATTTTAACCACAAGAGTATTTTCCACATCTTGTACTGATATTCCTGCATTGGTACTAAACTTTCTGAAGTCCATTTGTTGAGATGGAAGGAACATATGATTAAATTCAGATGTTAGAATGTTTTCCCTGATGACTAGTCTGTGTTTTGTAGAGCTGCAAATGTTTCTCCCCTCATAAAAAAAGCAATTCCTTAATTTTAATGATACCTGTAGTTAAGTGTGGTTCCAAAACACATAGCAGTAATGATGTAGAAACTAATTACACCACCTGACTTTCACGGTAATAACTCATGTAAAATCAGTCTGTGACATGGTTGTGGATCTTATTCTTCTTGTATTTTTCATGCTTTTATTTTGATTTTTTTCTTTATTTTATTTTGTTGTGCCTGATTCTGTTACCAGTTAGTGATTTTGTATTAACTATTAGGTAACTGAAAAATCCGTATTGTGTGTTCCTTTCCAGGCTTTTTCATGGCTGTACTGGGTTAGTGCTGAACTGACTCTGCTAGACTGACAGAAAGTCCAGATCTTGGGCCTTCTCTGCAGGAGCTTTGCTGTTGCCAGAGTAACTAGCATCACTGTAACTCTGAGAAGTCTCAGACGGGGTCTTGGATGCAGATAGTGGTAACACCCATCTCATGTAAAATTGCAGGCAGAGGGGTAATTTCATTAGTGCCTTGTTTTTAATTGATATTTCCCCCACAAATGGCTTGCGACCTTAAGCAGTCTTTAATTTCAAAATTACTCTTGGAGACACGGTGGAGGTTAGAGCTCTTAATTTGTACCTTCATTGTGTTGATAAATCAGATGGCTTTAAGTTCAGGTAAAGCACAGTTGAGTGAGCATTCTGTTGTTTTCCCCCTGTCCTTCATTTGCAGACCTTCATAACAATTTTAACAACTCCACAGCTGTGCCATTACTGCACACAGCACTCTGGATAATGCATATCAGCCTATTGACAGAGGTCTGATTGGTTACCTGATGAGGATCACATAGAAATAATAGATGGAGCCTCAGAAATCTCCGATCCTGGTTATTTATAGAAGGGTTTATGGTGAAGTGTGTCATCTAGACTGAACTGGATAATGACACTTTGGGAATTACAAATATTTTGAATCCACATGATTGTTACTCAGTTGCTTAGGGTGTGTTTTCTAGCAGACGGTTCAGACCTGTGCTAAATTCTGCATAAAAAGGAAGCAATCCCGACGTTTCTGTGCTTGTAGCCTCTTGGTACAACAGAAGATGCCTCAGACTTTTCAATTTAATAATCCCTGAAAGCTCGGTTCAGAACAGTGTGGGTTAAAGGCATTTGCTGGCTAAGAATAATAGGAGAGAGAGAAAATGGAATTTTCTAGGAGTGGAGGGGAAAGACAAGATTTCTGTTAACCCAAATTAGGTCTGTTAAGAGAACACCTCTAGGTGTGCATGCGGCTAAAACTCCTTTTTGCCTTGTTTCTGTTACTGCAGTCAGAAAAATGGTGTGTTTTTTGCAAGAGCTACATCGCAGTCCTGTGTTGCACTCCCATGGTAGCACTTCAGGTGAAGCGTAGGAGCTCTGGGCTCGGAAGGGCCCACTGGCACCTCATACCCAGCAATGGGAAACCAGCTGTGCCCACTGGAGCACGAAACAAGGGACCTGGGCTTTTCATCTGAGGGCGTAAATTCTGAGGCACTGTGATAAGATCAGATTTGTGGTAATAGTGATACAAATGTTAGACTGCATTTGCCCTATTTACTCTAAAGCATTTATAATAGTAAGTATGTAAAATAGCTCTACATACAAAGTTTCCTCAGCTGAATGTTGTAAGGGTTTCCTAAACTTTGCATAAACAGTGCATGCCATAACTGTTGTTCATAATTGATACTGATTTTTCAGCACAAAAAAAAAAAGTTCCATATGGTAAAACTGGATTAGCAAGAAGCATCCAGATATACTTGCAGTGTGAAGTTCTTTGATTGTTCTTGGTGCAGTTTTTGGTCAGTACCAAAAGAGAGCTTATATTAGACATAGAATAAGTCAGTGTCATTATTGCTGGTGTGCTTTATTTACTTACAGTTTTAAACAGTTTTTATATTAGTAGCAGTAGAAGGAGGTGTTTTCAAAGAGCAAATATAATTTTGTTTCTATGTATCAGTAAGGGATATCAGATAACTGTGAATGATTTTAAGAAATAAAAAAATAAACTGTAAAAAATTCAATCAAGGAAAAAGAGAAATGACCTGTGAAAAAACAGGTGAGAGTTTGGAAAATCCACTTTTACTGTGTTTATACATTGTAAAATTTACTGAGTTAAGTTTCTGTATTTGAAAACGCTCAGTGCTTGCACAATGCCTTTAGACATTTGACAATAACTTCTGAAGATTCAGGTTCTTGGAATACTGCCATCCTTAAAAGTTGTATAGCCAGCTCTTTCTAAAATACATATGTTCCTGAATAGTGAACACAAGTAAAGCTTTCTTTATGCTTGTGTGCACCAGTGTCTTACCATGTTAATCTGTTCTTCTTAGACAAATAATTTATAGTTTAAAAGAATATTTCCATTTAGGGGTGCACTATTCTGTTCTGTTCTATTCTATTCTATTCTATTCTATTCTATTCTATTCTATTCTATTCTATTCTATTCTATTCTATTCTATTCTGTTCTGTTCTGTTCTGTTCTGTTCTGTTCTGTTCTATTCTATTCCATTCCATTCCATTCCATTCCATTCCATTCCATCAAGCCTGTGCAGGAAGGGTTCCGATTCTTTTATATAGGCAGAACCGTCTTGAGGTTTTACACAACTTAAGAAATTCAGGTAGAGAAAATTACATGTGATTATTTCCTTAGCTTTCTTTTTTTGTTTGTTTTCCCCCCCCTCTCTACCATTCAAAACCAAATCCCGTACATATCCCCGTAACCAATAACTCACTGCAAAGGCTAAGAAAGAAAACAAGTTTCTAAAGGTAGTGTTATCCCTAAGCAGTAATTACATGGGTTATAAAAGTAGTAGCTACATTATAGAAAATATATTTTCTACAGTACTATATTTAAGCTATATCATTACCTAATACTATACTTTTAACTATGTATTATAGCTATATCATGTCAAATTAGTAGCTATATTATATACGTTGAAGGAAATGTATGATGCTGCGTAATATGTTGACTAGGAAGAAATTCCAGGTGAATTTATTTTGCATTTACTGGTTTGGGTTGCTCATTTCTTAGCTACTGTTTCTAGGAACAGCAGTTCTAATTATTGTGATCTGCCATCACAAAGTCCATTGCTAGGAAACTGAGCCACACTCAGCCCAATGGTAGGTTACCCATCTTCAAGGCAGGTTGTACCACCAATGCAGAGACCTGAGCTGGCTGCCAGTGAGCTAACTGGGGTCTGGAAGCTGCATGGCTGTGTTTGCATGAGTTTATGCATTGGACTGCTCAGGGTGAATTGGCATTTCCTCCTGAGCCTTCTCCACAGGCTGTCTTGTTTTTTATTATACCTATATTGCACATGCCATTTCAACTTTTCAGTGACCTAATTTATACAAACGTTTTATATTGCCCAGAAAGTCTTTTTTCTTTCTCATTTGTCTCGTCTTAACACTACTCTGTGCAATAGATAATTGACTGTATCTTCATTTTTGTTGCTCACAGCCATTCAAACTTGACTGGTGCTGTAGCTTATGATATATGCCTGTAAGGCTGTACTGGTTTAATTGGAGTCCTGCCTTAGACTGGTTTTTGAAGCATGAGCTACAAACTGGCCAAATGCTAATCGAACATTCTAGATACTGTGCAGCTTTCTTGATGTAATTGTCTTAAAAGATCCTCTTGGTCCAGTTTTCTATATGAGCCTGATGTAGCCTGAGTAAAATGTGTGTGCAGTTTCTAAATTTTCACATAATGTTAAGGTAACTTGTTTAGCCTAAATAAACCATTCTTAAGCAAATGAGAAGGACTGGAATGTTTTATCTGAATTATTATTATTATTATTATTATTATTATTATTATTAATCTGAATTATTATTATTGTGAGGATTTTTTGTTCTCAGTAGTCACAAGGTTTTTTTCAGTTGCTGATGGCTATGTTTCCTTCCTTCTCAGCCAGCCATGGTGAGAAGAAAACCTAAACCAGGGTAGTTTCCACAACTTTAGTCTGTGGTGGTCTGGTGGAATGTTATGTCTGTGGACACTTGAATATGGCCCATGTAACCCAAATTATAATTCTGTTAAACCTGTTATGAAGCGATGGAACAAAATCTAGGGTTTTGTGTGGTTTCATGTGAGCTGTGAAATCCTACTCATGAGTTTGAATTTAGTCCTGCAAAGAAGGAACAAGTCTCTAGGGATATTTAAAGCTTTAAAAGCTTATTGTCCTGAGTTAGAGCCATATTCACAAATTTTCTATTCTCAAAAGTGGCTTCTTTGGTTAAAAAAGAGCTTTGGCAAATCTCTTGTGTCCTGAGCAGTAGGCTCTAAATGCTTCCAGGAAGAATATGTTGGGATTATAGCTTCTGCTCTAGAGAGGTCTGAGCAGAAGCTTTTGCTTTGCAGACTTGACAATGTACCATAAAACCAGCTATGTACTATTTTACTGTGGGTCTGTTCAGTACCTCTTCCATCATGTAGTCAGATTTACCTTCTGTCTGGAGGCACTTGCCTAAGAAATCAAGAAGGTACAAAATAAAAATAAAACTGACTTCTGTAATCATTATGTCCTGCAAACAAACTACAGTAGCTATGTTGAAGAGCAAAGTCAGATAATGCCCAAAAACATTTTAATTTTTACAGCTTCTGAAGTAATAGGGACATGCTGTGACTCTGGGGCATATTAACGAACTAAAATCCTTATTTGGATGAACCTCTTTAATACTAACTCAAATATGATGCAAATTTTGTAAGAAAATAAAGCATTTTAATTTTTAATGCTGTCAAATATCTTAGTAATATTTGGAAAAGACAGAATTTCAGTGCTGTTCTGGAATATTTTTGCAAAATTACCAAGTACCCGTGCCTGGTTGTGCAGATTGCAAAATTTTTAGATGTCGTATGCCCTGACAGGCCCCCACAGAGGGTCATAAAGTAGTTTGATAAGGAGATGAATTGTAAAATGTTGGTGAATAGTTTTCAGCCTGTTATTTCCTGATTGGAATATATGGTAAATTAGCAGAGAAATATTACATAAGAAGTCTTAGCCTGCTTAGCAAGGTGCTAATATTGCTGCCATGTTAACTACCAATATCAGATTGTCCTCCTACATAGCATGGAAATTGTAGACTATCAGATGTGTACAGGAGGAGGTTGACAGTGAAGTCCTGTAGAATGCAGAAGAGATGTTAAAAAAAGAGATAAACAGCTGCTGATACACTACAGGAAAATTAATGGGTGAGGAAAAAAGGTGGTGAAATGTTTCATTACTAAGCTTAAAATAAAATTTTTGAGGAAAAAACCCCCACCTGTTCTTAGTGTCTGTATATATTGTTTTCAGAACAGATCTGTAAAGAAAAATTGTCTTCATATGGCACCGTGAATGTGTTAAGAAACAAATATACAAAGTACATGATTTTCTTTTCCAAGGCAGAACCGTGGAGTAATAGTAACAGGAATAGATTCTGGTTGTTTTCATCGCTTTGTTCCTTTCTTTGGAAATGAGTGTTAGCCATAAGACAAACAAGGAAAACCTTTTTTTGCTTGTTCCACTCTACAAAACTGCTGATGGACCTATCCTTGACTTTATGTTGCATGAGAGCTTGAAAAACTTAAATGAAGACATTAGTTTTACCTCCATGAAGGTACATGGCTCTGAAAGCAAATGGTGCTCTCAGATTCAGTTTACAGAGCATGACTCGGCTTGTGTTACCCGGACACATGGGGCCAGAGGAGGGACATCTCTGTCCTACAAGTTCAACTAGAGCAGCATTTCTAAGGCCCAGCAGACTTTGGTCCTATGGCATCACATCATACCAATATCTGCATCCAAAAAGCCAAATTAAGAGGTGATTGGTTCTTTTTAAATGTTGTTGGAAGTGGCTAAAGGGATGCTGATGAAAAACCCACAGCTAGAGCAGCAAGGCATGTTTTGTTATTTCATTTTAGCACTGCTTTTCAAGCAGGTAAGCACATTAATAACCTGCAAAGGGCAATGTGTGTGTTCCCTAATGCTTTCCTTCAGCAGTGTGGAATTCATATTGTGATTGAAAGAAAAATTTTGCTTTGCTTGTGAAGCTTAATATTGATGATACCCATGTAAAATTGCACAGAAGAATGGCAAAGAGCTTCATAATCATTTCCTTCTAAAACTCTACCTTGTTTTAATTCACTGCCACTTCTGAAATATGAAGCTAGCTTCTGATAATCTGTGTCTCCATTCATGTGAATTCATTTTAAACCTTGAAATTTTTTCTTGCTACAGGCATGTAGCATTACACTTTAGTGAAACGCAACTAACACTTGAAGGATTTCCTTTCCAGCGTTGTGTAGTTAGTTTTGTTAGTTTATATTGATGATTTCATGAAGAATAAAGGAAGAAGTACAGCAGTAATGGGTACAGAAAGAAGTCATGAAGCAAGGAATAAACTGGGATTCTCTTGTTGCTTCATCTGAGTTGCTTCCCTGATTCTCTTCATTCATTTTTTTCAACTGCTTTCAGTTCCATTTAGTCAAGATAGATTACAGATATATTTGTTTAAGTAAAGCTCATTTTATTCAAATAACAATGTGTTAGATTGGGGCATGCACTTACTATAATGATTTCCTATGTTTTATTTTTTTTTCCCGTTATAGATGTAATATTAAAGAAGAAAAGAGAATATATTGGTTTGTAATAGAAATAGCAGTCAGGGCAGTGAGACATAAAATTAATTACATTTTTTTTCTTTTTGCTTCCTTCTTTTCATGCACAATTCTGATAGTTTGGGTGCTGTATAGGACAAAGCATTATTTAAAAGGTATTAACTGATCATGTTTATTTTGTTTTCCTTGAAGTTGTAAGGCTCAGTTCAGATCCGTAAACGCAAGCAACTAGTGAGTACCTTTGGAGATTCCTTGTAGTATCCTTCCTGGTCTCTCTGCCAGTCTAGAAGGACAGGGGATCTCCCACAGAGCCCATCTTATCTGAAATCCTTCTACGCATCAGTCAGATATGCTAGAACATTTCAGGTATCAAGCAAATAAACTGCACTCAAAAGCACTTTATTGACTCATGCTCAAATAAATTGTGTGGATGTTTTTGTTGTTCATGAATTTATGTTTTCTATCTGCTTGCGTGGGTGAACTCTTGATAGATTAGTGCAGTAGCATCTTCATCCTCATACTGCTTCTGCAGAATGCAAACATTTGTATTCTGTTACTCTTAAAGTGCAGAAATATTACATAGCAATTAGCACTGTGAGGATAATTGCCTCTTACGGGTACATTATGCCTCAGTTGTTTACTGCTAAGTGAAATGTGAGAGTTGATATCAAAGTAGGCAATAATGAAGGCGAGAGCTTGACAGAAGGGAACCCATTCCTTACTTGTGGGTTCTGAGTCAGGAACTCTTTTTATGTATGAGGAATGTGAGTCTGCAGTCAGCTAAGTCTGTAGATCTTGTCAAAAAACCCCTTCTACTGTGGAAAATATGCACCATTCCCTGTGGCTGTTAGGCATTTATGTTGCATCCCAGTAACGTATTGCTATAAATCCAGAGAAAAATTGTCAATTACAAATATCCACTTGCATGCTCTGGTAGCCAGCCAGAGCTTTGAAGAAAAAGGCTTTGCTCATCTCTGTCCTTCACATTTCATTTTTAAAATGTTGTGCAGTTTCATCTGCAAAACTCATTCTGATAAGCTCACTGAACTTCTGAAATTGTCTCCTTTCAATAAATCTGCAATTACATGTGTTATTTAGAGCATCCACTGCAGACTAAATCACAGTATGAAAGGGCATAAACTGTGTATGTAATCACAAGTACAATGTGTACAGTTCTTTTCTATGCTGACCCTAATCACTTCTTTGAAAGAATGTCTTACACAACATTCACCACACATACTAGACAAAATAATACAGGGTTATTCACAAATTCTGCTATTTTCCTTATTTCGTTCTTAACAGTAAAAAGGAAGTCAACTTAAAGCTTCTTCTGAAGCATCCTAAATTAAGATCTCACCTTTTCCACTTTGCTCTCCAAAGGAACTTCTGGAGTGTGAATTTCTGTGAAATGTAAAAACATGCAGTGGAGCAGTGAATGACAAATTTTGTTTCTGTGTCCATGACTTTTTGTGGAAAATAGAAGAAGCACATGGAGGTTTGCTAAATGTTTTAACATGTGAAAAGGGAAATGATGGAATGTAGCCTACACACAGATTGTGGAGGACAGGATTTGGTGTGGAGGGTTGTCCCTTTCAGATCTGTGCTATTTGTCATATTCCCTTTTGTTCACCTGAGATCACAATATCTAAATATGTAATATCCTTCATCTACTATGTGAAAAGAAATGAGGTGGAGATAAGATAGAGATATCCAAGAGTTACCCAAGAGATTTGCCAGAGATATGTGGAGACAGATTTTTTCAGAGTTTCAAAATATTTGTAGTAACCTTTGGTAGGAATTTTTCCTCTCCAACATCAAGTACATGTTGTATATGTAATGAATATTATCTGATTTTTCACTTATTCTCTGCTGCTCCTGTATATGAATCAGTTCTGTGGTCTTTGATTTCGCTAAGATTATAAACAGGGGACAGGTGCTCTTATTTAGTTTTGTATTTATTTAGCTACCAGGTCAATGAAATATTGAATAATTTTATAAGCTAGGCCCACTGGTAATATATGATTATTATTGTTTGTGTTAGATTAGGCACTACTGGTAGAGCATTGTCTGCTTTGTTGATCATTAAAATTTGGAACAGTATTATTTTTAATATATTTAAAGTGTCGTGTGGGTTTTTTAGTAGACTGGTGTTGAAAACTATATTCAGGTAGTATCTAAAGCATCTGTTCCCTTTCAAAAGAAGATATTTTTCCCCTGAGAGGCTTCTATCACTTGGGCTGCCTTGTTGGGTTTTTTTTACATTTCTGTTTATACACTAGTCCATTATGCTCTCTGGGAAACCAGTGTTGCATTTTAAACCACTCAAGTGAACCGACTGGATTTTGCAGTGTACACGTGTGGAGGGCTTGAAAGGAATGATACAATTGATTCCTTGTATTTAGCTCCATTATTCTCCAGTTTTGGTAGATGGCCATTCAAGAGATAGGTAGTGAGTCAAGACTTTAATAAAATCAAGAGCTAACTATTAAGTGTATTAAAGGTCACTGTGGTGATTTTTAATACCCAGTCTTGAATGAGAAATTATTACTGTCATTCTAATGCAATATAAGTAGGGATGTACAACTTAAATAATAGAGTAAAACAACATTTTTAAAGTAGGCATTACTGAAAAAGTATTGCTTGTTTTTTTATTTCTTCTTATTTGTCACACACCATTAAGCATCTTTTCCTCCAGGCTAAACTAGACATCTGCTACTTTGGCCTACTTATCAAAAGAAATGAAACTTTTATTGGCATGACATCATTACATTTAAGCTTCTTTAGGATATGAAGAAAATATCAACTGGATGAATCTAGGATGCCATTTAATATCTAGGTGAACTACCTCCTTTTAGCAGAGAGAAGTGCTAATTTGTAAATGAGCACTCAAGTTCATGCACCTCTGCATTCTTCTGCACACAGATAAGCCCCCAAAAAGATTATATCCCAGATTTTTAAATCAGAGTGGCCACCAACTTCCACCTTGGGAAGAAGGGAGAATAGCCAGCAAGAGCAATAGTTAATGATGCTGATGTGTAGACCAGTTTTAGAGCTAAGGATTTCTTGACATCAGGGTTAGATTTTAAGTCTCCTGAAGCTATTGTTTTTAATTACTGACAGATTAAAGAAGAATGTGTAGTATAGAAGCTACTGCCATCATTGTGATTGCAATCAAATGCAAGATGGTTTGAAGTTTTTGTGGGTTTTGTTTGTTTGTTTTTAAAAAGATAAAATTAAAACTTGATTTCTGGATCTCAGTACTGCAGAAACCCTGAGATTAGCTCAGTTGTTTAGAGCAGTGTGCTATTAACACAAAAGTCATGGGTTTGATCCCTATATGGGCCATTCATTTAAGAGTTGGATATGATGATGCTTCTAGGCAGATGCTTCCAACTCAGAATATTCTGTGATTCTGTGAAGTACAATTCTGTAGCTACAGTCACAAAATACAGAAGAGACTGCTGCATTCCACCTGTCAGCCTGGAGCTCTCAGTTTTCTCTATTCATCACATGCTACTGTCTCAAAGGACTCTGTACCATTTTTTTTCTAATGCTGATGTCAAGTACTGCCAATGGGGAAGCTACATTTTCCTTTGTCTAGATTTTTGGAAGCATTAGATATTTAATCCATACACAGCACTGCATTTCAAAAAGTAAGCATGGGAGAGAACAATTAATGGCAAACTTCTGCAGCTATCTCTGTTGTTTTAATTTCTCGTGTTCTTTACTAAGAAACTTTTTTCAAGGAAAGGATGTCAAACTGAGTTTACTAGGAGCTTGCCCTAAGCAAACCACGTTAGTAACTGAGAGC
>JAWWTY010000077.1:99936620-100072930 GCA_035222235.1 Margarornis squamiger | reverse complement strand
TTTTCATAAGGTCCTGAGTGCACAATGTAGTATCTTCATTTAGACTAATCCTACTTAGCTTCTTTGAGTTACGAAAAACTTACTTAAAGGAGTATCAGAAGCCTTAGTAAAGTCAAACCATATGTATCTGTTACTTTGTTTCCAAACTCAGGGTCTGTTGCTTTGTCACAGAAATAAAAAGTTTTTAATTTTCCATGTGATGTGTTCTCAGCAACTCTTTTTTTATCTGAGCAGCGGTGAGGAGGAGTTCTGTTTCTTACACGTAGTCTAGTTAGTTGTTCTATAGGCCTTTAATTCTTCATGTATCTTCCTTTAGAGTTTTAGAAACAGCCACTAAAAAAGCTTACAACTTTATTTTTGCCTTTTTGTGATCTTGCCTACAAGTTTCCCAGACAGTCAATTTTCAAATAAACAGGCTGACCAACAGGCCTAGAGGTGGGAAAATATCCAACTTAGATCTGAGTACCCTTCAGCATACCTGTTCCTTCCCTACTGTAGGCTAAGTTCTTTACCCCTCGCTTTTGCATTTTTGATAAGCAATTGATTTTTTTTAGTAGGGACTAATACAAAAAGGCCATTACATACTTCAGTTGTCTTGAGGTCTATACTGAATGCTTTTCCTTTTTGTTCAACAGCAAACCTCTTCTCTCTTTGGTACTCTTTTTGCCAGAGTTTGTGTGACAGCTGCATAGTTGTGCTCACCCTACTGATTCTGTCTTTGTGGCCAACCATCTGTACTTAGTGATTTGACCAACTATGTCGTATGTTTCCTTCTCGTCTGAAAAGTTTGAAAGTGCAGATAATGGTTCTCTAAACTTGGGTAACTCCTTAACCATCATCATCTTTTCTCCAAAGGAGATAATAACTGCTTTTCAAGATGCAGTGGCCGATGAGAATTTCATAGGTTATAAATGCTAGAAATGCAAAAAGCCTTCCAATTTTTGTATGGAGAAATTTATAGTGGAGTAGACGTGGTTGCATAGGTGTCTGTATTACTCTGTGTTCTCCTGGGACTTGTTTAATATGTACGGTCCAAGTAAAGTTTTTCTGCAAGTCCCCCACAGCATCCTTTCCCCTGCTTCCCTTCTGTGTTAGGCTACTGATTCTCTGCATTATTCAGAAGTAAAATGTCACTGACCAACCATAAGCTATGTTACCAGAACAGCAGAATAAACAAGAGCATAATGTTTTTACAGTTGGCAAAATTTGTGTTACGCACTGTAAATGAAGGAGTAATGACCTGCCACTCTGGTTTTAGGCACAAATCTGTCAGTCACAATGAACACTGCATTTTTCTCTCCCTGAAATAAGTATCAACATTAGCAGTGTAAATGACTTGCATATAATTTGAAAAATGTATATATGTTTGTTTCCCTAGAAACCTGTGTATGTCCATATAAAGGTGCTCCAGGATATTACAGAGCTAAATATAAATGAATAGCCAAGATTTACCATTTTTTCTTATAGTCATTTTGTCTCTCTCACATTTGTCAGTCAAAATATGTCACTAATGAATGAAGGGTGAGTTACTCTATTTACACTATATAGGATTTTCATTCCTAGCTGTATCATTGTTAATACAGCTGAAGACAACACAAGTTTCTTAAATAAATCAAATATATTTACTTTAGATTGATATTTTCAATGTAAAGTACTTTTTTTGAGAAAGCAGAGTAACATCTTTACTTAAGGAATAATGAAGAAAAAATAGAGGAATTGTATGTTAAAGGGAGGAGACAGAGAAAGAGGCTTCTGGAATTACATAGAATCATAAGTTGGAAAAGACCATTGAGTCCAGTGATTAACCCAGCACTGCCAAGCCCACCACTAAACCATGTCCCTAAGTGTCACATCTACATGTCTTTTAAATACCTCCAGGGATGATAACTCCATTGCTTTCTGGGGCAGCCTTCTTCAGTGCTTGAAAACTCTTTCTGTGAAGAGTTTTTTCCTAATATCCAATCTAAACCTCCCCTGGAGTAACTTGAGGCCATTTCCTTCCTTCTAGTCACCTTTTACTTGGGAGAAGAGACTGACCTCCATCACGCTACCACCTCCTTTCAGGTAGTTGTAGAGAGTAATAAGGTCTGCCTTGAGCCTCCTTTTCTCCCGACTAAACCAGCCCGTTTCCTCAGCTGTTCCTCATCAGACCTGTGCTCCAGACCCTTCACCAGCTTTGTTGCCCTTCTCTGGACATGCTCCAGGACCTCTATGTCTTTCTTGTGGTGAAGGAGCCCAAAACTGAACACAGGACTTGAGGTGCAGCCTCACCAGTGCTGAGTACAGGGGGATGATCCTGTCCTGGTCCTGCTGGCCACACTGTTTCCGATACAGGCCAGGATGCCATTGCCCTTCTTGGCCACCTGGGCACACTGCTGGCTCATGTTCAGCCACTATCAACCAGCACCCCAGGGTCATTTTTCTGCTGGGGCACTTTCCTACCACTCTTCCCCCAGCCTGCTGCATTGCCTGGTATTGTTGTGACTCAAGTACAGGACCCGGGCACTTTGACTTGTTGAACCTCATATAGGTGGCCCTGGCTCGCCAATCCAGCCTGTCCAGATCCCCCTGCAGTGCCTTCCTGCTCTCCAGCTGGATGTAACTCCATTCATCACCACTCTCACACCATCCAGCCAGTTTTTCATCCTGCAAACAGTGTACCCGTCCAAACCCAAGAGCAGCCAGTTTCTCCAGGAGAATGCTGTGGGAAAGGATGTCAGAGACTTTAGCAAAACCTATGCAGACAACATCCAGAGTCTTTCCCTAATCCCCTAAGCACCATGAATTATCAGAAATATATTCCTATTTTCTTGGCATTGAGGTATTGAGACTTCATTCTCTTCTGGAATATACGTTTCCTGAAATAATCTTAGAAGGTTCACAGAACTAATATGTGCATTCATATGTATTTCTTTGTTTAGCTATAATTAGCAGAAACAAAGGTTTATGTGAAAAATAAGTCAAACTTCTAATCCTTAGTTTAGTCCCTTAAATGCATTTTGAATCAAATCAGAATAGTGTAATTTCTAGAAATACAATTTTTGTTCCCTATGAAAATGCCTCATTTGTTCTTCCAATGTACAGTTGGTGCTGATTTGTAACTCAAGGAGCAAGACCAGATTTTTTTTTTAAGGGTAGTAAGAAAAAAAGTACCCTTGTTCTCCCAGAGGTCTTTTTCATCTCAGAGGTGCAATGTATGTTGGAAAGTGTCCTCATGTGTTTCTAAGGCTCAGAAGAGCTCTCCTTCGTAGGCTGCTTTGACAAATCACTCTGCATTTTAAAAAGCTACTTTTGACCTTCTTCAATGATCATAAGGTTATAGGTCCAAGATTTCAACTTGCACATACAAAATAAGGCACCTGGTGAAATGATAGAGCATAATGCTTGTTGCAGAACCTTTTACAAGACAACATTGTGAACTGTTTCTGCAGTACCTAACTAGCATTATCATGGCCCTGAAGAATAACAGGAAAAAAGAGTTAAGGGGCAGAACATGAAAATGATCACAAAAATGACTCAGAGGAGAGAGAACACAGATTCACACAAAGAAACTGTCAAGGGCCAAGGGTGAGAAATTGAGATGAAGAAAATAATTAGTGCAAGCCTAGTGAATGAGAAAGGAATTAGGAGGATCTCAACTGTGAAAATACGTAGGGAAAATTAATGTCCCCCTATTATGAAGAAGTTAAATATAATAAAACAGTGCATGACAAACTGAAAACAGCATATATCAGGTTAAAGCAACAAATGGCAGAAGGTTTGTCGGTCATTTCAGGTGGAATATGAGAAATGTGGAGGCCAGAGAGGACTTCATTTATCCAGGATAACTCAACGAAGGAGGCTTTCAGAAACCCAGGGACTGAAGACAAGTTGTGTTTTGATAGTACCACAGGGGCAGACCTTGGTAATAGGCTGAATGTAGAGGGGCTTAGGTGGGGTTGATGTTGGGGAGCTTTAACCCATTTCTTGCTCTGCAACTACAACAACTATGCTCTTTCCTTGTAGAGTTTTGCCTCTGTTACTGCTTAGTCTGTGGCTTGTAATTGTAAGTTTATGTTGTCTGGCCCTAAACAGGTGCTTCTTCTTTTTTTTTTTGCTTTCTCTCCAATTATATAGAAGGGATTATTCATTCATTGTTTTCATTAAACTTTGATAAATACATGGGAGACTAGCTCACGTTTTGCTTGGCACATGTTAATGACTCTATTACATCTTCATCTGCTTGAAGATAACCGATGAAACCTACTGGAAATTAAGGCTATAAATTTACAGGTAGGAATTTCAGTCTAATCAATATTTTGCTGATAATGATAACAATTTAATCTTACTAATTACATCAGCTGTAAGATGGAGAATCAATGTTTGGACATGAAAAACAGGTGTCAAGTTTGACAAGGACATTATTGTCACAATATCCGTAGGAGAGTGGATTATGTCAGCAAGCAGAGTGGTAATTCTGTCAAATACAGCGTGAAAAACTAATGAAAAAGTTAGAAACAGTGGTTCTCGCTTGTGAGCTTGAGTCCTTCAATAACATGTTCATCTACTTTCGGTTTTATCTCACGTCCCTCTCCCTCTCTTTTCATTCAACCTGCAATTAAAAATACAAAATATAGGCTCTCTACTTCAGTCAGTCTCTTCTTTATTATTCTGAGAGCTGATTTTGTTTAAGTATGGCATAAAGAAAGCAGTGCATTGTGTTTCAGTGTTCTGAACAGCTACTACTTGAAAGAGAACGAGAGCTATGTGGTTAAAAAAACAGTCAGAGATGGAGAAGTAAACCACAGAAAGGAAAATCTAAAACATTTCTTCATCAGATCCACAAGCACTAACAGGAACAAAGGGTTCTAAACATGTAATTTGCAATCAGGGATAAAAACTAATTCTGTATTAAAATAAGAAATGAGAAGCTTTTCTGCAGTGTATCAGAAAGTTTTGATTCTGGTGTCTGTTTTCCTATACTTCTTCAATTGTGCCTGTCTATCAGAAGGCATTTCAACAGAAAGGAAGAGTCTGAATAAAATGTCTTTGCTATTAGTTATACTTCTAAGCTTTGGAAGCGGTTCAGATAACATACTGAAAGCACACTGGCTGATGAAAAACATCATTTATACTTATGCTAATATAGAAATAATGGCATCATCTTGGAAAAGGGTCTCTCCAAATTCTGTAGGTTTTTGCGCATCTATTAATGTGGAAAATTCAGGTTTGGCACCAAATAAAAGTGTTCATTGCAGGTCAGCTGCTCATGTTACACTGGATGTTGCTCATCTTTGCAGCTACCTTTCCATCACTTAGGAAGTCTCACTTCCTCTCTCCTCTTGTAACAGCAGGAGCCACTTCATCACTACCAGCTCCCACTATTGCCAGATGCATCAGCAGCTGCTGCAACTCTCATCTACAAATTATGGGAAATATCAACACTATGCTGTTTCTCTATGAACAGTTAGAATATGTCACTCACGTGCTCACAGCTTACAACCAACAGTTGTACACTTGCAGTGCTTTGCAGCAGACACACTTGACCTTTAGTTGCACTCTTATAGTGACAAAGCCACGAAGTCTGGATATTTTAGCACAATTCTTGCAAAAGCAAAGCAAGATGTGAAATACGTGCAGAGCTGCTGGGTCCCTGAGAAAAAGAACTGGCATGGGACTAAGAATTTACAGTATTCCTGTCTTTTAAATGAACCTGAAACTATTGCTGGCTTTCCTTATCAAAACTGCAAATAAATGAGAAGCTTTTGCTAAAAATGTTTTGTCTTTGTGCAGACCTCCAATTAGGCTCCGGAGTCACCTTACTTTGTAATAGTACCTTAAGCAGCTGGAAACAAAGCCATGAGGCTTTAAAGCAGTTCTCACCTTGTATTTCTAGGTACCATTAGCTAGTCAGTGGACTGCTGGGGGAAGCTCTACAATGGACTGAGAAGAGGGAGTACACTCATACTTCCATGCCTTCTAGAAAGAGAAATCAGGGTATTACACTGTTTTCCTGATATGTGCCTGCAAAGCAAAGATTGCACACAGGGAATGAATACTGCATCCAGTTATTGTGACTTTATAGCATTAGCTTCAAGCGGTGATAATGTCCTTTCAATACTCCAGTTAGGGTCTTAGACTCCCTGGAGAACTTTGACATCCATCAGAAAATCTCAGGCTTCACCATTCCTTGTTCATTGCTGTTTCATTTTCCAGTAGGGTGATCTGTAAAGTTAATGTCTTGTCTTTCATCACGTGTGGAAGACATATGATTCACTTAGATTAATTCTTTTGCCCACTGGATAAACATGAATCTGATCATTCATCTCAGAGTGGATATTAATAGCTGAACAAATGTGCTCCTCTTTGCCAGCCTTCTACCTTGCAGGAAAATGACCAAAGAAGAAAACTCTCTTGTTCACAGAAATTAAATTGCTCTGGGAAAATGTCATGACAGGTTGCAAGACTAAATTTGTTATCAGTCTGATAGGGCAGCCTCATTGCTTGACAGTCACAACAGTCTAGTCATTATGTGGATTTTTGAAGCCTGTGCTGTACTCATTCCAAACCTTTGGGTTACAGTTGGCTCCCTGACAAACTACCAAAACGTGACATTGGAGCATATACAAGCCAGGAATATCAATAGCACCAAATCTACTATGAATCCACTTGCTAGGAGTCACAAACTTGCCAGGGCTATGTTGCCAAAGAAGCAAAGTCAGCAAGGCTTGTGAGGACTGGAGAGAATGTTTTCCCAGGCAGAGATGTCTCCAGATAGAGTTTACAGATTAAATCAATGGCCAATGTTATTTCCTCATGGAGGCTTCTTGCTATTCCTAGAGAGAAGCACTGCAGTAAATGCTTTCACTGGATAGGCAATGCCTTCCTGACTTTTGTTAATTTAATAAACCAATGATGCATTGTGGCACAGACAAGTTGTATTACTCCCGAAAACATTGAAATTAATGGATAAAAACAAAACTGCGATTGCCACATATTAAATGCTTGTGCATTATTTGAATTAAAGCATTTCTCAGATATAACGCAGACTAGTTGTTCTGTATCACAGTGTATACCTAGCTAAATTTTACGGCATAAACATTTCTTTTTGTACTTTTAGGATTTTGCAAAACATCAAAACCTACGTAGGAATTTTTCACTTTGTGAGGGCTAGGTAATCATCAAATACGTAATGACAATAGATGTTCACTGTTTAATCATGCTAGAAATTGATATGAAAGATTAAAGAACCGTCATGTGGAGTAAAGAACCATTAAGTGAAAATATGCACTTAAGAAAATAAGAGAAATTAATTGAAAACTGTTTCAAATGTTACGCTTTTCATTTTAAGATACAAGGGCCTCAGGTCTGCTGTACCACTGTAGTGCAAGGGCCTCTAGTCCTCTATCTTCTTACTTTACAACTAGTAGGTGAACAGTCTGCAAGCACTTTGCAGATACCGTAGGCAAAATGCTTGGCCTGGCTTTGTAACATTGTAATTTGTCTTTTGTCAAAAGGACAGATTTATTTCCTTTGCACTCACACGGCCGATTCTGCCCCTGGATGTGTACATTAGGTATCAGGCTGTCTGACCCAAAGTGACTGAGTGTGCTTTACTCTAGGCAATGTTTTACTATAATACAAGATTGAGATGTTAGCCTGTGGTCACAAGGTGAGCCATTTGCCATCTGATGAAGTTGTTTTTGTTTTGGATGCAAGTGAAACAGATGCATTTTAGAAAATAAAGTCAGTTGCAAAAGGAAAGAAAACCATAAAAATTACCAGCTTCCCTTTGCCTTATGCCTCCAGCCATGAATGTTTGATTTATACAAAGGACTTCTGCTCTTCTTCCACCTCAGATACTGCATTATAAAAATTAAGTTTTCTCTTTCCACAATGTTGTTGAAAAATGCTTTATTTAGAAAAACAAACAAAGTGAAATGCAATGACTGTTCACAGCACAACAAGCATATGGATTGGACTATCCATCTGCTTCTCTGATTGGAGTAATTGCTAAGTAAAGGTGGTAATTAAAGTTCTTTTTTCTTTCCTTTTACTTCTCGTTTTTCATGGTCTTTCTGTATAGAAAACTTCTTTGTCCTCTGGAATCTTGCCAGCATCTTCCATTCCTTAAACCTCAGCTTTGTCTTTGCTGCTATTTAAATTGTGCTCAACAGCAAGGATGCTCTCCTGTAAGTGCTCAAAGCCATGTGCGCTGCCCTTTCCTCCCCAGCACTTGGGAATGTCTCTTCCTGCCGTTGTGGGTCTTCTGACCAGTTGTGCCTGGATCACCAACCTGGCTGCGATCCGCAGTGTGCAATGCCAGAACAGTTCTGTGACAGTAGACCAGCTGTGACATGAAGAGCTCAGATTTTTTTAATACCGCACATGTTTATTAATAAGTGTCGTATATGAGATCACAGCCATAAAGTTGATGGGAGTCAAGAACACAAATCCTGCATTTTGTGAAATTGTGCTTTTAATAAAAAGAGTGGGTTTTTGCGCTCACCCAAGTTCTGATAGTGTTCTCTCTTTGCTTTTCTCCAGTTTGTGTCTTCATGCAGTTTGTGATTTTTCTTTGCTTTCTTTCCGTAACTTCTATAATGATCCACTTCTATTTCAACTAAAAAGCCAGCTATTTACAAGCTATTTTGTCTATTTTGAGGAAAGCAAATGATACTAAATTTTTAAATATGGCTTTTTAAGATATTATTTAATGATGGTGTCCAAGATAAAAATTAATCTACTGACATTGCCTTACTTGCATTTTGGATATGTAGATGTATTTTAAATTGAAATAGCTAGTGTCACCATATGAACTGCAAGACTTAAATGCATATAAAATTTATTGACACAGGAGTGAGATATCTGCAGATAACTGCTGAATTTCTCTCCTGGTAAGACAAACAGCTATACCTACCTCTAAATGTAATACTAAAGGTATACCCAAGATAACCACAAGAGAGCTGAAATAGATACCAGCATTGTTTGTGCAGTTCTGAAGCTTTATTGAGAAACAATAAAATTTTTTAACTCTTTTAATAACTAAAGCAACTCAGGATTTTCAGTGACGTCTGTGATACTGTCCAGCATTTTTGTGACTGTTGATTATGTTTTCATAATGGCATTTGTATGTACAGTGATCTTTATAATTATTACTGGGTGTTATATGGGGAATTCTGTATTAGTGGTTTTGGTAGATTGCTTTCAGAATGTTTCAGATATTCTTCTTCAATCTTTGTTAAAAGAAATGGAGAAAGTGCAAACCACCTATTAGGAATTTTCTTTCAGGACATTCCAGACAGTGCCCTAGGCAAGAATAAAGTATTTTCATGTACATATAGGGCAGCCTTCATGCACATATTTCTTTTGTCTCCGTAGTATTGCTATATTTGTTTTGTTGTTCCTATGTTTCCCTCTTGACTTAAGAGATAGTTCTATGTTATGATCAGGAAAACTATTTCTATTTTTAAAATTTGAAATGAGTTGCAAATTCTGTTGGAGGAAATGGGTTTATCTGCTATAATTTTAAATAGCTTTTCAGTTATACTGAGAGCAAAATTGTTTCAACAACGTACAGTCATGTAGGTAATCCTATGGTCTGTTGAACATACTGTATAAAATTATGTGTCTGTAGTTATAAACTTTAGGCTTTACCTTTATCAAGAGATTCCAGCAACATCATAAGTAACAGTATGGAATCTTGAGTCATTTGTTCATGTCACTGGAAATTGCTGATGGAATTACTGCCTTATTTTATGTGAATTCATGGGGAATACTTTTGTATGGCCCATGATTAATGCCTATGAAGCTGCTAGAAGCCTCCTAGGGTTTGTTCTGCCATTTATAACTAACTACTTCTATGTGTTTTTAATCTTGTTACTGCAAACTTATCTGAAGCAAATTTGAATAGGTGATTTGGGCATAAACTTGTAAAAATAGATGCTTTAGACTTCCCCCTTCTAGAAAACAAAATCACCATAATAATAAGGTTCAGCTTTTTAAGCTTTTTGTTTGTGTTTTTAAAACCCTCTTACAAATATATAAAGTGGCATTGCACAGCATGCATAAACACCACCTCGTTTGGTCCTTCACCTATGGCATTAACATATAGTGCTCCCCTCTAGTGACAGACAACATTCTGAGCCAAAGCCTAATTTATATAATCAGCCTTTGTCTTTATTCAGCAGTTTTTTGATATGCCCTGAATCTGCTGAGCTGAACAGTCAGCTAAGTACTGAGAAGAGGCTTTCTGATGAGACATTTGGGACTTTGGCAGTCTAGTTAACTTGAAGCTTTCACTAAGCCTCTCTGCATGGCCACAGGAATAACCAAAGGTTTCCAGCATCCCTGAGCTCCCTCATTATCCAATTACATGTCTGTGGTGGGTCCCCCATGTTTCCTGTAGGCTGCTGAGAATAGCTGAAGCCTTTGTTCCACTCTCCACTTCTTACTGTGTTTAGCCAAGGACAATGGAGAGAAATGAAGAAAACCTCAAATGTGTTTTCCTGTTTGTGTGAGCCAGCAGCTTTTACTACACCGTTCACTCAGGAAAGACAGGAAGTATGGAAGTTCTTGGGATGCATCCAAAGCATAGGACATGTCACAGTATTGGACACACGCACAGGGATACAGGATAGTGCTGTGGTGGCCATCTCTTCCAGAGCGTTTGCATGTCCAAATACAACCCTAAGTGAGAAGACTGAGAAGTTCCCTGAATATGATAGAAGGTTAACCTTACATGCCTCCGTCTCCTGGTGTTAGTAACCATGTTGTATTTTGACTTTTGGTGTCAATTCCATATTTGATGTGAAACTTGAGAACATGTGAGACTTGTTTCTCTTACGTCTTTCACCTATCAGTAGTGTGTCATCCACATTTCTGTTAAATTAAGGGAAAACCTGCCTTTGCTAACTTGCTTTTGCTAATGGGCTTTAGGTATTGTCTGGGAGCTTTTAAAGTCCCATTGCTATAGGTGGAAAGCCACTACAGGGGTCCTGTGCACCATATGACCCTGTGGGCAATTGCTGTTCTGCAGCATGTTGGAAAGGGCAAAGGTGCATGTCTTCCGAACTTGCAAATCTTTTTTCAGTGTAATGTGATACAGAATATTTTCTATGGCAACCACATGTATGCAGTGCTGGATTCACTCGTGAATTCAGAGAGAAAACAACTACTCTTGGGCTTGCAGAAGCATTTTTCTTCTCTTATTTTAGTTCATAATCAAACCCAGATTTTCTCCAGAGATAGCTGTTTTGCCATATTGAACAACTGTAATGCTTCCAAGAATGTATCTTTTTTGGTTATTGACAGAAGCCAGTGTTAGAAGAAGTTTCAGATCAGTGAGTTAAATCAAGAATGCTTTTGTGTCACGCTAAACATTATTATATAATTAGTACTTAAGTGGTTCCTTTCAGTTTCCTACTGAGTTTTTTCTTCTGTCATAAGCAAGGGCTACATTATGAGGGACCAGTCCCTCCAACCCCTATCCATTTATATTCTTAATGATAGCACTAGATGTTCAGGTCAGTTCAGTGAAAAGACTGAAAGGAACTTGTATGCTTCTGAGCTGTCATGTGAGCACTTTCCACTTTAACTCTTACAAGGATGGATTTTTTAATGGTTTTGGGAATGGGTTTCTTTTCCAGTTGGGAACCATTCCTATTAGAATACTTGTAAATATGCATTAAGGTAGTGAAATATTCATATTAATAAAGAGAAGGAAAATTCTAATCAAAATAGTTTCTCAGACATGTAACAGTAATGTGCTTTAAGGCTTCCTGAAAGTTCTGTCCATGCAAACGTACTGTTTGATTCTTAATTAAAATCATTATGTGGCATATCTAGCTGTTTGTTTAGCAGGAGTAAAAAATGTCTGTGTCTTTAATAATTTTCCAGACTTAACAAACTATACTTACCAGAAGAAAGATATTCTTTCCTGAATGTTTCCTTTTTCTATGTCTTCAGTAGTCTTTTGTAATTTAAAAAAATAATATTGTTTTAATTACCATGGTTACATGCTGCTAGTGCTGATACAATTTAAAATGATTGCTTTCTCCTCCAATACTTAATGCAGTGTGAATTCATCAAAAATTAAACAAAAAAAATCTGTATAGTACAAAATGTGTCTATTTTAGGCTGTTGTATATGGAGGACTTGATATCGTGTTCTTCATTCTCAAGCACTCACTTGTACCTGAACGCAACTAAAAATGTTCAAAATACCAAACCAGTCTGTGGTGGGCTGATCTTGGCGGGCTCTGGCTGCCAGATGCCTACTCAGTTGCTTTCTCTCTCCCCCTTCTCAATAGGACAGGGGACAAAATAAGATGGAAAAGGTCTTGGGTCAAGGTAAAGAGAGGGGGATCACTTACCAATTACCATCAGAGGAAAAACAGACTCAACTTGGGGAAAATTAATATAATTAATATGATTTTATATGAGTTGAAATAGACTTGAGTAGTGAGAAACAAAGATAAATTGAAACAAGAAGATTGCCCCTGCTCATAGCCCTGTCCTGCAGTGTGTTGGCTGGAGGCAGCTGGAGCTGTCTGTGTGTGGCATGAAATAGCCCCAGCCTCTCCTGTCAGCAGCCACCCCACAGCCCCTCTGCCAGTGCCTGGGCAGCTGCACCCAGGACACCATCCTGACTCCCCTGTTTGTCATGCCTTCCTTGACACCGGTTTGTCGTCATTTCTGATGTCATGGATCAGTGAAGAAGACTGCCACATACCTGTAGCTTCAGTGAAGTTGTATGAATTGGTGAGGGCCTTCAGCAGTGGAATAGCTGGAGACACTCTGACTCTCGTGTTGCTTTTCTTTCAGCTTTCAGAGTACTGAAAAAGTGGTAAGATTTCCTTCCAATGCAACATCAACAAAGCTGGTAAAGGGCCCAAACCACAAGTCTCATGAGGAACAGCTGAGAGAACTGGAGCTGCTTAGCTTGGAGATAAGGGTGCTCCATGAGGACATTATGTCTCTCTACATCTACCTGAAAGGAGGTTGTAAGAACATGGGTGTCAGTCTCTTCTCCCAAGTAACAACTGATTGGATGAGAGAAAATGGCCTCAAGTTGCTCCAGAGGAGGTTTAGATTGGGTGTTACAAAAATTCTTCATGGAAAGGGTTGTCAAGAGCTGAAAAAGGCTGCCCTGGAAAGTGATGGAGTCACCATCCCTGGAGGTATTTAGAAGACATATAGATATGACACTTAGGCACTTAGGGCAGCGCTGGGTTAATGGCTGGACTCAATGACCTTAAAGGTCTTTTCCAACCTTAACAATTCTCTGATTCTATTTTGTGATTCTAGAAGTATCAAAGTGCTTTACAAACTGAGGATTTAGTTATGCAAATTGGAGGTAGCAAGCAGGATTTTTATGATCTTACAGTGACAAGTACCTAAGCCAGAAATTGAGCTGAGGTTTCATATTCTCCAGTAGAGGGATCTTTCAACTAAGCCCTAACACCTGTGTGAATAATAGTGATCCACAAGACTTCAGCTGATAGGTTGGGTGGGGCAAGCAGGCAAATAAGCTTTTGTTGGCTTCAAGTCTTTGTAGTATTGTCTTTCAGTCAGGTTTTTTCTTGCATTTAGTCTGTATGGTTTACCTTTGAGACTCAGTCAGAAAGACCTCAGGGGAATGTTTGCATGTACTGTGTGGTAGTGCAGCCTCACCTTGAATACTGTGTGCTGTTTTGGGCACCACAATATAAGAAAGATACTAACTTCTTAGATAGCATACAAAGTAGGGCTGTGAAGATGGTGAAGGATCTAGAGGGGAAGCTGTATGAGGAGCAGCTGAGGCCACTTGGTTTGTTCTTGGTTTCTTCATCCTGGAGGAGACTGAGGGAAACCCTGCTGCAGTTACAACTTCCTTGTGAGGGGAAGAGGAAGGGCAGGCACTGATCTCTTCTCTGTGGTGACCAGTGACTGGACCTGAGGAAACGGCCTGAAGTTGTGTTGGGAGGTTTAGTTTGGATATTAGAAAACAGTCCTTCACCCAGAGGGTGGCTGGGCACTGGAACAAGCTCCCCAGGGAAGTGGTCACAGCACCAAGCCTGACAATTTGTGAAGCATTTGGATGGTACTTTCAGGCATATGATGTGACTCTTGGACATGGTCCTGTGCAGGGCCAGGAGCTGAACTTTGATGGTCCTTGTGGGACCCTTCCAACTCAGGATATTCTGTGATTCTCTGATCTAGTACAACACTATCAATCAATGTTTATAGTACCTTATTAATGGCTATGTTCTGTTTTTGCAGATTAACTATTGGAAATAGAGTTCTGAATATCACAATCCTATTTGCAAGTCAATGAAATTACTTGTTCCTACAAATATAACATAGTTTAAAATGCAATTGTTCTACTGGCAGGCTCACATAAACACAAAGCAGATGCTCAGTTGTCAAGAAACTTCTAGTTCAAGTTGCTTATACATTATATGAATATTTCTAGATTTTGTGTGCATCTAAATACTAAATCCAGTAAACCATTTGGAGGTGCATGTAGATTACTGGTAAAAAAATAAGCATCATCATAATTCAAGATTAAAATAGATGACCCCTACACCATTCTGCAAATGCAAAAGTAGCAGCTCTTCTATTGTCACCTTCTCATTTGGTTCAATTGTGAGTTACAATAAGAGCTTATATTTTTTCTTATGTAAATGCAAATTTTGATACTTAAAATATATGGTTTATTTTTTTCTGCATATTTCCTGGTTTGTGAAATTCATTTTTGAAACTTTATTTCCATTTTAAAATAAAGACACCTCTGTGGCTATTCATTGACTTAAAATTCTGGGAACTGCTCATTTTGAGCAGTTGTAGGCTCTTGTTGCTTCTATGCCTTTGGGTTTGGGGGATTTTATTTCTTTCTTTTTACTCTCTTCCCAGTTTTGTTAGGATAAGCATCCTTAGAGATTTAAACTTGAGCACTCCACAAACTCCTATTAATATCATCCTGAATTTTTCAGTTTCATAATTGTGATAAAGACGGGAAAGCCTGCAATGAGAAATTTCTCTGTTTGAAAGAAAACCGCATGATTTGAAACAGATGTCAACAGTTTATAAATTCAAATTCAAGTATCATAGAAACTGTATATTACTTTCTTTTTTTATTGCTTTGTGTGTGACCTTTTTCAGCATAGGAATTAGTTTCCATTAGTTCTGTTCAGTCGGAGAAAAACAATGCTTAATGGACTTTGATTCCTGAGTCATTGGTGATAGAATTAAGAGAGTTTTCAGATTTGTGTAATTACTGTCATATGCAGTTCTGTAATTTGTCACACCAGCTTATTATCTGATGGACTTTTACCAGTCACCTCTTCTGTGTTTTCCCTTGAGTTGTGTGGTAAAACCATGATCCAGGGCATGTGAGTGACCTGTGGAGCTGGTTTACATCTCAACAGTAAAGCAACTGCCTTTGACCAGTGAAACTGTAATGTAGACCTGGCCCCTCTCCTTTGCTCGTGATCACAGGTACTTTAGCAACCTCCCATAGCCTCCACTTTCCTGAATATTTGATGACTACTTTGCGTTCTTCCGTGTCAGTTATGGTTCTGGCATAAGTGCACACGTTCTTTAATCCATGTGACAGGACCAAGTTTAGAAGAGGGAAGGAAGCAAAAGTATGTAACCAAATGCAAAGTGACCTGTAGTGATTAAAGAGGAGGATGCTTTAGGCAACAGAGGGAAGTGTAGTCCTGATAAATGATTAATCTTTATGACTAGAGAAAGGAAATAAACAACACAGGCTCAAGATCATGTGTGGAAATAAAGCATGGCTTAAAGGAAATAACACAGGATTAACTAATCTGTTACACAAAAGCATGTTTATTTTCTTACTTTCTTTCTTATTCCATGCTTGTATTTGTTTGTCCCTACTCTTTTTGTCAGTAGATCATATATTTTTCTTTTGAGGCAGATAACAAATTCCCAGGTATATACATTTTTGTGGGAATCTTAGGACTCTGTTAAATCTTATGAGGAAAAAGAATTAACTTTGAAGCAGTTTACCATCTAGTACAGCCCTTTTTCCCGGCTCTTCTCCTTTCTCCCCCACTGCCAGTTTCTTTCCTTGTTAAAATGGATGAGCTTGTTTCCTCTGTGTTTTGTGGTACCCTATAAATCCCCTTCATCAGCAAGCATAGTTTCTTATGTTTGCTTTTTGCAGGGAGTGGCATAGGAGAAAAGAGTGGTGGCAAATAACTTCTTGATCTCATAGGAAAATTCAAAGAAATCTACCAGAGAGGGAAGAATCTGAGGGAGTTCTTGAAGAATTTTTCTAGATGCTGTGATTTAACAGGAAAAAAAGGCTGAATATATTCAATCAATAAGTCAATAGTGTATACACTTAATAGAGGTATTTTTCAGGTTCTTTAATATATAAAGATAATACGCGTAGCTGAATGTTGCAACTGATATTGAAGCCCAATTTATTAATTACTGACAGCACCAGAGACAAAGACGGTAGTTTAGATTGTGGGTGAAAAAACATCTTAATTTACTCAGTAGCTAGTAACTCCTCAGGTTTGTGTGAAGCTCCTGGAAAAGTCCTGAGGATGGACCTAAAATGAGGAAAGGTAAATCCTATGTCAAGACTAAGTGGCAATTGCATAGGAGATTCTTTTGGGAAATGAGTCTCGTCACAAATTAAACAGATGATCTTCTCAATTTTATACAACTTACCTCTCATTTTATATTGTACATAAATGTTATTAGTGGTTAGTACATAATAGGAAGACTGAATATTCTGTTCCCCTTTGACATGTATGTAAGTTCAAAGTTTCTTTTACCAGTTGCTACAGAGAATCTGATTCATTCAGGTTTATGCATTTGAGAGTTATTTGTCAAAACTGATCTCACTCTACATCATTTGGTTAAGGCTGATTGCACATGTCAGATTAGAAAGTATGGTAAATACTCTTTCTCGATGAATAACATTGATTGGTGGCATTTTCTCTTTTACGTAGATTTATATGACCATGTTGTCCTGTCGTCTGGGTTCAGTAAAGACCTGTTTTCAATCTCCAATTTAGGTACCACTGCTGTACATAACAGCTCTGAATTAATGTGATTTGTCAGTGGGAATAGCCCACAGTGATAACCAGAACACACTGCTACATCTTACTCTGACTGATCTATGAAACAGCATTGCCATTTATTCTTTTGTGCAACATAATAAACAGTCTCTGGACTTACACTTTCAGGGCAGGTATTGAACAGCTGAAACCTTCACTAATTTACACAATGGTTTGTCTTTTCTCCAGTTGACTTCAGGGGTAACTCAAGCAGCTGTACCATAAAATTTAATGAGTTCGAGCATGCTAATGTGTCACACAACAGAGCAACAGTGTGTACTTTGCCATTAATATTAGTCACAGTCAGGAGGTGATTGAGACACTTATTGTAAAGAATACATGTACTGTATTACTGTATAAGGAGAATGGTTTGCTGTACTACAATGCCATAGATGTATTCCAGCCATTTCCAGGAAAGTGGGCTGGAGTGGATTTTTCCATCACAGTAGAACTTTTAAGTCCTTATACTGTTCTCCTAGATTCGCATTTTTTGACCAGTGAGTAGAAAATTAATGAGTATGTTACATTAATGCCATTTTCCCTGTTCATGATGCGTTGTCAAATTATGTCTGTTGTTCTCATGAATACACTTAATTATGAGCCAGCAACCTGCACTATTCCTTAGTATATCTGAAAGTTTATGTATCGACCCTGTATGTCAATGTCAAGTGAAAGTTTATGTATTACCAGGTGGTTCCATGTTCAGTGACCACAAGTCCATGGTGTGATAACTGTGTGGAGGAGGTATGTCGGCTGACCACAAAAGCAGCCTTCCTTTGTGTTGCCTGTGTCTTCTCAAATATGAGCAGTATCTGGTCTGTGTGCTGTATAAATTGTCTGGAAGCTTCTGAAGTGTGCCGCAGGTGTGGAGGGACAGGTCTGCCTAAGTGTGTCTCTGTGTCAGATCAGGAGATAATGACATGTGCTTTGTTAACATCTGATGGAGGAAGGATAGACAAGGACAATAATGACACTGTAAAGCAGTCAAGTGATAACTCAGTAAAAGGGTTAAATGCCAGTGACAGATTCGATCAAGAGGGGCAGTATATGCAACATAAGTCATTTGACCTTAATTTTCCTCAAAGATTGTTCTGATCCAAATATCTACCGAGGGTAACATCTACCAGAAATAGGCACTTTATTTGCTGTCTTAGCATAGTAATTCTTCTGACAGTTGTCACCACCTTTTAATTCTTCTTGGTTTACATATTCATGGAAGTTCCCAGGGTGAAGTAGGGATAAATTGTCACTGCCATATGTGTGAAGTGAAAAGTATATGTCTGCACTCTTTATTTTTCATTTCTCAGTTAGGCATGTGCTTCCTTCATGCAAAAGAATGAAAACCTTAAGAACACATGCTTGTCTGTCTTCCAAACTCTGTAGAATTACCTTGTCATGAAATGTAAAAGTAATGTGTAGTTGTAAAAATCAGCATTTTCCTCACTAGTGGCTGATGGCTAAGAAGATTTAAAAATGAAAGGGGTTATTATAAAGTGATTACTGAATAGCTAGGTATGTCATTTTAAACAACCAACTGAAATCTCTGTTGCGGATTTGGAATGTAATCTTGTTTGTATCATTCATACTTAAAATCTGATTTTGATTGTGGAGGAGTAATCATGGCAGGTAGGTAATTTGACAAAAATATATCTAATGATGTTTTTCTTTCATTCCTTATTTAAATGTATTAAAATTTAAATGACTCACCATTCCTGTAAAATGACAACATAAAGAAATATTAGATTCAATTTCCATTGGTGCAGATTTAAATTTTACTATAAAGTAAAAAGTTCATATCAGCTCTCTCATGAAAGAAAATATTGTATAGAAACCGACAATTAAAAATAATGCTAACTTTAAAAGGATGCAACTGAAGATTAAAAGGCTGTTGTTGATGATTATACTGATACATTTTGCAACTGTGAATGTCAGCCTGAAGACATAGGCCTCATGGAATATATATAGCCAGGAATTGGAGAAGAGGGGATAAAAGGTTAAGGAAACTATCTCATGCAGGATTATATCACTCATTCATGTTTCTGCATGCAGTGCTTGTAATAATGCATTACTAAATTTTTAAATCAAATGCCTGATCTGGTTTCCAGAAACAGCTATACTTATTTTTTTAAGCAGAGAGCTGCTGCCTTGGGTGCTTATTAGAATTTGCTTTCAATCGATCTTCTATAATTACCTAAATATTGTGATTCTCTCCCAAGAATTCCTATGTTTTAGCTTGTGTTTCATCTAGAAATATCACAGAAAAAAAATTCTCCTAATGACAAGCTGTTATGATTACTTATGATCCTTCCTGGAAAAAGTAGACCTCTACTATATCTGACATTTGAATTTGTGGAGTGAGTGAGGACTACCATTTCAGTGTTGCTGTCTCATAGTTCTTTCTCTCATTAGTGCCGAAGCTCTGCAGGGCTTGCATCCGAATATTTTTTTCAAAGTGTCAGGGAGTACGTTTAGAAGACTGATAGAAGCGCTACTATTCTGTGGGAGGCATCTAGTTTGGCAGAATTGGGAACATATTCTTTTAGAAATGCTATTAGTTACTAATATGAAAGTTTGTTAAGAATTTTAAATACCATAATTTGAATTTTTTTAGAGGAGATGCTGGGTATGTTTTGTGGTCTTTTACCTGAGTAATCTTAGTAACTATTGCTATTAATTTTCCATGTCTGCTCTGTGACAGGAAGTAGATATACTTCTTATGAAATCGAGATTCCACAAATTTGCAATTGTTCTTTGCTGGTTTTTAACGTTTTTGCTTGCTAACTCAACATGTTGTGTTCTTAGATGAGTAAGATGATCAGCCTCTAATGTTGCTCTTTACTACAAGGGTTGTTTCTAGATCCTCAACAGTTTCGTGCACACTGGCAACTTAGTCTTTGTTTTCACTTTAGAATAATTGGACTCAGCAGTACAATCACGCCACCAACCTCATTTTAGGATTTTGATTTTGCTCATGAGTCATTCATTCCTTTGTTTCTTTGTTTGCCTTCTCTTTGTTTGATTCCTTTCTTTTATAACCCAAATAATGGACAGTATGAAAAATCATGTGGGTAAAGTGTTCCTTTTCTTCCTCTAATCCTAACTACAAAGCAGTTCTTTATATTAACAAATCTGACTGAAACAAAAATGTGTTAAAAAGCTGTGAAATTGCACCACCCAAAATCTTGTCCATTGTTTGTTTCCTCACTGCTTTCTGCAGTTTTTGGTAAACTGGAATTCGAAAAATCCTGATCTATTATCATATCTGATAGATCATGCAGTAACTTGAGCAAAGAAGAGCTCTTTTTGAACTTCAGTCTGTTGTTGAAGAACTCAGATGAAGAATAATTATGGTTTAAAAATCATTCCATGACAATTGAATGTGATCTGTTACAAAACTGTCTGACCAAGTTGGCAAACAATCTCAAATTATTAACAGTCATATGTAGATTGGATATCAAATCAAACCAAATAGGGCAAGACAAAGAAGTAAATTATTTTAACTATCTTCTGATTTGGTGTTGACTATAAATCTACACAAATCTGGAAATTTGTTTTCTATAAACAAACCAAATATTGTTACTTTGTTAGCAGCTGGCTCCCCTGTAGATGGTCTCCATGTAGCATGCAAGTTCCTTGCAGGTGTTCATGAAATTGTTTGTAACACTGTCGGATAGTGATGCTAGAGTACTATGGCTGCCACTTTATACTCAGTGTGAATTGATGTGAAGAGGTGTTAAGTGATTTGAATTGGACTGCTTAGGCAATCTGTAAAAAAGTCTTTATGTTTAATTATCATTAATTAAGTATTGTGTTTAAAAAAATTGTAGTGGATGTTATCTTAAAACTCAAATTATTCAGTTTCATCTCAGATTTGTGTATTTTCTTCTTCTGTTTATTCCTTGCTTCCTGTGGAAGGACAGTAGTGTTCAATCTGGTATTTAAGTCCCAAGAGCTGTTACACAGCTAAACCACACGAACAGTTTACCTAGACAAGAAGTAAATTTTTAATTTCTATTGTTCAGATGTCTTTCAAATAATATCTAACACATACTATATGTCTGCAGCTAGTGAAGTATCATGGAGTGGCAGAAAATCACCATTCCATTCCTTTCTTCAGCTCTTATTTCAGTAGGTCTGTGGAGTCTTTGATGAAAAGACAAAACTTCCAGTCTGAGTTTTCATTCTAAACCTGAGTTTTGATGATCAATGACAGGATGCTAAAAATACACCTAAATGTCTCTGTGATCCTGAAACCGAGTTTCTGAAAAAGCCTTGTACTTGTGATAGAGGTAAAGTGTGAAGTTCCAGAGAAATGAGCTGTGAATTGCAGCTGCAATGGAAATTGATCCTGTCTGTCAGTCTCTGCTCAGTATTCTCAGGAAAACAGAGTGGAGCAGAGAAGGAGCCAGTATCACCGATTAAATGGGATGCTGAAGTGCCAGGGGCTAGAACCAGTCTTGCTGGTCCCTCAGGTCAGAGCTGCAACTGTCAGAATTCACTGCTTGGTACCCTGCTGAAGCTGGCAGGAGAGCACTATGAAAAATGCTGCAGGCACCAGCAAGGGAATTGGTAAGAACTACCTGGCTAAGCTTCAGGCGTGACAGGCAGTGTGCTCCTTTGGGAGGAAAACCTCTTCTCTTATGAATTGGTAGGCCTTATTTTCCCCATTTGCCTCACGATTTGTACCAGTGAGGCATAAGAAAGTAGCTGGAATACTGAGGAACAACAGCAGGTCAGTTCCTCTAGAAAGCTGCAGTGGGTGGAGAGATCTGGCTGTATGACCTCTCTGCAGGTAGACATTCACCAAGTAAGGAGGACACAAAGGTTCAGCAAATAGCTCTTGTGGTATGAAGTTCATATATTGTATATAATACTGTCGGTATGTTATGTTAATCTCATTCGTCTTCTCAAAAAGTGGGATTTCATTTGTGATTAGCACTGGGAAATGACACCTCTGTATAGAGCTGTCACTTACTTTACCTGATACCAACAGTAGACCATTGCTAGGTTGACAGCCTTCTCCTACCACATGAATGGTCAGTGCAAGTCTCATGAGCACAATAGCGGCATCTCTATAGAATGCCTTCTTTTTCACTTAAAGTTGGGAACTCACTGTGGGAAAGTGCTAAAAAGATCCCATAGAAAATAAAATTAAACTAAGTGAAGTTACTATGCATTAGTAATTAATTCAGCTTTCCCTTTTAAATCATAGTAATTAGCTGTCATTCTTTTTGTGCAGTTTAACAGTTTTCTTTCCCCAGGTATCCTGCCTCCTTCCAGATGGGTAGCATATACCTTTCAGTGTATTGGAAGTGACGTACTGTGTTCTCAGAACCATATTACGTTAAAGATAAAGAGAGAGAGAGATACTAGAGAAATTTTTTCACTGTTAGGGTGATCAGGTATTGGAGTAGGTTGCCCTGGGAAATGATGGAGTCACCGTCCCTGGAGGTGGTGGATCTGGTGCTGGGTGATACAGTTTGGTGGTTTAGGGGTTACAGTGGCAGTGCTGCATTGATTCTTAGACTTAGTGAACATAAAGGTCTCTTCCAACCTTGATGGTTCCATGATTTTATTCTATGAAATATTTCCTCTGGGGTATACACTGATACCTCCAGAGACATTCAGTCAACTTGGTCAAATGGAAACTTCTTTTTCTATCTTTTGTTGCAGTAACTGCTAATTTTTATGTCTGTTTTGAAGCACATGTTTTCTAAATCCCCAAATTCCACTGTTACTGTAGGCTTTTCTTTTTCCCTCATAAAAAGTAGCGATCTCAAAACATTCATTTGCAACAGGCGATGTTAGGGCCCTATTAGTTGCATAATCTCTGAGTGAATGGTAAGAAAAATAGACATGAGTTGTGTACCTATCTGATGCTATAGATAACAGAATCAAGTCAGGAACAAAAGCAACCAGGGTGTTTTCCTTGTCTGATGAGCTTTATTCTGTGAATATCAACAGAAGCTGTATTGTCTCCATCTTTTACAATCTAATCTCTTTTTACCTTTGTCTGTTTTGTTGGAAGTGAAAATGTATCTGTCAGTCTCATAGCAAAGACTTCAAGATTTAACTAGAGGGCTAACTTGTACTTTTTATTAAGGTAACACGACATAAGAATATCTTCCTTCTGGGCAGAAATTTTGAATAGGTTTTGATCGAGATATTTTGTACAGCCACTCAGTTTTTGTTTTAACATGCTACGAATTAGTTTTATGTCTCTAATAAAATGATTTCTCAGCTCCCATGTGAATTGGCTGATGTGCCTTCTGCAGAACTAAGCAGGCTGTTCCATATTGTTGCAGCTAGAAGCTTTGTTCAATTGCTTAATGCTCTGTGTCAGGGTCACCTCAATTTTGTTGGTTTTCTAGTCCTACTTAGCCCATTCAGATAGCATTGCAGTTACACAATACCTATCAAATGTCCTTTGCTACTCATCATCTCACCTAAATGAAGAAATTCTTAGAAGCTGAAATGAAAGAAAAACAAAACAGACAGAAAAAAAAAGAGGAAAACTCATTTTCCCTTAAATTTGTGGCTGAACTACACAGAAGTAAATGCTTGGGGATCTATGAAGCTCTTAACACTTGCCAGTCTTTGAGTTTTCCTTCCTATTAATTTTAGTTGTTGTAGCAACAGAAAATATCACAGGACCCCCCAGACACCAGAATTGTTGGCTGGGATACCTGAGTGTGGAAGCAGGTGAATGGCTCCACAGTGATTTATCCTTAGTAGGGACATTTTTACCTCTCAGTTGAGTCACTAGAAAGGAGATCAGGATTAGAATTTGTTTTGTTTTGCCATTATTTCACCAATTGTCAAATATTCTGTACTGGTGACCAGCATTGTCAGATAGTGAAAATTAATTAAAAAAAAAAAAAAAAGAAAAAAAGAGCTAGATGGTATGAAAGTGGGAAAAAAATACCCTGCTTTGTAGATGTTAGAACAAGCAATTTCTTAACACCTTTTCTTCAAGGAGTTAAGATGAATAACATCTTTGAACAAATATTTCAAGCATGCAGGGATTATATTAAAAAGTAAAAAGATGAAATCCTGTGTAAATTGTTTATAACATTCCTAGTGAAGACATGTTGATTAATAAACATAAAAGAGGGAAGATGCATATTAATTTGTTTATGTATAAGAGGCTTCTAACTCATTAAAAGTCTTCTAAGTGTTTAACTAGTGAAGCAGTGGATAAAACCTGACATTGTCTTTAATCTTGTTGAGGACTCAAATATAAAAAAACCCAGATTATTGCTAAGTATGTATAATAGCTTTATTAATGACAGTGTTTTGAAAACGTAGGGTATGTGTCAGTGATTCTGCTGTAATATGGCGGAAATTTTAATTCACTTTTCTCTCTCAGTTGCTCGGACCAGTCGGATTGAAGAAAATTTAGCTCCATCAACCACAGTCTTTGGTGCTATTATGTAGATTTTGGTAGATGTGATTGATGGCTGATTATCAACTGGGAGATCTCTAGGAAAGCACAGATGCAGGAGAATATCAGCTGATGTGCCTCCTCTGTTATTTCTTTTGATTCTTTGCTAAACCACTACGAGAAACTGAGGTATTTGCAGTATTAACAACTAATGTTTTTGTAGGAAAAAACCCTAGGAACTATTTTAAAGGAATTGTATTATTAACTTAATGTCCTTGGCAAATAGAGATCAAGTAATTGCATTCGGTCTAACTTAAAAATAAATGAATAAGAAATAGCTGAAGAAGCATCTAGCTGTTGTATAAAGAGTCTTGCAAGAAAATCACCATGTATTTGGAAGTTTTCTGTGAAATTACATTTTCTTTTTAGATACTTCTTTTTGCAGATTTTTGCTGTAAAAGTGTTAACACAAGTTAATTTGTACCAAAAAATGGGCATACTTTTTGCAAGAAACACATAAGTAAAAAAGTGTCATTTCAACTGTATCATGCAGTTTGAGTTGAAGCATAAGAACTTTTTAGTGATTTGTTTGCTTTTCATTTTTCATTAGACACTTCTCTTTCCTTTTCTCACTTTTTTCCTTGTTTTTCTCAGCGATCTATACCTCTATTACACTGTGATTTTACAAAGGAATGGAGTTCTCTTTCTGGCTGTATGTCACCTTTATTTCTCACATTGCTTACTATTATAATATGAATAAATAATCATACCAGAATTATGTTGGCAATTTTGCAGATCCAATGCGTGGACCACGAAAACTAGAAGTTGTGGAGATCAAATCTAGACAAATCACTATTTGCTGGGAACCCTTTGGATATAATGTCACACGTTGCCATCGGTACAACCTCACAGTCCATTACCGTTACCAGGCTGGAGGACAAGAGCAAGTGAGAGAAGAAGTAAGCTGGGATACAGAAAGTTCACATCCCCAGCACACAATTACTAATCTATCACCATACACAAATGTCAGCATCAAATTAGTATTAATGAATCCCGAAGGACGAAAAGAAAGCCAAGAACTTGTAGTGCAAACTGATGAAGATGGTGAGTTTATATACAATTGTACATGACCTGATAGTCAATACAATTTTCTATATAAGTGCATGTTCTACTTTCACTAAAATTTTAAGAGATTTTCCACCAACTTCACCAAGTTTAAGAGAGTAAAGCTCCATTATTGCCTGACCTTTTACATAACCTATAACATCACACCTAGCTTAATCATTTCATCATTAAACTCCTAACTTGTGCTTGAACTGTGTTCTGCCACTTTAAACATCCAGCATCAGTTTGAAGAATACTCAGGTGGTTGTCCTCAGTATCCTCATGTAAACTTTTATACTGAGTGATATGGTCGGCATTAAATATTTTTTTTTGATTTGCAGTTTCAGTTTCTCCATCTTTGACTTTCTAAACACTGGACACTGTTAGTTACTAATTTAGACAATATATTCCATATATAACATTGAAATGACAGATATTCCCTTCCTTTTAATAATTTTCAACTCACATGGGATTTTCATATATCTTTTTTAAAATGTTTATCATATTTTGAGCAATGATGTAATTTGCAAATACCTTTTTTGAAGCAGGGACTGCAGAATTGGCTACCATATCTCTGCAGTGCTCATAATAATCTTGTGTGAAAAGGTTATACCATCCTCCTAAGTCCTCTGTGATGTTGTTTTAATTACACGTTCAGAGAGTTTACTGGAGCTTTCAGCTGCAATACCAAAACGGGACTTCCTTGTTGAATTGGTCATGCACCAGGAATCAGTTTCACCTTTCCACAACACTCTGTGCTGATATATAGCCCCTTAGTGCCCTCTACAAGTGTACCTTAGTTATTTTGACCTAAGTTTTAGCAATTTTAAATGCATATAGTTCAAAGAAGCCTTATCAAATGACTGGCATTGCTTTGTATAACAGATCTATCCTTCTGCCATTTTTATCATCTGCAATCTGAACAGAAATGGCTTTGTATTTTCTTCCATATCAATGATAGATTTACTGCAAACATGTTGGAAATATTTCTAGTAAAAACTTCAGCAGTGATGAGTTCATTTTACAATAAATACTTGAAATCTGTCATTTAAAGCTATTAAATTAGTTGATGTATGCTGTATTGATTTTACGCAGTGGTAATTTCTAATCAAAATATAGGAGGGAATAAATTAAACAATTTAGGAATATATAGTTACTAATGCAACAGATTCAACAAAGCATATCTAACAGAAAAAGTGTTTAAAATTAATTTTGGTGTCATCCTCTAACTTCGATTCAGTTCAGTTGTAGGATGACAAAACTAAAGAGCTTATTGTTATCTGGGATGTTTATGTATTTTATCTAAAATTTCTTATTCCTGGCCCTCTGGAACTTTATATTATTCTAAGACCTATTAAAAACCAGTATCAGTGGATGAAAGAATACCTCGGACAAAAATTACAAATTTTGAGTATACCATACATATTCAGTAACATATATCAATCTGAATGTAACACTACAGAATATATGGACAAAAATAATCATCTTAATTTTTCAAATCACACAGTCATGTTGGTTGCAAGGGACTTCCAGACTTCACTTAGTCTGGCCTTTTGCTTTGAGAAGACTAAGTGAGAGCAGATTGCTCAAGGTCTTGTACAGTTGAGTTTGAGTACATGTCTAGGTGACCTCTGCCAGTGTTTGACCCCCCCTTACAGCATAGCTGCTCAGAGTTTATGACCTTCAGATAATTTTAGAGGGTTACTACAGTGTTTTGCTGTACTTCCAGCTTAATTATGCTGTATTTCATTCCTCTTCCTTCACACTTAATTCATTAACCGCATGGTTCCAAATGAGTTTTGCCAGTTCTCTCCTACTTGGAAGCAAGGTTTAGTGCCCAGGATTATGGTTGCCCCATATGTGTTGTTTTACTTGTAGGCCAGTTCAGTGTCCTTGGAGCTTCCCCTTTGTAGAGCAAAGAGCTTGTGGAGAGCTATGGAGAAGCGATAATGAACTCTGAAACCTTGTAAACTCCCATACCAACAGCATGGAGCAGTAGCAGGAGGATAGTGCTCTACCAAAAGTGTCATCAGGAAGGAGTTGCCAAATGTCTTGCTTGCAGATGTTCCTCTTCTCTAACCATTAGGGTAACTCTCAGTAAGGGGTCTCAGAAGTTATTTCAGCCAATGCAGCAAGTAGTTTCCACCTTCTTCCTGTAGCAAGTGGGAAATGTTAAGTGTATCCTCTTGCTGAATTTTCATGTGCAGTTTGTGGAAAAGGTCAAATGCCTCAATGCCTGTTGCCCCACAACAGTCCTGTTTGCCTTTTTCACAGTTTTATTTTCACATTCGTTTGCCAGTGTTGCTACACAGTAAATTCACAGGTACATGTGCTGTTTACACATTTCCTTCTCTGAAAACTGCATTGAGATTGGCTCAGGGATAAGGTAATTGTTGCAGAATAAATGGGAAACAGAAGTAGCTACTTGAAAGTGGTTAACATACCTTTTTTCTGAGCCTTCTGACATCCCTGACTCCTCAGAGGTCTTTCTCATACATTAAGAGACTTTAAGAAAAATCAGTGATGTCGGATTTTTAGTTTGGCTGTTTCATAATTTTCTTATGTTCATCTTGTTGTAGGTCTTCAGGCCTAATGTCAGTGAGCATTGCTGTTCTATGCAACATGTGGCTTGTCTTTCCAAGCTAACCTTTCTAGTTCAGTCTTCTGAAACTGTACCTTGTTCCTTCAATGCTTGTCCATTTTCGTATATGACTGTTTAATATGTTTTCCACCTTGGGACAGTAGCACTGTTGATAAGTAGGTATCACAAGTAGATTTTATTTACAAAAATTTTTATTTGAGATATTGTCTAATTCCTTATAAAAAGCTGATTTTCCCTTTTACCATCAATAGAGTTTTACAGGAAATGTGTGATGCTTACTAATTTGTTCTTATACTGAAGATAACACATAATGGCACTGTCTTGTTAAATAAATCATTCTCCTCCTGGACTACCCTGGCCTTTGCTTCAGAGTTGGGGAAATAACAGTGGGATGGTTTTTATGCGTCAGCAGTGCAAATATTAAACAGAGTGTGTCTTTCTGCAACTTTTCTTAAAACAATTTTTTTTTCTTTTTTTTTTTTTTATCTATTAGTCCCAAGTGCTGTGCCACTTGAATCCATTCAAGGGAGTACCTTTGAGGAGAAGATTTTTCTTCAATGGAGAGAACCAGCGCAAACATATGGTGTGATTACTTTGTATGAGGTATCTAGAAATTTGCAATTTTTTGATTTTTATGTATAGTTTTGATTTTCAGAAGTGCATAATTAGTAAGAAAATTAATTTTTTTTTTTACAGTTTATGTAAAATTAACTCCAGTTTGAAAATAGTAGCACTTTGAAAGTAAATATGATGTAAGAGTGAATTATGCAGGATGCAGAATGTCTTTGAATTACCAGCTTTAGGAAAGCTGCTATTTTTACAACTGTGTGGTACAGCATTCTGTCTAGTAATCTGGATCAAATATTTAAAAGACAGATCTTAGCAAATTTCTTAAAAAAATAGGAGACGTAACACAGCAGTGGCAGTCGACATCACATTTAGATAGGACTCATTACAGGAAGCCTATTGTAATAGAAACAAGCAGGCATAATTAAAAAAAAATCTAGCATTTTTTAAATGGAAATTCAACAAAATTGTGTATTGTTAGATGTCTAAAAAATCACTGCTTTTTCTCATGAGGAGCCTCTGCCCGGATACCTCTTAGAAAAATTGACAAAAGACTGCACAGATTAAGCTGTCAGACGGTAATCACTGTTAAGCTTCTTACCTGACCTTGCTACAAAATTGGTATTGAAATGCTTTGTTTAAAAAAACACACCTAAATGAGATAGAGTGTAAAAGAAAAGTTAAATTGAATGGTAACCTATTGATACTGTTTTGAAAACTGTTTTATTGTAGGAGGATAAAATGTTATGAAAAAGTATGAATTGATTTTTTTAATAAAGCTAATAACTTTGCAGCTGGTTCAACAGTCTGTCTTCAGAATGTTTTAGTTAAGTGTTAATGTTATTGTTGATGTTAGATCTTATGTACCTGGAAACACACAGTGGTGAATCCTCTTTCTGTTAGGAACATGCGTGCATGACTAATTACATTGCTGAGGAGTATATGCACTTTATACAGGCAGTTCATTCCTAAATGTATACACCATCATGTATAACTCCCATCAACTGCAATGGGGCTTGTGCAGGTGTACTCAGAGATGGAAAATCAGACTTCCTGAGGTGGTCTGCACAGTGGACATCTCTGAACATCAGAAGAACCTAGAATTTCAACAGTGGAGAGGATTTTGAAAAGAAAATCTTGATAGCACCTTATACATTTTATCTAATACATCTCAAAACAGAGACTGGAGGAACAGGGCCATCAGTTAAATCAGAAACATAATGTAGTTAATTTTAAAGAAAAATTACCAACAGACTGGTGCAATCATACTGTCTCTTGTTTTAAAGATGTCAGCTCAGTCCTGTTGGGTGGCTGAATATGAACAGGCACCTAGGTGCTGAAAGCTTTTTTGTCAATACTTTTTCTGCCTTGATATTTGCTTATAAGCCTAAAATATATCACAAAGCTTTTATACATATGACTGGTAGACTACCTGAAGGGTAACAAATCTACTGGGTCATATTACCTATTTTAAATGTATACTTCAGGTGAAGTATAAGCGTTCATTTATATTTTAGCTAACTGAACAGGATCAGATCTAGTCAAGTTAGATGAAATTTAGGTACCTGTGTTTTATAGTCTGATTTAGACTATCCATGATGTCTCAGTAGGCACCTCTCTGGCTGATAGCTGTGCTTTCAAGGTACTGCATCCAGCACAGCTCCAAATCACCAAGCTCAAGGAATGAGGGGTCAAGCTCCTGCCTGTGTCCTATTGCAAGCCAAAGCTGAGACAAAGAGGCATCTAAAACTTGATTGTGTGTGTATCAACAACTTAGATATAAATAGCATAGCCACTGAAGTTGCTTTTATACAGACATGTCATGTTTGGTATGTTCATGAAAACTATGCTCATGGCATTCAAATTTCAGAGATCAGTCTAGCAGACAAGCACTAACCTAGTAAGGGGAAGGCCTGGGTGGGGGACATTTCAGCCTGAGGGATTCCCCAGTTCGTGGTGATCTGCCTGCAGAGGAGTGATTCAGCCACAGAACCACAGCAAGGGGTGAACGCTCCTTCCATTCACCTGTCACCTGCCACTGGGCTGTACACAACCAGGGATGAAGGAATTGAAGTGCCAGGAAGAAAACAAATATGAGAGTGCCAGATACTTTAGAGTAGAAGACCCACAGCTTGGGTAATGCAGAACTGCATCTAAGCCATAGAAGCAAGGATGCTGTTTTTAATTAGGGCAGCCTTAAGATTACAGCAGCAGACATCTTTGTTCAGCAGGAGGTCCCAGGTCCTCAATCCCAGCAGAATGATGAATTTAGTGTTCAGTCCTGAGTCTCCATCCCTTCTCCCACAGAGAAAGCTCAATCTCAACTCTGTGTTTAGCGTTTTTTACTCAGAGTACCTACTTTCCTGTATTGTTGAAAATCTTGTAATTTAGTCTGTTTTATGGGGCCAGCTATTTGTTTTTAGTGCCTGAAGGAGACAGTCTCTTAATGTGTGTGGTGAGAAAAACTTTGTGTTTAAGTATCAAGCATTGAAGTATTCACTGCTATTGTGAAAGTGCAAATCCAGTTATTTTAACAATATTTAAAAAAAAAGCCTTTAGAAAAAGAAATGACAATGACAGATATATTCAGTTTTGCTCCTCTATAACCAGTACAGGTTCACAGTTGTAAGGGTATTAGTCCTTTGGGCAAGGTTGCATCTAAATTTGATGAAAACAGTCAACATCCAGTGAGAAAATGACCCTCATGAACCTTTTTTTCATCACTTTAAAGCTGAGCTGACATTAACAGCAGTTTAAAAATAATTCAAGCGTAGAAACCGTTTAACAAGTAGGAATGAAATACAAGAAATGGTGCAAGTTTATTTTAACCCAACAAAACACTTACTTTTTCATGTCTTCTTCATCATCTGTGGAGAACTTACTTCATTGTGGAGCATCAGCCACTTAGCTATCTACTAACTAAACACTGCAAAACTTTTATGAGAATCTATCATGGACTGCAGAGTTTCTGATAGTCTGGTATAATTTTGAATAAAACTTAAGAGATATTTTGGAAAATCTAGTCAAGAATCATAGAAGTACAGAAAACCGAGTTAAGGGAAGCTGCAAGAGGTCATTTGCGTATCTGTGTAATACAAGATCACCTGTATTTAAAACTTAGCTGTGATTGTAGTTGTATAAATTGTATTTTAAAATCTCAACAAAAACTTACGGCCCACTCTCCCATAAGCAGGTATAACAACACTTAGCATGAGACAGAGTTTCATATGAGCAATATATAACCTTAATTTCTTTACTGATAAAAGTTCAGATAGTTGGTAGTGTAATCGTCTGTTATCTGTTAAAAGAGTTAGTTGGTTCGTTCTTAAGGCATTTTTAGTTCAGTCTGTGGATGAGGAGTTGTAGAGGATCTACCTATATCTACTGAAATAAAGTCACAGTTTTACTAAATGGTATGAAAGTTTTTATTACTAATTTCCAACACTTCATTGATGTTATATTATATAGGTCATATAAAAATCAATTTTCATTAAGTCACAGGTTTTAGAAAATTGCAAGTGTTTGAGGTGTATAATGTCAACACTTGGATGTTTCTATGTGTTATATCATGTGTCTTCTTAATTATAATGATATGGAATAAATACAGGAAAAAGAATGTCAATTATCACTTTATATAACAAGGGTGTTGGAATTCTTCGCATAAAAATGAAACTTTAAAAAGGAGGGATGAATAATTTTTACTTTTAATTTTTTTATGGTTTTCTTATTTTTAAATTCTCATTACAGTGCAAAGAAATCAGTAATTAATAGAAGAAATCTGGATCAAGTTTTACTGTGAACTTACATTAACATTTCTAATGAAAACTAAAAATACTGTTTGAATCAAAGAAGGAACTGAGGATACAATATACACTCTGCATATATTACTTAACATTTTATCTCTCCTTTCCTCCAAATGAGAATCTGACCTAGGTACAATATAATAACCTGAAAAATTCCAAATTAGCAATTGTAATAGCTAAGCTTTAGACTAAAATAGAAGCTTTACCACATTTCTGAAAAATTTGCCTTAAGCTGGCTTTATCATCTTTTATGGACAGTCTTATTCAGGCCAAAGTATAATTATAGTGAAGTCAGCTGAAACTGGGAGGCCAAACCCCATGTTATTCACTTCTCAATTTTTACCTGGTTGTTTTGGGTTTTTTTACTGTTACTCATCAAAACCAATAGTAAGATGAATTCAAAATACGACACTGTTAAAGCCCGCATCTTGAAGGAATTAATGTAAGCCTGAACCCGTCCTTTAGAGTTGTAATCTAGCTGCCTCTAAGTCTCTATATCTATAGAAGTAATAACTCATACCAGTTACGACTGAGTTTCTGTGTCCCTTCGTGGGATTTGGGATTTGAAGAGTATAAGAGAGTAAGATAGCTTATCATAAAATGTCTGACAGCGCATACATCAGAAGGGTTTACTGGATAAAGATGCAATCTCTGTCCATCTGCTCAAGGCAGTTTATAACTTTCTTATTCTTTTGCAGATCACCTACAAAGCAGTCAGTTCCTTTGACCCAGAAATAGATTTATCCAATCAAAGTGGACGAGTCTCAAAGCTAGGAAATGAAACGCACTATCTCTTTTTTGGACTGTATCCTGGCACTACCTACTCTTTTACCATCAGAGCCAGCACAGCTAAAGGCTTTGGACCTCCAATAACAAATCAGTTCACCACTAAAATATCAGGTACTTGGTCAAAGAATATTATTACTTCCTTATGCTAATGAGTTGGGTAATTCTTCTGTTGTTTGCTTCTTTATAATTTAACAAGCAGCAAATTGAAAAAGTGAAAAACGTGTTCATCCCTGAAGATGTCAAAGTGACCTATATTACTGTATTTGAAGAACTTCCCAGTGTTTAAATATTAGCTGATACTTTGAAATTCCTGTTCACAACTGTAACATATCACTCAAGAAACCATTTGAATTGTGTGCTTGCAGCCAGTGCCAGCTGCGGTTGCAGCATTTAGCATAGGGTTTTTTGGACCTGAAGATGAGGGTTTCATTCAGAGCTTAGTCAGCCTTGACATGATTCTAAATTAGTACAGTAACAGTGCTGGAAAATCTCTTTAATGAGCCATGAACAATTGAGAGCAGAGCAGAAATCCTGTATATCTAGTGCTTGCTTAGAAAGTGTGGTTAACTGCCAGCGTGCATATGTTCCTAGCAAGCGTGTGGACTGAAGTGGATGTGAAACTGTATTAGACAAGAACATCAGGACTAGTGGTTTTCAAATAACAGCAGCACAGCTCTGTCACTTCTGCAGATTCTTGAACAATATTCTAAAACTCTCCCAGGGGCAGAGGAACACTTAATTTCTCTGGTTGTCAGGATGCAATACTCTTACAATCCTCTAAAATGCTTATGTAATTGATGACAAAATGTTTTGCAAAGTTACAGTTGAAATCCCTTTATTCTTCACTTCACTACAGTCTGCTTTGGAATTAAACTGGCAGTTGAACTATAGCACCTTGATAATATTTATAGAAAATTGCCTTACCTATTTGTGGTCAACTGTGCTTTTCAGAAAGGATAAAGGAAAGCATCTTGGTCCAAAATCTTCTTTCTCTTTTACTCTCATTCTGTGTACTGTTCCCCATCCCTCATTTTCTGTCCTCACTGGAATGAAAAAAACCAACAACTGTTAATCAGAAATAGAGTGATTTCTTTTTTCTTATTATAGGAAAGGGCAGTTAATGCAAGTGGAAGTTATTGCCAATACAGGTTTTTGTAGAGGGGAAAAAAAAAAGTTGTTAATCTTCAGTTTAGACGATTGCTCTTTATGGAACATCTAAATGTAGTTAACACTGATTAGTAAAAATGAGGTTTCTTTTCCATCACCTTTCCTATATTGAGCAGAAACTTTCTCTCTCAGAAATCAATTTCTGACACAGTAAAACTTCATATGAGTTAGGATGGCAGGATCAGCGCTTAGTAGAAAGAGGAATTAAGGAGATACTGAGCATGGATGTGAATCTGGACATTTGGGAATAGTACCGGATCTTAAATCAGTTTTATCTAAAATTATATGTCACCAGCCAAAATTCATTAGTGGGAACAGCCAGTGCAGGCATCCTTGGGAGTGAGGGTAGCCTCCAAGTTGCCATGTGGCAAGGTTCTAGAAGCAGTCTTGTCTGCACTCCACTTTCTCATTGCTTCCCCTTGGTTGTTCTAACAAGGAATGTTTGTGACTTGTCTATCAGTAGTTAAAACCAATTCTTTATGAATGTAGAGTAGAAACAAAATGCGTATATTTCTTAATATAATTGCAAAGTCACAACTAACATTTCAGCTGTTGGGTGTGGTGCCCTCTTTGCAGTGATTCTGGCCTGTGAACTCATTGTCTCATTGGAAGGCTTTGAGGGCATTTCATTTGGCCAGTGCTCTCCATTTTGGACAGATGCAAGAAAAAGCTGCTTAACATTTATGTTCTTTTTTAGAACAGATGAGGTGACAACAGTGCATTCTCACCGATTTCTGCATTTTACTTTGTCTAACTGGACAATATTTTCTTCTGAATAAAAATCTCTAAATTTCCTCTCTTAAGTGATTTGAGTAGTGCTGTTCTGTTCTGTAAATGATTGCTGTGTTTCGTTCTACAGTTGTGTGATTGGCACTGATGGATGAAGTGATCTGTATGTGAATACATGTTACCAAAAGCAGAACTTGTAGCAGTGCATACTATCACCACTGATGAGCACTTTATTAGAAGACTGTTTTTTGTTGCATGTAACTTTGTGAAAAGTCAGCTGTGGAGGCTGAAATTTTGTACACTGCCTTTCATTTTGATAAGAATTTCATCCATTTCACAGATATGGCTGACATATTAAAACCTCTGATGACTGATTAATTACTGAAGTGCCTTCAAATGGGGATTTAAGTATTTAGCAAGACAGACGTTACTCTCAGCCATCACTGTCCAATTTGGGCAACTTGTAAATATAGCAGTTTGCACACAAATGCTGGAAACTCAACAGAACTGAGCAGCTAATGTCACCATAGCTGCCATCCTCACTAAACAGGTTTAAGTTCTCAAAGCTTTTAGAGCCTTGCCTGTATGTTCATCAAGTCATTGTGGCCAAACACAGATAGTCTGCCTCTGAGTATGTCTGAGCTTTCTGCTGCTGAAGACCAGGGTGTACAGTTACAAAAACTGTGTACAGGAAGAATATCTCCTGTTTTGATACATTCCTTCTTTATGTGTGGGCAATGTGGAGGAGGAAGAGTCATAACCTAAACAGGAGAAAATGGAGAAGAGAAAAAGTAGCCAGGACTAAAGGGTGTGACTGGAAGAACCACACCTCCTGTCTGGCACAGGAAGACAGTTCTAGGAACACTAAAATTATTAGAGTGCAAGTAGGGACTTAGGAGTAATAAATTAAATTAAAGGACTTGTTAAGATGTGGGCGGGAGACCAAGGGCAAAAAATGACACTTAGAGTATTCCAAAAATATCCAGAGTTCCTACAGCTATTTGGAGATGACCTTACTCTTCATTCTTATTTTCAGGATAGTCAGATTGAGAATGGGGCATTACATGAAAAAGTTCTGATATTCAAAACTGCAGAACTGTAAATTGTCTCTTAATCTTTAAAATACTGTGTAATACTATGCCTTTAGTGGGTATCCAGATTACTTAAAATGATAAATGTCTGTGCCTTATATCCAGGATTGTAAACAGAATAAAACGAGTTCAGCTTACAAGGAGATATTTGAAGATCAGTTTTTTTTATTTGTGAAGTATTTCAAAACTGGTGAATATCAATGAAAAGCAATGAAGTTGTTCATGTTTTCACAGCGAAGAGAGTAGTTGTACAATAAAGTAATAATGCAGTCCTTACTTGCATATATAGGGCAACATGGATAAGGAAAGAGAAGTTCATTTACCTTTCAAGTAGTTGCAGCTACTGCTGGGAAGGTGAAAATGTGTGGAAAATAACACTTGAAAGAAAGAATCACATTGCTTGAGCTTTTTAATTTGCTAGAGGAGCCTAGAGGTTGATATTACCTCTATGTGGAGCGTAATACACTCTTGAGTATCTTCATTTTTATGGTACACACAAAGTATCCAGTGACTGGAAGATGAAGCTAGATGAATTAGATGTCAAATGGGTCTCCACATGCAACATATGGAATATAATTAGCCTTTGGAAGAATCTGTTAAGGAAAAGATCTTCCCCACCAAATGTACTTTCTCTTTCAAGCAGGAATTAGTTTAGGGAAGTTCATTTTCCTGCATTATTCCCATGGTCAGAAAAGATGGTTACAATGACCACTTTTTGCTTCTGTAGCCTTGAAATTTGTTAATTTTGCATCTTCATTAACAAATGGACAATAAGGATATGACAGGCTATCAAACAGCCAATTAACTGAGTAGCCCTCCATCCAGTGTAATGATAAAAATGGGACTAGAGGATAGCCCTGAATAAAGTAGCAACAGTAAAAGACAATAACTGAGGCATCATTTGTTTTAATCACAACTGTAATTCTTTAATGAATACACTGTTTGCAAAAGTGCTGACTGTGGCTTCAGACTTAGATATAAGCTCTTGTGGTGATAATTCTGCCTCATTATTGTAAATTGTGTTTGTGGTGGACAATAGGCTCAGGACAGTTATAGCACTAGTTAAAATTCCAGGAATGACAAATTCTGAGAGTCTGTGCTGATAAACCTGACATACTGAGAAAGCTGGGCTCAGGTTCAAAAACAATAGTTCAGCATGCTCATTTGTGGATGCTGTTCTCAAGATAACTTTTCATTTCCAAGTCCTGGATTCTCAATACTTTCTGCAAACTTACTCCTACTTGTATCTGTTTCCTGTCTTGAAATTGCCAGTGAACTGGTGTTTCTTTGTTTGGGATTTGTTTTTTATTTTTTTCCTGGAATTATTTAACAGTTGTCTCACACTTGCATTGTAACACAAAGCATCTTAGACTTACAGCGTGGTCTTTGTATTTGAAGAAGCCTTTAAAATTACATATTCAAATAAAGACACAGCTCTTGAAAGAGGAAATACAGGAATAATGATTTTATTTGCCTTTTTCTTTTCTTATTCTAGCACCCTCTATGCCACCATACGAACTTGAAACACCTTTGAATCAAACTGACAGCACTGTGACAGTCTTGCTGAAACCTGCACAGAGCAGAGGCGCTCCTGTCAGGTACTGGGGGAAAAAATCTTTGTAAAATTAAAACCAAATTGATTAATTTCTTGAACATGTTTTCTGGGGATTTTCTACACAGCAATCAGTGTCTAAATTCATGTCTGTATTAGCTCTAATTAAATTAAGTAACTGAAGAGAATGAAAGTGCTTTGATGTTGAGTGTTCGTGTATTGTTTAAAGGATTTGATCCAGATGCAAGTGGCTTGTTCTTTGAAGATAAGGAACAAAGCCATAGTTCTGTTGTGTGGGTGGCTTCTTTAAGGTAATTGCTTACTGCAGTGTTATAAGTTCAAGGGCATATCACATTTTTTATGCTGAGTCTTTAATATTCAGTTTTCTTGTTTACTTCACAGATTTAAGATAGTCAACTCTTAGTAAGTTAGCCAATTTAAACAGTATGTACTGTAACATTCATAAAGTATTTACATTTATTTGACCATGATAGCAGAAATAATAATTTAAAAAATCAACCTGGAAAATCGGTAGCTTGTATTCTTTAGTCTTATATAGCACCCATTAATTAATTTCCTGTTTTCAGAGGTTTATTTCCCTGCCAGATACATGGTACCGTGTAAGTTCTTCATTGACTAGAATAAAAGATGCCCGCTTTTCAGTGAAGAAAACAGAGGAATGGTTAGATTATTTTGAATGAGAACCAGTAATGAGTTCTTTATTTAGATGAGAGACTTTTCAAAGCTTTAGGATTTTTTTCATTTTGGCTTATTGTGTATCCTTCTTAATTCCTTCATTACTGTAGGAAGAGTTTCCATCTAAACCAAGTGACTATCAAGTATTTTCATCCTGATGATAAGGTTTCCAATAATTTCTGTTTGTCTGGGAAATAAACATCTGATATTTTCACATATGCGTGAATGGAAATAAATGTTCTTTGGGTTTCTTAAGAATATTCAGTATTTCATATAATTAGGGGGGTTTTTTACTATTAGATACATTTATTAAATGTACATGGGTATGCATTTAGGAAGTGTTATCCAGTTGGTCATTCGGACAGCTTTTTAAAAAGAAAATGTAGCACTTCAGGGAAGTCTGAACCACCTGAGAAAAAAAGCAGAAAACATTAGAGCACATTTAATGAAACCAATTTAGCAGGTTAGATTAGAAACAGAATTACTTGATGTTTGTCTTACTTTATGTCACAAAGCTATAATGTGCTCCTAAATTCAAGAATCTGGATTAAAATAATAAAAGTTGGAGTCGTCATTTAAACATGAACATATTAGGCTATTAATAAAAAATGGTTTCATTCCTTTTGTCTTCATCATGAACTAAAGATGATTGACTGCTGTAGCAGTAGTGACTTATCAGAAACTTCACTGACAATAGAAGAGAGCTCATTAGGAGATTAAAGTGTGCCAAATAAGTGGATGAGGGGTTAGGAAAATAGGAAGAGAGATTTAAAGTGACAGGAAGCCATAGAACTGACAGATGAACACACAGCAACAATTTTACTGAGGTCCTTTGCAACAGGTCTTAAAATAAAAGGAATGCTGACTGAAAACTCACAGTGTCAATGCTGAGTGAAGCAGAGAGTGAAAATGAAAGAAGAATTTCTTAATACTTCTAACATTTTATTGTGCATTCCACTCTCAAGCACACTGCATGCAGAACACATTCTGCATATGGATTTTATCATCTTAATCTGTATTCATTGGGTGCTAAAAGTTTAGTCATACTTCATTTATCCACACCACTAAGCAAGAAGCCTTGTCTATTGATTCTGCTACAGCTACCAGCTTGGTTAATGCAGATTTTTGAAACTGCACTAAACTTGCAGTGTAAATGATTGTTGTTGTTTTATTGATCAACACAACAACCATGATTCATAGAATTCTTTAATTCCTGAGATAGATAAGGAGAGCAGAAATTCTGCCATTCAAGACAACAAAGCTGATACCTGAGGTTGTTCAGAATTGCAGCTTTTTTGTGTGATTAGATTCTTTTTCTCTATTTAAATAAGAAAAATCCTGGTATCTTATACCTTTTAGAATCCACACACAACCACCACAACATAAAAGGAGTGAAGGAGCAGTGCTGATTTTTTAAATATTAATTCAAAAAGCAGACTTTATAGAAATGTTCAAAAAGCTCTGTTTACAATGATAAAGTACACATTAATCATGAAGGCCAAATGGCATTCCAGGTTGGTTTAGAATGCATAAGAATGGACATGATTAAAATGTGTTTTGTCAGATTTTTAATACAACAAATGCTGCTTGTTTTGTCTTCAATTTCAGGCCCAGCATGTTTTGTGACTATTGCTGTGTTTATTTCAAGGAGATTATTTTGGAATTATATATGTTTAAAGCAGCAATGCATTCAGTAATGATGAATGTATTCACTTCTTTAACAGCTGGCTAAGCTATTTTGATTTTTAGAATTATTGTGATTTGCAAGGCTTAAATTAAACAAAAAAGTTTAAGATGACGTCTATATGGAAATTGTGTGATATATGTCTTATTGTGGATATTCCCTTTTTTCAGATATGTGTAGGAAAGAGTCAGTGACGTTTTAAAGAATTTGCATAAAAGGCATACAAATGCAAACATTTTTTCAATGAGTGCTCTTCAGCATCTCTTGAGGGGGCTCTCACTCTTCCAAGGCAATGACAGTTGTATCCTTTACTTTTTTAGGGCAAATTAGCCTGAAGTTTAGAAGTCTCTCACGCCAAATTGTCAGCCAGTGTATAGATTGGTCAATTCCATATAGTTCAACTAAGGGGTGCTAATTTATTGCAAAGATGTGGCTCATACACAGAAATGAGAACTGTAATGCTCAGTGACTGCATGTATTTAGCATTATTTATATATTCATCTGTGTTAGAAAAAGCTTGAGATTGTTTGCCACGTTCCATTATAAAAGGTTCTTGTGACCTTCTCTGAAAAAGTTTTCCTTCAAGCTTTTAGCTTCAGCTGGGAGAAGCAAGTGTTCTTTGTTGCACCTCTTTCCATTCAGTCTTGCTGCAATAAAGGTCAAATGTTTCCACTTCTTTTATCTGTTTACATAAGCAGCAAAATGCTGTCCCCATACCACCTCCTTCTGCTAGTCTGTGCCACATCCTCAGAAAGCTTTAACAGTAAACATCCCAAAGATTTCGGCCCAGATAATACCGGAACCACCTGGCGATAGCAAGCACTCTGGGAACAGCAAACTGGGGAAAAGAGCAAGATGGATAAGAGAGAAGGCAAGAACATCCAGGCATTCGTCTGCCTTTTGATCTCTTTTTCATATTCCATTATAGAGTTTGGCTCAGATGGATTTGCCCCAGCTTCTGACCAGGTAGTGGCTCCCTCAGCCAACCTTTCTGCTCTTGCAGATAACTCAGGCAGTTGGTACTTTCCTCTTCCATTCTAAAGTGAGAGAACAGGATGGCCAAATGTGTCAGCTAGCAAAGCCCTATGGATGCAGTACTTTGGGATGCCAGAGTATAACTTCCTGCTCTGAGTATGTGGGATCAATCCAGCAGCACCTGGGGCTGCAAAGCCCAGGTAGGAGGCGAGGGAGAGAATTGGAGGAATTGCAGCAATTGGCAAGTAGTATAATTTAGAAGTACCTTAAAGAAAACTTGCAGAAGGAAGCAAATAAACTTTGAATTGTGTGATTTGAAAGCTGAGTGTTATAGAGTGAAGGCAATCTGTGTGTTCTCCATGCATGCCCTTTGTCATCTGCATGCCCATCTTCTTCAATATGCATAAATAAGAACTCTACTGGGAAAATAAAGCAAACATCTCTTTACTTGAAGTGCATAGTTTAGAAATGTACTTTTAATCTCTCTACCCTGAAGAAGTTTTTTATTATATTTCAGCTTACAAGGCCATAATAAGCTATTAAATATTTTGCAGTACAGTTGAAATTTCAAACTACATGTTATTTAAAGTGATAAGCACTCCTTTCTACTGCTTCATCAGAGAAACACTTGTTCAGATTGACTAAATTCCACAGAGATTTACATTTCTTATTGGCCTTATCCAGACCTTTAAAGGCACCCTTTAAATACTTCGTTCATTGTCACAGGTGGAATGAAGGCCGTCTGCACATGGTCCCTGGAATGGGAACAGCATGATTCAGAGGAAGATGCATGATGTTGTCTTTGTCAGCGCAAGTCCAGGGAGTGTTTCATTCCATATGTGGCTTAGCCATTTCAGCAACACTTGTAGTGTAATAATTTTTAAATGAATGACAGAGGACACTTAATTCCTACCTTCTGACTAGTAGTAGGAAGGAATAAGTTAAACTGAGGGCATCACCTTTGAAATGCAGAGACTTGTATGTGATGCAACAGTTCCCTGCCAGAACCAACATGCACTGCACATGAAGCAGAGGTCACAAGTGTCTTCCTATTCCTGCCTCACACATTACAAGGCAGGAGGATACATCTTGGGGTCTCATCTTTTTGCTTCAGCATGATTGGTGCTATGAGGATCAGCCTTCTGTGTGTCTGGCCATTGTCTCTGCTTTGTTGCTCTTTCTATTCCCTTTCTCATAGGCTGGCAGCAGGTGTTTTCACTCCTTGAGCCTCATCAATTAGATCATACATACACTTCCATATGAAGAAATCGGATCATCTGAAGCATGAGAGGGCTTTTTCAGGACCCTCCAATCTGACAGACAGCCTTCCGGAGAAGCCGTTGCCTGCCTTTATTCTTGACATGTACCATCTTTACAAAAAACAGTCAGTTGGTCAGGAGATCAGCAGATTAAATTGTTTCCCTGGCAATCAAGAAATCCAAGCAAAAACTAGCAAGCTAGCCAGAGTGTTTTCACACTGGAAAGCCTATGGAAGATATCAGTGGGACTAAGAAAGTAGGGGGGCTTTCAAACACTCTGAATACAAAAGTTTCAGGATATTTTCCACTTGAAAATATTTTCCATATTTGAAAATAACACAAAACACTTGCATTGGTATTGTGATCACATGGCAGCCACAGGCCTGGGCCTCAAAGTTGCAATCCACTTCTCAAAGAAGAGGTACTGGTGTCTCAGTCTGGGTTTTTGTGTTACACGGTAAGAGTGCAGTATTAATTCCCATGCATGAATTATGGAGGCAGACGTCATGAGCATGATTATAAATTCAGGATATGTGAAGAAGTGAGTTTTTAAATGGGAGAATGCTCATTTGCACAATAAAAGATGTGTTAGTGTTCTGTGTGGGCAAAAACACGGCAACAGCACATGCAAATAAAGGCAGTGCAGTATCTGTACTTTTAGCTTTGTCCTCTCACAATTCCTACCTTGCACATTATGTAATGCTAGCATGTTATTGTAATTTCATTCTATTACTAGTGATTTTTACATGGTATTGCATTAATGAGAGAAAAAAGATGATGTTATATAGACACAACTGAGGAGAGAAATATCAGAACTGTACATTAACCAGTAGAATTTGGAAAACTTCCCAGTAAAATGAGAAGTGAACTCTGGCTTTTCAAGAGCTCAGTGATAAAACAGTCTGAATATTTGGTGGATTCATGATAAAGAAATGGCTGTGTTGTGATAATGTAAGTATGCGTGTTGAAGTAGCATTACTAACTCACTAGTACTCTGAAATGCTGTGTTCAAAATACAGCCTTTTGAAATACTGTGAGACCATGAGGTCTAAAGAGCGTGAAGAGAACTTACTGTGCATTCTTTAATTTGCTCACCACAAGCATCATTTCTATTGCTTAAGGATCTGTAAACATAAAGGCTTGAATTGTATGCTGTAGGATCAGCTCCTTCCAAATAATAGTTTTACAACCTGTAAGTCAGCTAGTAAACTTGTTTGAGGATGTCTGTGGTATAAAAGGGACTGGGTTTTATTAATGCCCATAATTGTCACTTCTTTATAGCAACAAGTATAATTATTTACAGCAGAAAGGTCAATTTCAGTTTCATTGAGGTAACAGTGCAATAATTGCTTATGCTGTAAAAATGCTGTAATTCTTTTTTGTTATGCAGTAGAACTTGTCCTTGGACTTTTTACTGTGACTTGAGTTAGAAATTATGGTACGTGTTGCCTGAACATGCGTGGTACAGCTTCACGTGTCCTGCTGGCTTGTTCAGAAATTTCCATGGTCTTTTTCCTGTGAATTCTCACATGGTTCCCAGGTAAAAGAGTACTGATCCATGATTTGTTTAAGTACTAGCTTGTGTCACTGAGAATCCAGCACATAATGCTATCTGCCTTGTAGCAATTAATAGAAATTAATCCATGATAAATAAAGCAAGCTAGACCAATTCAAGAATAAAAGACAAAATAGATTATTTCATATCTCTGAAGAGATTATTTTTCAGTTTCATAACTCACTAATACTTTCTCATACATTTGGGGTATAATTAACAACTGAAAACTTTTCTGGACTGTTATGAGGTTCTGCCCTTTTATGTTTTTTTTAACCTTCCTTCTACATGCTGGCCTTAAGTAAGCTGCAGTGGAGACCATATGTTTGCATAATTCCTAATGATGGTCTTCTCTGTTGCATACCTCTCATTCTGACAGCACAGTAGCCTAGTTCAGCTGGGCTAGTTCTCTGAAAAGATCCTGTGGGCCACTGGGTTTTTCCAGTCTCCCTGGTAAAGGCTGAAGTCTAGCAGCATTTCAACCAGTGAATCATAAACTCTTGAAACTCATACCTGTTTCAGTGGCTCTGCACTGCTAACTTCAGTCCAAATTGATAAAAAATGTTTTTCTTAAACCTACTTACTAAAATGAACAGCTTGATCTCTGAGTATGCAAGGAACAGAATAGGGTCATTTTTTTCATGATCCCTTTCTAAGGTTCTAAGGAATGGCTACTGAATGCTCAGATTAACCTACTTGAGTTCAGACTTCAAGTATGAATATTTACTAGTGAAAATTTTATACCCAGCACCATTCTCTTGTACTGAGGCCAACTGGCTGAAACCAGTCCATATTCATACTGCAGAGCTCCCAGGCACTTGGTACCTCTTACAGACTGCTGGTTGGGAATGGGCCCTGATTCATGTCTAGAAATTTTGGGAAGAATGATAGGTGGCTGGTGCCACAGCGCTGCTGGGGACCTCTCAAATCATTTAACAGGGAGGACAGTGTTGCACATATAGGTTCAATGGATTTTAGGCAGCTCAATGTTAGCAAGTCTGAGCCATCAGTCTGTTTTCAAGTATCATTATGTTTTCAGTAAACCAGTAGAAACGCCTAACTAGAAGTACAAAGTTCCTGAAGCTCCTCCTAGGCAAACAAGAGACCTGAAGTCCATGGTCCTTTCCCATGGGAATTTTCTATTTTCGATGGTATTTAAATAAAAACAGAAATAAGGGACAGAATAAGGAGAATGTCCATTTGATTAGACACATTACTTCTTGAATAGTCTCCTGTTTCTCTGATTCTTCTTGTATTTTTGTTTTCATGCTAGGCCAGCCTCAGCAGGAGACTACAGTAGTGCTGTACAGATGGCTGGAGTGTGGGAACAGTATCATGAAAGCCTCTCAGGTTGAAAACAGTATTGAACCCCCGACTCCAGTTTCTGGAACATGCTAGAATTGTTAGGTTATTGTGGAAAAAGCTGGCATGACTGTCACATACCTCATGAGAGAGCTCAGACATTTGTATGTTAAGCAGATACAGATCTATACAGTAAAGTCCCAAATAAAGTGCCTTTTAGGTCTTTAAATGTAAGCATCTACTTCTGGCTGAATTTAGGAATTTCCTCAGTTAAAGTGTGTATTGATCATCCCATAGAGACAGTATGAAAGGTGCAATCCTACTGTCATGTCAGAGTAACCTCCTGGAGTTGCAAAGATTCATGTTTCTCCCACCGGGTGTGTACAGGGCTCAAATGTATTTCTGGGTGCCTGCCTTGAGAAAAAGAGTTGTTTAATGGAGGGACCATAATAAAAGAGTTATGAACATCACTGGAAATGACTGCATTGTATGATTTTTGAGAGACTACTTGGTTTGTACATACCCAAACTCAAATGCAGAACAACCAGAGCAGTCCTTGAATATGTAAGAAAGAGATGCTGTTGCTCTGTGCTAACTGAAGTGTGCCAGGGAGTTGTTTTCATTTTACTGTGTACTGTGAAAGGATTGAAGGGGGAGTATGTGAGTCAGCTGCATTTCCCTGAATGGTTGTTGAACAGGATTATGTGGGGATGTACCTTCCAGAGACATTTTAAGATCATTTTCTGACAATGTGTATCACAATAGCTGTATGTTAGTTTGTAGCCCCAGTGCTGAGTTGACCTATTCTAAACTGTAAAATTGTGGTTAGGAATTGTCAGGCACATAAAGCCCATTGCTGTCACTGGGAGCTCTCACTGTCGATCTTATTGTGTATTACTTGTGTGCACTTCCCATATTCTTGTTAATGTGAAATTATATTTTCCACAGTGGCTTATCATTTATGTCAGTTCTGTTTTTGAAGGTTTGAATCCCATTGAGTGCTAGGTGCCGAAGTGAGGTGTCGCAAGTAAAAAGTATGGTGTCACTTTTGGTATTTGTTTACCCATTTGCCTAAATAAGCACTCGTCAGGTTTGCAGGTCATAATGGAAACCGTATCTTCTTGGATCCTGTTAGTACGGAAGCCTTGGCAATGTTACAGATCAGTCTTTCTGTTCTCTAGCTATGTCATGTATTTTATATTTTTTGTGGTTCTTGAGATTCAGTTCTTTTTCTTTCATAAGTATTTAAATTAACTATCTCTTTTTAAGTGGTTCACGAGAGCTCTAAACCAGTGGCCATGATATAAGTACATGTTCACTGTGCTGTATTGTGAAGTACTGAATTATCAGCTGAGAGGTGACCTAATGACATTCTGAGTGTTTTGTTTATAGATGTAAAATATAAATATAACACATTATAATCCATTTAACAGTAATCCTGCCTGCAGCATTGGATTGGAATGTTGCACAGAAAATATGGAATAGCCTTCAAGATGAGATGCAAAGTTTGCATTTTATGAGCTAATAACAAAGATGCATGTTGTAAGAAAGAGGCTTTTTTTTGGAAATAACAGAGAAGAAGAAAATGTATATGGATGGCTTTCAGTATGACTGTGAATCATGAAAACATGGCATGACTGTGAAACAGGCAAATAGACTACACAGCAGGTGACATTTCCAGCAAAGGTGACAAGCTGTGAACACCATTGTACAAGACACTAGTAGGACCTCAAGTGAACTCCTGTGCCTAGTGCTGATCTATGAAGAAATAGCGGTTTACTGGCCCTACAGCAGTGGAGCATTAGGGCATAAATTGTCAGGGAAAACCTGTGTTACATACAGAGGAACCAGGAGAACTCAGCTTGTTTCAGCTAGCCAGTTAAGGCCAAGAGAAGGCATGGTTGTTTTCTAAAAATACATCAGAGGGATGAACTTCAGAGGGGAAGGAGAGCAATTGCTGTTCAGAGAGCATATATATATATATATATATATATTTGCAAACAGTTTAAATATAAATTCTCTACCCAGTGGTGAATTGAAACAGGTGCATATACATGTCAGAAAGGTGGTGCTAGTTAAGTTTATATAAATGATTATGAGATGTGGTATTGTGTGAGTCACACAGCACTGTGGGACCAAGAGTCTTTTTTTCAGTTTTCTGTATGTGACAACCCCACAAAAAAGCACAAACTTTTATCAAGGTTCTCACACAGACCAGGGTTGTCCCAGTGAAGGGAGCCAAAATTCAGCAGGGTTTTTCTCATACACAGAAAAATAGCACAGTATCATAATCACAACTTCTGCAACACAGAAGTAACTGGTACCACTTTATTGCCTTTTCTGTAGATTCTTTGACAATGATTCATTTTCGTACTGGCATTGACCTTAGGATTTTTTCTTCCAGTATTGTGCATTTTGAGCAAGTTTGTACAAACCCTTTATTCACTAGCAAACACTAAATGGCTGCATTTAAAAAGATTCTGTTATTAATACATAAATGTATGGCAGAAGGACTGCGGTTTCCACGACGAAGTAATTTAGGGCAATTTCTAACTCTCAATATAAATAATATTTGATTGAACCATTGTATGTGTACTAAAGCATTTTGATCATGCATTGCAAGCAAGCAAGTAAATGTTCTTACTTAATATTAAGTAATGTTAAAGGAAACAAAAAGATAAAGAGGAATGCTACATGGAAAGGGGAAGAAAAGCTACAGATGCACTGCCAGTGAAACACTGTCATTTCCCACACTGGATGCTGAAGGAGTATTCATTTTACTGAACATTAACGTGAAAAGTTTCTTCTGTTTTACTGTTCATTTTGTAGGAAAGGAAATCACTGGCATTTACAACAAGCATCATGACTCTAAAGCATTGCTAAGTAAAAGCTAATCTGCTCAACTGGATTACATTAAATGACATAAAGAAACATTAGAGTCACTTACTGGGCTCTACAGCTGAAAGCAACGACTTTAGTCAGGAGCAGTATAAATGCCTCAGCCTAAAACAGTCTCAGAAAGTGGTAGGATAGATGTCTAAGGCATTATAAAATTGTTGAACTTAGGGAGAAATTACCGTGGGGAAATCAGACAAGGACGGATGAATTAACTGCATTCTCACATCTAGAGTTGAAGCTGTTTTCAAGATTAGCCTCACAGGGTAGCAGAAGCACAAGGCCAAAATCTCATCTGTATTTAACAGTTGTGCTAATCCTGAACTGTGCAGAATCTTTTATCTATGGCCAGATTTCCTGTGGGAAGAGCTGTGCAATGTCATGCTGCCAAGGTTTCTATGCCACCTAATCCTCGCAGAGTCATTCCCAGTGCAGGGAGGAGCAAGAGTTATACCTTCACTGACAGAACAGAAGGTCAGCCTTGTATTTATCCACAGAAGTCCTGGGAAACTGGGGACCATGCCACAAAAACTGACTTGCTTTCTATGTCTGCCTGCATCATTCTGCACTGCTGATTAAAGTGCCCTGCAGAGCCTTTTTCTAGGGAAGAAAGGATGAAAATGAACACAGTAATCTCCGTTTCCAAATTGCTGGACTGGAACCCACTGCATTTAAGTCGTGGAACGAGATGATAGCATTGACAGGCAAGAATTTTGTTGTGGTTATTTTTGCTGTGGTCCTGCTCTCCCACAGCAGAGTCGGCAGGAGAAGTGTGTCTGTGCCTTGGGTTGTTTTAGTGATAACACTAGCCTTTGCAGATGCAACTGAAGCACAGGCACATGCTGCTTTCCACCCATCTCTCATGGAAACAAAGAATCTGGCAGGAGAAAATGAACAAATGAGACAACATCTTAAATGACCGGAGCAGATCTGTTTGAGCTAGTTTGTCTGTGCTCTGTGTTGTATGCCCTCATTGAATGGATTAAAACCTTCATATCCTCTCTGAGCGCTTTAATGAGCAGCAAACAGTTTTCAAGCTTTGATTGAAAAAACCTGTTGAAATTGGCTTGTGTATTCGTTCAGCTGCCTCAGCAAATATTTTTTTCTGTGCTGTGCACAAACCAGCAGATTGCAGAGCATCCTTGAAAAAAAGGAGGAAACAAGCATTCTCTCTCTGCTTAAAATCCACTCATTTTAATACATCTATTTACTTAATTCCCAAGCCCAATTCAGTGGTGAATTTCCAGTGCACAGCTTTGTAGAATAATGTAAAGATCTTATTCTTTTAGTGTTAACAGTGTCATTAATCCATTAGCTTGTCTCCTTCTCTAAATACTTCTTCAGTTCTCTGTAATATCCAGGCTCCTTGATCAATATGCATGTGCATATTATTTTGCATTCATAAATAAAAGCTGTGCAACTGTCTGTAGTTATTCATGATAGATTTGCAGTGTCCACACCTCACAGACACTCCTCAGAGCATAGTTACAGAATTGCAGTGGTTCGTGGTTTACTGGAAAATATTGAAGTAGAATATTGCATACTGTTTTTCTCAATAGAAATATTTTTTTTAAATTTGTAAATCCCCAAAGATGTTGCACTGTGTGTGCAGATCTCTATGTTGTGATTTTAAATCTATAAGCTCAGTCTATGTTTTTCTTACCTTTTGCAAACTGCATCTTTAGAAATTTGTAGACAACAGAATGAAAACCACTGCTCTAGGATGCAGCATCACACCTAATAAACAGAAATTGGGAGTTGAATACAGGAGAATGTGTAATAGTGTATCTTGTCATTTATGTGTGGATTTATATCTGAGGAAATATTCCTTAAGAATATCACATTATTTCTCAGAGTATTTTTTTCATTATTCTTATAATTTAACTCTGTGTAGCTACTGATCTTCTTTGTGGCTATTGAGGAAGAAACCTCTGATTTGAAAGGAGCCCTGGATTTCTTTGAAGGTAGAAATTACTTGGGCAGGTTCTTGCATGAAGACTGACACTTTTTTCCATTACTCCATTCCTTTTCATTCCAGTACAGTATTTTATCCTATTGTACCCAGCTACTCTGAAGACTGTAGAATGATAGTAACATAATATAGTATTTATTTAAAAGCAAATACTTGAATCTCAAAATTATTTAGTGGAAATGACATTAACACATTCATCCCATGTAGACTTAAAGAACTAGGATTGTCTCTGTCGAGTGGAAGATGGCCTTCCTGTTTTCTTGGGGATCCACATAAACTGGTCATTTAAACCTTGCTAGATCTATTCTTACCCAGTTTGGGAAGACTGAGTAGTAGCATTTTGTCATTTTCTATAATAAGCAAAATAACTAGTTTGTTTCTTCTTTGCACCCTGGTTTATGTAGCAGTATGGAACCAGGTGGAATCTGATGGTTCAGGTGCCATCAATAACTTTTCTGGAGCTCTAAGTGGGTTATAATGAATCTTTGCATTCTAGTCAAAAGCAGACCTACAGTTTTCAAGCAGTAGTGAGCTTTCTTTGAATATCAGAAAGCCATGCATACACTTCCAGAAATGCTACTTCTGATTCTGATAAGGTGGACTGTGCGATGGCACAGATTGTTGCATATTGGTTTGCATGTGTTCGGACTCCTGGGATTTCCTTTTGTTTTTTCCTCATTGATCTGTACTTCAGTACCGTAGTGTATCAGTATTTTCTTTCTCTGTGCCACATTGAAAAAAAAGGATCAGTCAGCCCTGCCATGGCTTTCAATTTTGTGTATTTCTTTCACATCCTCACTAATTTCATTTCTTTCTTAGACTAAATTATGTTTTCTTTAAAAAAAAAGAAAAACAACTAAATTATGTTTGCTTTCTTTAAATTCTTTTAATCTGTGACAAGACTTTACTCCTATTTCCATGCCTTCCTGTTGTTCTGTAAATTGGCCTTGGCAACCTGAAAACTGGTACGATAAATGGTGCAATATTGGCTTATGAAAGCACCTCTCTTGCTGTACCAAGATACTTTTATCTTCTACTTACGAACCTATCATTTTTCTGTGTTCTTTTTAAAAAGAAATTAAGCAAAGAACATAAAGCTGATTAAGAAGCTTTGAAATGGTCTTTGGATTGTTTCAAGTATCATAAATGTAAATTCATTGAAAGTCTGTTTTCTGGCTTGGTACCAAAATATATTGCCATAGTTTCAGCAACATTTGTTGAAATAGAAAACATTGTTAATATAGAACACAGTTCTTCAGACAATGAAAATCTTATTTTATGATCTAATGGTGCATTTTAGCCTGCAGTAATAGATAAGATGGCTCAGTTCTTGTAATTCACTACTGTGCATGGGATTTCAAGGTCATATTATTTGATTTGAACTACCTTGACTAACAGTTGTGTTTGTTTACAATCTGGTCACATTCTGTTAAGTCTTTGGTAATGCATCTGACTTCACACTCAGGTAAATTAAACAGATGAACAAAAATGCATGTATTAAGAAGTCTTAAAATAATTTATGTTCCACTGCTAGTATTTTTGAAAAGCAAGCAAACCAAAAAAGGCTTTCTAAAATGGTAGGACCACTTCTGCTACAGTTTGATGCTGAGAAACAGCCAATGTGACTGAAACAATGACTCCTGGAATACACTACTAATTCTTGTCACCATATAAGGTGATCATTTTGCATACCATGTATGATATCTAACTTTGAATTGCAACTGATGTGTCCTTGTGCTTGTTGCAAATTTATAATTACTAAATAGCAGTGACATCAAAGGAAAAATGCTCAGATAAAGAAATCTTTAAATCAGTTAAGTAAAAAAAAAAACTGCAGGAAAAATCTTTCATCTTGACCTAATTTACTTGAATTTCTATGCCTGATGTGAAGACTAATAACAGGTGGCCTTTTAGGGAGCACTCAGCTTGAGTCTAATGTTCTAGTTGTTCTTTTATTATCCCAAACTTCTATAACTAAAGGATTTTTTCACCCTGCCCTCTGTTCACAATATGGGACTGTAATTGAGTTCATATTTCTCGCCCAACCTTTCAGCTGTAATTAATATTTTATTATATCAGATTTTATCACTAAATAGCCTAGCAGCAGGGTATTGAGCCACACACCCGCTCCCACACACACGTGCACACACAAAAGCGATAGTGACTTATTGATGCCAAGCAAGTGCCATGTAATGAGTTATGGTTGAGAGAATACAAAATACATTCATGGTACCCAGCTAATATTTCAAAGCAATTTGGAACTGATCTTATCTTGATCAAACCAGGACAAAGAGACATTAAAGTTAGAAGTCTGAAATACTCAATGCTGTGTTATTATATCAGACATGTGGCATCTAATAAAAACGGTCTGTGCAAGACTAGCTATTAATTGTTTTCATTATTGTATTTTATGAGCAAGACCGGTTTAGGTCATATGTTTTTTGTACTAAGAGTTGCACACTGTTCTCTGAGCTGTGCTAAGCACAAACACCTCCACAGCATGACAGATGTAAAAATCAGAGCATTTAAGTTGATTTGCTATTTGTTCTATAAAGTGGAATAAACTGAAATGCTTTCCTTTCATTGCACTGTGTACTGAGGCAGGGTGGGGGAGTTGTTACTCTAAGCTATTCTGATGGAAATAAGGTGTTTTTAATAAAAATTTTGAAAGATGGGGGAAGTCTTATCATATAAATAAACTGTAAACAAGATTGGAGAGAAATGTTTCATAAACCTAGATAACTTTGATGATCGGTGGTTTTCATTATAAAAGCTTCCCACGTAATTTGTGACTAGCTGGCATTTCTGTTCTCAGCAGGATTTTACAGAAGTCTCCCTCCCCCTTTGCCTCTCCCTCTGTCTCTCCCTTTTTTCCTCTGCATCCTTCTCTTTCTCCACCTCCCTCTCACCCTCTTTCTCCTTCCCTCACTGGACTGAATAGGTGATTGCTGGGAAAAAGTACTCAGATTAAGACAGATCACCAGCAAGATAGGATAGAAGTTCTATTCTTGAAATGGCTTGTTAATTCTTTGATACCAGCAGAAATAGCCTCTTGAAATCTACCCTGGCAACTTTTTAAAAAAAATATTTTTATTCGTTTGTACATAACAAAGTCACTTAAAAAATGAGTAGGCCCCTCTTCCCCAAGGGAGAGCTCTATTGCAGAGATGGAAGAGCAACGAAGCCTCTTCAGATGGTTGGGAGAAGAACTGCAATGTGTTTCTGGTTACACAAAACCCATAGTCTTACTGTGGTGGGAAGGATGGCCTGGAAGATACAGCACTGGGGCTTGATGCAGATGGGAGCACGGTTTTATTTCTGGTGCAGGTAGGGACAATCTGTGTCGCTTTCTGCAAGTCAGTATATCATGCTCTCTCCATTCCTATCTCTAAAGTTAAAATACATGGAAATTGTCTTTTCCTCTCTAAAGAGGATAAGATATCTGTGTATGATTGTGAACAACTTGGCAATGGTGAGGTGTGCTGTAATAAGCAGCTGTATGTATAGGTAACTCTCTGAAGAGAATTTATTTCTTTTTTTAATTCAGTTTTTCCATGTTGGTCATCAGAAGACCTCAGAATAATGACTTTGCGGACTATTTTGTGGAATTAGTATCCTCATAATCTATGGTTTGCATTAGTTTTAAAGGCATGTTGTAAGCAGACTGTAAGGAATGTAGGAGGCATCCCTATTTCGTACTTCTCCATATTGAAATCAGTCTCAAAGCCCTGGAGGATCTGGAGCTTTAGGTTAATTCAGTTTAGACCAGCATCATTTAAGTTAGTGATACTGCTCCTTGGGTTTAAATTAAGAGCATAAAGCCTTGTGGAGTGAGATCAATAGTATCTGGTGCCTAGAGGGACTGAGTCCTTACTCAGTAGGAATAAAACTTTTCAATGGTAAAATGAAGAAAGGGAGTACTCCTTGGCTATTATTACATATCCAAGATCAGAATTAAACTTTCTGGAACACAACTAAGTTAAAGTTTACACCTTATTCCCAGTTTCCTGAGAAAACAAATCTTAAGTATGTTCCTGTTCAGCTCCCTGTCTGTTCCTTCTTTCCCTTACTAGTACTGGACCTCTTGGAAATTTTCAAGCACATAAGAAACAGTTGAATGTTACATAAATAGTAAGTTTCTCACATATTTTGGAATCTCTGTGAAAGATCCTGAATAGCACCTGAAGGATAGGCTTCATTTCATTTGGTCCATCAGTAGAGGGCTACAGTTCACATAACTAGCAACCTGTATGTAGCCGAGGAGCAGCCACAGCATGTGCTGCCTCTTTCCCAGCCAGTGTTTGGGAGATACTAAAAGGAGCTGAGCGTATTGAGGGGGAAAGCTGGGTGTCACAGATGACGTGTGGAATATAGGTAGAATTATGGGATGTTCCTGGGTACACATTCTGAACTCCTTGCTGTAAAACTTGTAGCGTCTTAGTCTATTTATAAGGCTTTGAAGCATCTTCTGTTTCAAATGGCATTTAAAAAACCCAGTTGCCTGATCAATATAAATGGGATGTTGTTGTCCCATATACATGAAAGAGCTGTCAGCAGAGATGTTTTATGTTTGCCAAAAATATAATGATGGCATACCTTTCAGAGAGACTGTAAGTTATGTTTGCCAGAGTTATTTATGGAAGAAGCCAAGTATCAGTTAGCAGTACAATTAAAAAAATACTCGGAAGATCATAGTGAGTGTAAAGAGTTCATGTAGCAGTCATTCTTGGAGGAAATGCCAATCTTAACTAAAGTTTATAAGATGATTTCACAACCATATTATGAAATAAAGTAATTTTATAAATTATGCATAATTTGTTTGCAAAGGGTATTTGATTTCATTATATTGGTATGAAATCAAAGACCTTTTACAATCATAGTGTGTAATTTATTAGAAACAGCTGACTAAATTGTTAAAAATGCTTTGTTTAACATGTATCTGTATTAGGTAGACTTCATTTTCATTTTTTCGTTCCTACTATTACTTTTTCTTTCACTTCTTGTTAAACAGGATGGTACATCTCTAGCTGTTTTCAGTACATTATTTTTCCTTTTATTTTCCTTGTATTTTCTTCTCCTCTATGTTCCTTGCTCATGTAGTCTTTTGTATTTCTGAATGTTTCATTTTTTTTCTAGTTTTGTTTACTCAGTTTTTCTTTCTCTTTTCACAGGCACAGTTACTTACCTGCAAACTAAAAGTAAATGTGTCCTTACAACCCATCATTCTAAAGATTTCCTTTTTTTTCTGAAACAAACAAGTAAAACAAAACAAAAAACTCAACCAAAAAACACTGCCAAGTCTCTGATGTCCTTAGCTTGTCACTTGCAGTCTGTATTTAGTAGCTCTCATTGATACAGAATGGAACACATTAGGGAAGATCTGTAGTCAAAGATATCTTTTGCTTGTCCAGTAAACACACAATTAATAGCTGAAAGAATTTCTGAATATACAGCCAAATGCTCTCTTGTACTATATTACACCTATAGAAAACTACATTGAACTCAGTGTGAAGCAGTAGTATTACAAGTAGGTTTAATTTTTTTTCCTTTTTTACTCACTTTGTTCTATGTAGGTCTAAAGACTATATACACAATTTCTATATTTTCTTGATATTTTTGAGTTATTAAGTGTATTAAGTATGGAGAACACAAGCCATTGTTTCAGAAAAAGTATGTATCTACTCATAGAGGTTTTTTGTGGCCTGCAATATTATAGAACAATTATTTTTTGGCAGAAGAAACAATAATTAAAAACTTCACCTTCAAAATGACAAATGGATAATATATATGATTACCTGTATAGAAAAAAAGAGAGAATTATGTGTTGCTAGTACATTGTGCCTCATCAAATTGATCATATCAGTATAGAGTAGTACTCAGTCCCTTGAAGAGTAGGAGTGGGGAAGTTCTATTTCAGGATTAAGGTGTAGAAGTGTATTTTACAGTTGTGAAGACATAGTTCCATCTTCATCATCTTGTTTGTGGCAATTATGACAGTCACACTTCTAGGCCAGTGTGGTAATATAACTCCCTAGTCTTAGTTGGGCACCAGTATTTGAATAAGTAGAAATAATTAACTATGGGAGTGTATAACCAGGGAAAAAAATTTCATGAACATTAATCAGGGATTAGCGGGATTGGGAGGGTTGAGAGAACAGTTTTGATTCCCTTGCCAGTTCACAAATCTCAGTGAACAACAGAGTAGTCTCTTGTGCTACAATTACTGTTGGCATTATGTCTAACCACCACTTATATATGTGTTGGGCAAATGGTTCTTATACATTTTAATATGTTGTTTCAGTAGCAAACTAATACTTCCTTTGAATAAGGTTATGTTAGCAAATGCATTAAATCTATTGATTTTTTGTAAAGGACTGGACAAATTTAAAACTGCAGTCCATCAGCATGCTGTATGTTGTAAAACAGAATACAGATTATCTACTACCGCTTACATGTTAGCAATCTTTTATTGTCCTGCTAAATAGCAAAGTATTGCAATCTGAAATCCTTAAAAGATTTTTTTCCTCTCTCTCCTTCTCTGACTTACTAATGAAACAAAACTGTATTTTGAATTGTCATTTGTGATAGCTGAATCTAAAGGCAGAAGCATTTCAGAAACATTCCATGAGTGGTGTATGGTTGCCTGCAGTTAGAAGGCCCTGACGTAGCGTGCTTAGGTTCTCTAAAACAGTGAATCTGTGTACTACGGAATAAGGCAAGAAGTTAAACACAGTGTTTCATCAGGACTATGTGGCACACATGTGGCCAATGGAAAGTGAAAGGAGCATGCATTGTAGTCTCCTTTTCCTTGCAGACTTTTTTCTAAGAATTTTTGGAGCCAAGGCTCTGATGTGTCCCATAAATCCTAGAGAGTCCAGATTTGCATTTATCAGTTCCTCTGTATTTGGAAAAAGCATTTGAGCCTGTGATGAACTTACAGTGGCTGTTAAATTGCCACTTTCAGACCCTATCTGACTCTTCTGCAATTAACATATTATATAGCAAATATTTTCCTTCTCAAAGGAATTGAACACATTTTCATATCCTCCCCTGGTGACTGTCCTTGGAGGAAAGAACAAGCATAATATCTTTAACTTCCAGTGAAATAATGCCTCCCATTTGAAAGATTGTCAGGATTTCCTGTATAAATCCATAGGAATGGTAAGGAGGGGTTTGCTTGGATGCGTTTTTCCTAGAAAATCCACTTTGTAAATACTGACTTTTAAGTCTCTGAGACTGTCCATACAAAAGAGTTGGGTAGTCACAAAGCAACCTAGAACTTTTACATTAAAAACCGGATACTGTTCCCCAATGGACTTGGGTCTGTGAAGATAAAGCTTATTACGACACCTGAGAGTTTACATTTGGCAGTACCTCTAGGGACTGAACGTAAGCTGTCTTATCTCCTCCTTTACAGCTGTTTAAGTATTTCTGCTTTGATTGATCTAAGAAATAGGGCTCCTTGCATGGCAGCGGAGGTGCTGTATAATATTAGTCTCTCTTGTGTTCACTCCAGGTCTGATTCCAAAAGATTTCTTCACTGACTTTTTCCCATGGGCTGGAAACTTCAGGTGCCAGTAGTAGTGTTTCTTGAGAATGAAGACAGACCCCACCTTCGAGAATGTAACCAGACTTATCTCTTGACCTGCAAAGCTAGTAAATAAAGCCAGGTGTGGAAGTAGAATCATTCCATTCAAGTTGCAACAAGTTGCTAGTACAAAGTATTTTATTTAGTTAGTTCCTTTCTTACATTTGTGAAGCAACAACTGTCCCACAGCGTTAGAAGTCTGCCAAAGATTGTGGAGGTTTTGTTTGCGTAAAACCACCTCACTTCAAATAAAGATGCAAACAAAAAGTTATAAGCACTTAAGACTCCCTTCACTACAAAAAGTTATAAGGATTTAAGACATAAAGAAATAGGCAATATACCTCTAACAGTGGTATGTCAAGTGCTTAAATGTGAACAGTTGAAAGAATTTTGATTACTTCTGTGTTGTGCTAGTGTTATTTGCAGCATAGCCTGCAAATTTTTTTATAAATTATATGTTATATAAATCTTTATAAAGATTTATATATAAATCTTTATAAATTATATGTTAATATGTTTCTTTACCAATACTTATGTTGTTGTTGGTGTTGGTACAGCAGCATTAATGTGGAGATTTTGTTTGATCTGTTTCGTTTTTCTTTACTGTAAGTTCTGTATTTTCATTTCTGAATATTATGTTCCTACAAGGGATTTTTTTAAGCTTCTTCACTTCTTTATTATTTTGGAAGCTATAGTATGTAATTCTGTATTTTGCATAAAGCCTAGAAAATCTCTGATCTCCCAAATACAGTTGTCCTGAAATAGAGTGAGCTACCTTGAACAGTCTTCTCCATCATTAGTAGGCATGCTCATTTGTTCTATTACTAATCAAAAACTCCCTGGTTTTGCTTCTAGTCCCCTGTTGAACAATGTGTGCTTCTCCCTTTGATAAAATATGCAAAATTCTACAGTGATCAGAGGGATGACTATTCAGCTGGTTCTCTGGATTTGCATCTGTACTTGAAATGGTTGTACACAGAGTATATTTTATTTACTATATATTAAATGTTCCTGGGACTCCTGACCACTGGAAATGCCTATGTAGCTGTGATGGTGAGACACCTGATAAACTGGGGACTGTTTATCACCTTTGTTTAATGCCACCTATAATAAATACACAGAGTCTTGCACAGTAGGAAGAGAGTTAGTGGCAATTTCTTGTAGCCTTCTTCTATTTGCCTGCTAACTGTAAATTATTAATATCTGTCCTTTAAAAAGTAATTTCCCTCTTCCATTTCAAGATACAATTTACATATAATTTCTAGTATTGTAAAATTGTAAGTTATAGGTTGAATTACAAGAATCTAGTGCAATATAAGGGCAGGAAGAAGTAGATCAAAATCTCAAATGTTAATCCATATAAATATGTTATGACTGTCTCAGAGGCAACTGATGACAGAGATGAAGAGGCAGTTATGTTGCATATATACAGAAAAAATTGTCCGAAGACTGTATTCTCCTCAAGAAGCAACGTTAGATAATAAACTTGCATCACACTTGATGAGCAAAGATATATGAAGATTTAGAAGGAAAACATGAACTTAACAACTGATGTTTAAAAAGAGCTTATGTTTTAAATGGAAGTAGGACAGAAGAATTTTCAGGGTCTACAGAAGTATTGCTGAAACTGTGGGGACCTTATAGACTGTTAGGGTTTGAGCAATCAGGTTCTTCATGGACATAAATCTGAGATAACAGGGTGGGGGTTGGGTTTCTTAATTTTGCCTTTTTGTTGGTACTGGTACATTAGTAGAAGAATGCAGTAAAATGATTCTAGCATGCAGATAAACAGTGCTGTGGGAATGAGTGAAATAATGGTCAAGTTGTAGATTAAAGGTCATTCTATTATTTGAATCTGTTCATGTAAAACAAAGCAAGCATGCAAGTCAAGATCCAGAAATAGGTATATAAAAAGTACCAGCTTTTTATAATTATAATGAAGCATGAGACTAAGAAGAGACTTACTACAATGAGCAGAAAACTTCAAATTAGGCTCAAAAGTGTCACCATAACAGTCTGCAAAAGTAGCCCAACAGTTTGCACAGCTGATCAGGGCACTCTTAGTGGAGTTTAAGAGCTTTGCAGGCTTTGTACATTTCCTTGGAAAAAAACCCACCTTTTTTCCAAGAAAAATAAGAAAGAAGGTCTTGAAGGGATTTTAGTTTTGAACAGTTGAAGCAGGCCAGGAGAATAAGAAAGTTTGCTATTCTAGTTCTACAGCTGGAGATCTGAGACCGAAAATTTTTAACTGACTTGCCTAGGATTGCACTCAGCAGCTGTACTAAGACTAATAAATAAATTCAGATAGTCTATATTCAGTCCCTTCTGTAAAATGAATTTTAAAAAATTCTTTATTGCTTCAGTTATGTGAAACATCAAGACTGTTTTAGACAAAATCAAGCTGACATTTCAATAATGTAGTAATCAAGATTGTTTTCCCTTTGTTTATGATTTAGGATTACTTTTGGTGGAGGTATAATTATAGATGCATAAGTTTCAATTAATAAATACGTAGATTGTGCATGTTAAGGCCTCTTATATGAAGAATCCTGAAGTCCATGCTTGTATCCAATAGCTCCTTCTTGGAAAGTTATTTTGTAACTTTGAATGAGAGTTTGATTAAACTTTGATTTAATATCTTTCAGTAATGTGGAATAATGTCCTGATTCAGGAAGTTACTAAAACCCGTCATTTCATGTACTTAAGAATACATATATGCTTCTTAAGTCTTCTCTTAAATTTAATTCTTGGGTTTATTTGTCTAAATATTCTGAGTATCTTTTATGACCATATTAACATGTTTTCTTTCTTCTTTCATGTCTCTTTTTGAACTCTGAAAAAAAAGAGTGTATTTATCAGACATTGACATACCCTTTCAATTTATGCAATCCAATTTCAATAAGTATCTGAGAAGCCTGCTAGGCCTAATTTCTAACAAAAATAAAGCTGTTATATTCAGTTTTGCATCTCTGCATAATCATTGAAATTTGGAAGTGGTTTGGAATTGTTAAAAATAAAGTAGCTTAAAAATTACTTTTTTTATTTATTTTCCATACACCTTTTTTAATCCCCAAATCTGAGGTATTTGAATCCTAGCTTAAAAATAATTCCCCTGTGTTCCCTTCTTAAAGCGACAGTAAATTTCAGTCTATATAAAAATAGATTTTGTATTTAATTTCCAAGGCATGGAAATTCTATAGTAGTACTGCATAATGTGAATTAAATTACATTTCTTTCCTTCAGAAAGATCAGTCTAAATTCTCCTGATAACTGATATGCTTTTGGAACCTTTCGCTGCAATGTAGAATTTATTTTTTGGATTACAGATAGGAAAACTTTATTCTCTGAATTGCAGAGGTGTAGAAAAGGAACAATGCAACTTCTAACAGGCAGGAAATCGGTCTAATACCTAACAGGAAAAATAGAGTCTGGGTTCAGTGCTAGATCAATTCACTAAGCTTGAACCCTTTTCAGAGTAGACAGTTCAGCTGTTACATGTTAAAGAAAGTAGTGTTAATAGTAAGAGTTAGAAAAAGCTTTTGGATTGTAATTGGGGTAATTTTTTAAAATTCATTAGCAAGGTGATCTCATTTTTACAAATGTAAAAAGTATCACTCATAAAATTCTGTCAGGTTTCCATTGACCCAGGTGCTCAGAATGTGTTAATTTACATCAGAGAAACAGCAGTGTGTGGGAATCGGCCAGCAGATAGGATTTAGTTATTTTTCATTAGCACTTGGACTTCGATGAAGGGGAACAGAAAAGAGCTGTTTGACCTTTCAGTGCTTAAATTATTAAAGAGCAAATAGATTTGAGGTCTGGATGCTTGCAAATCTAATTTGTCTTGTGGAGTAAGGATTAAAAGACATTTTGAGTTTGAAATTGCTCCAGTCGTCTTACTTCTTTCTTTAAAGTATCTGAGAACGAATAGATGGCAGGCATTGAAAATGTATACAAGAAGTAGTGCCTGTATTATAACTACACATAGATTTGCCACAGGAAAAGGAGCATTTTAATGGCAGATGTGTTTCTAAAGTATCTACAGTCTTTAGCTTTAGTCACTGAGTGAAAAATGAATAGAATCCTCATTGCAATCAGTACTGAAACTGGTCATCTTGCCTCATCTGGTCTGAGGTCCCTTTTATATTCAGTCCTGCTGCAATAAAAAAACGGTACTCTCCTAAGGTGACAGCCAGGTAACTTAGCTTATTATCCATTGTGCTTTAGCAAAACTGCAGGATTCTTATATTTGCTGCGGTATTGGGCACTTAAAAGGTATTTTTTCACTACCTTGCAAGACTAGATGTTTATGTCACCTTCTGCTTTTTTGTCTTCATATTCCATTTAAATTGGCAAATGGTATTTATTGTAGATTCACTGTAAATTAGTAGTTAGAGGAGGCAACATGCTGTCTTCAAAGTAGCTTGGAATCCCAGTTCTAAGCAACTCTGTTTTGTTCCAGAAAATTAATTGCTAAAATCATGTCAAAAACTGATCTAGAGGAGAAAAGCAAGGTTGTAGTATAGATAGTTCATAGCTATTTTTTTAAAAAATCAGTTCGCACACGATCAAAGAAAGATTGCCATGTGTTGACCTTCATTTACTACTCAGCATGGAATTAACTAATGAAAATCTTTCTGCTTGATATGAAGACTTTGTTGCACAGAGTTGTAAAACGTACAGATAGTGGCCTTCAAGTGGACCCTCAAGACACTTCTCTGTCTCCCTGGCTGTGCTAAATTTATGCATTGTTAGATTTCTGCATGGGATTCAATATCAGATCAAAACATTTAAATTTAGGTGTCCACTTAGAGATGTCTACTTGTGAGCCAAATATTTACTTATTATAGTCAGTAGAGCCTGTGAAGCAATTAAATTGATGCCATAGTAGACACCTTCTGCCTGCTCAGGTTCTTTTAGGATATGTAGCTCTGTAGATGTGTAGATATCTTCGTGAAGACAGTTAGATTTAAGTGTGTTAACATTAAACTAGAGCTCCACTGTGGTGGACGTAAATCAGACAGAAGAGGTATTTAAGGTTTCTTAGTGTTAACTTTTTTTGTCAGCATAGAAGTACAGAATCTCCTACTGAAGATGTGAGATCTTAAAAGCATAGTGGACAGGGTCTGTGGCACGTGGTCGGTAAGTCTGGTAAAAAGACAGTGAAATGGTTAAGAGAATTGGCCTCCTGGTGATATTTCACTATGAAGACTGCAGACTCAGCATTGTGGTGTCAGAGAATCATAGAATGGTTTGGGTTGGAAGGCACCTTTAAAGCTCCTCTAGTCCTACCCCCTGATGTGGACAGGGACACCTTCCCCTAGACCACGTTGCTTAAAGCCCCATTCATCCTGTGATGGAACAGTTCCACTGATGAGACATCATTCAAGCATGCAGCATTATCTAAACATGCAAAGGCATCTCCAGTGTAGGAGCAGTATGGTGGTCTGCTTGTGCGCTGAGTGGGTGAGGCTGCAGAGAGGGCAAGAGCTGGAGAGCTGTGTCAGTGACCAAGGCAGCTTAAGTCTAGCACAGCCCCAGCAGGTGCAGGAGCTCACTGGTTATGAGCTGAGTTGGTGTCTCTTTATTTCTAAACCAGATTTGCCTTCAGAAGCGGAATAGCCATAGCTGTGCGGTGACATGACTAAGCCAGTAAGCCCTGTTGGGTCCTGATGGAGACAGACGTGCAGAGGCTCAGCCCAAGTGTCCCTGTCTCAAGATGTGCCAAAGGAGATTTAGACTGGACAAAGGAAGAAGTTCTTCACAGAGAGGGTGATTAGATGTTGGAATAGGCAGCCCAGGAAGGTGATGGAATCACTATCCCTGAAGGTGTTTAAGGAAAGGCTGGACTGTTTAAGAAAAGGCTGGACGTGACGCTTAGTTCCATGTTTTAGTTGACATGGTGCTGTTCAGTCATATGTTGCACTTAATGATCTCAGAGGTCTTTTCCAAACTAATTGATTCTGTGATTCTGTAAACATAATCCTCTACCTACAGATGATGGACTGGGAACATGTCAGAAGACTGTGTAGATATTTCATCTTTAAGAAACTTAACCCACCCAGAGATTGCTGCTTTTTATGAAATACCAACTTGAAAGATCACAAATTGTTATTGAATTTGGATGATGTGCAAAAATGTGGACACATTGCCACTTTAACATCAATTACCTAGACTGACTTGCTTACTGAGATTCAAGATTCCAGGAGACAAATACTGATTAAGAATCACTGGTCCCCAGTGAAGCAATAAACTTGCAAGCCAGTCTCCTCTTTAGAGACATGGGCTTCCCACTTCACAGATTTAAAAGCACTGACTCAGTCTTTTACAGAAACTGAAAGGGTGTAATGATTGCACTGTTTGCATATACAGCGGAAATTGCAACATCTTCCTGCTCGAATGTCCATAGCACCTTTACAGTGGAGAGAGGTGGACTGTTCTCTGTGGGTCCCAGGGCGGCAAAGACTGCAAGTGCAAACTGAATTGCTTTGCAGAATACAGAAACACTTATAAATACGGTTACCTGCAAGATGTGTAAAAGTGTTCTGCTGAGTGAGAATAACTTCCATCAGAAAGTGTTTATTCTTGCTGAGCATTAGTCAATATGTCACTGAAACTTTATTCTATGTGTGCTTTTATAGTTATAATGTCAAACAGTTAAGCAAATGCTGTTCCCTATCTTTTTGTAATTTATTTATTCATTTTTATCTTAGTACTAATTTCATTTCATTTAGATAAGATAAACAGGTTAAGCAATGGAATCTATAGCTTAATCCATACTTAGGTGAACAAAACAAAACTTAATTCCAAATTATAATGCTAATTAAGCACGTTCTTTCTGTACAAGAGTTTGAACAAGAAAATGTTCTGTCATCCACTGTGTGAAAAGCTGTGGTGTGTATGGCTAATTTTGTTTTTCACAAACAAACTGAATTTCTTTGAAAACATAAATCTGTTCCAGAAATGTATATACCTGAATAATAAAATAACACTTTCTTCTTGTGTTCTTTGCTTTTGGAAGTTCTTTTTTTTTCCATAAATATTGTATTATGGTTTTAGAATGAATTGACTGCCCAAGTTTTAAAATAACCAGTGTGTTTCTTTTGTTCTTTCCTTTCTGCACTCTTAGTGTCTATCAAATAGTTGTTGAAGAAGAACGCCCACGGAGGACAAAAAAGACAACTGAAATCCTGAAGTGCTACCCAGTGCCCATTCATTTCCAGAATGCCTCGCTCTTGAATTCCCAGTACTACTTTGCTGCAGAGTTTCCAGCCAATGGTTTACAAGCTGCTCAACCTTTTACTATTGGTGACAACAAAACCTACAGTGGTTTTTGGAACACTCCTCTTCTTCCTCATAAGAGCTACAGTATCTATTTTCAGGCTGCCAGCAGAGCCAATGGGGTAAGTCTGACAGGCATGATTTTATACAGTCTCTGTGTGTAAATAAATGATTGGCACCGACTAGCAAGATGCCCAATTTAGTTGCTAATGAGAAAATGAAGTAAACGTGAAATTTTAACTCACTGAGTTTAAAAAATAACAGTTTTCCTAGCACAATATTGCTTAATGATTAAAGGTTACAGGAAAGAGGAGGGGAAAACAGCATATTTTGTCAGTAGTGAGCAGGCAAAGTAGTGTGTTAACATTCTGTCTTATTATCTAAAACCTATCCAGTGACCACGTTTGCCTGGCTTTTTTTCTTTGTTTTTGTTCGGTTTTGTTTTTTTGCTTTGAACAGGACAATGTTGTGATTTCTTTTGTTAAGTTTACGCCATAGTTGAGTGTAGGATTTAGCACATATGTCTTGGCATGTCCAGTCCTATTATCTTAGTTTCTAGTGCCTTCAACTTCCATTTTCTCATTTGATTGCCCTGATTGAATTAGAAACCACTTTTTTTTTTTTGTCCCCTTCTGCAAACAGTAGGAGAAAAAGAAGTAGATGGAACTGAAATGAAAAGTGTATGAAAAGATCTTCACAGATCATGTTTCATCAGACTAATTCTTCCTGGAATTCTTTTCATTTCCTGGACAGACCTACCCAGGGCCCTTCAATTCTTGATAACTTTGACTGTCTGTGCTGACAGCCTGGAAATGTTTACTGCCAGAAACCATAATGGTCCCTCTTTCACAGTGCACTGACAGTGCAGAAATGTGAAACACCATTGATTATTTTTTCTTTCCAAAATTGTCTCGGATGATGCCTCAAACTACACAATCTGTAAGAAAAAGAAAAATCTCCCAAGGTCATTATGTTGCCAAAGTTTAAGAGCTGAACACTTGCCTGTGCTCTTGTGAATATCTCTCACATATTTTCTATTTTTAGAGGAATCTTAAGTGAAATATTTATGTACCATACCCAAGCAGTGTTTGTCCATATTATGAAGGTGCTTCAGAGTTACCTAATAAGCAGTTAAATATGTAATAAAGCACATTCTTCTCTGATATTTTATCAGTACTTTCAAGAATAGAATAATGGATTACTTCTGTGCTTAGAAACACAAGGTGTGACCTTTGACCTTTTCCCTCTTTATTTGACACAGGAAACCAAAATTGACTGCGTCAGAGTAGCCACAAAAGGTATGTTCATATTATGTCATGTATCCTGTACTCAGCTTGCTGACCTTCTCCTCACATGGTCCGTGCAACCTTTCAGTTTATACTGCTAAAAGGCATCTCTAAACCTATTACAGAATTTTCATAAATTCATTTGCGTCTCTAGCTGAGATTGAGGGAATTTGTTTGTTTGTTTGTTTTAACAATGAATGTGTTACTTATTTGTGAAAACAGGGTTTTTAAAATATATTCTATGGGTTTTTATATGATCTCACAGTAAATGTTTTGGACTTTTATATATATACTAGAGTTGTGACGTAGCCAGTTGCAATGTGCATACAAGCTGCTTATCCATCCGTAGTGAAAAATTACCCTTTACTCATAAGCGATTATCTTATCTTAATTGCTTTATAAAAGAAAAGTGGGGAAAACATGTTCATTTTCATGGTACAGATCAGCTATATTTATTGGACTGTCAGCATATGATACTACCATTTTTGAAATAAGTTTGTATAACTGAGAGAGTCCTAGTTTTTATCCCCAAACAAGGACAGATAAACATACTGCTGATCTGTTTATCCCTGGGGTTTAGATCTGTCTGTGATTATCTTTGTAGTATCACCTTTTTAGTACGTCTAAAAGAAGTGAAAAAGAAGTGATGGAATAGTAGGATTATTTTTAGATGGTAATAGAAGAATAGAGAAGAAAGTGCTGCTGTGAGTAGGAACAGGTAATACCACCTTGCAGTTTGGGCACCTGGCAAGAGTATGAAGCAAAAACTGCTTCATCTCTATACCACTGTATATTGTGGGAGATCACGCTTGTCTCAGTGATTACACCTAATGCAGCTGATCCCACTATGATTTCCTTTACATGTAGACTTCACAATTCCATCACCACTAAGTCTAAATGGGATGGATGAGTATCTCATCACTTAAAAGTATCAGAAATGTAAGCATGCAGTTGCTCCTGTTAAAAGGCTGGATCCTCCCTAATGTGACAAATACATTTTTATGCCTCTTTGAACTGATTCCTGTCTTCTTTCCAAACCAAAGGAAGTAGTTTTTAATTTTAATTTACTAACTGACTGCTTACTAAAACATAGAAAATACCTGAACTAAAACGCAATATGATATAGGTGAGAGATCAGTTCCAGATTCAGTTGAAATCCTGTGTTGTTTTCGAGTAGCTTCAGAGATACCAGGAGTGGACTACGTTACCTCAGAAATCATAATAGGTGATTAGAGGAACGGATTTTAAATTATTTGAAGATTTGTATTCATAATCAGTAATGGATGTTCAACTATTTAAATTACTTGACTGACTGAAAATTCCTACTCTCTCGTTTGAGAAGCAAGGGTAACTTTGTGGTTTGGAATAGCTCCCATAGCAACAAGCTACTTTGAGCTAACCTATTTGGCAATGGTGATGTGAGAAACGCAACTTTTATTTTAAACAAATTTCCCTACATTTCTGTTTTGAAAGCATGTTTCAGAATTTTTCATAATACCTTTGCAAAGCCTGTAAAGTAATGAGAGAGGTTGTTGTGAGGACTTTGAAACCAGGACCCTGGTGCAAAACTTCCTTGGGGGACTTCCGTAAAGCACTGATTGCCATGCTTATCAACTGAATGTTTATACTATATATTTAATATGTATTAATAAAAAAAAATTAAATAGAGACTATGACATATTTTAGTATGATATTAATAATACCTGCCTGTACAGATGTTTTCCCTTTAGATCTAACAGACGTACTTAACAGAAAAGCAAAATTCTGTTCTCTCTTTGGACTTCCCACATTTGGACTAGAAAAAATAGCAAAAATGCTTTATATCTGTAGGTCAGAAGTCACCACACCTGCACTGGGACAAGACAGAAAATTGTCTTCTCCTGTTCACCTCCCGTTCTGTCCACAACCCCATCCTAACCAACAGCTTAGTGTAGTATTTATATTGTCTGTACCCCGGTAAGCAAAGGCTGCTCTGACAGCTGTGTCAGATTTCTTACAGACTTGCACCATTTTCCACTGAGATTTGTGACTACAGTGTAGCTACTAGACAGTAAGCTACTTAAGCTCTATGTGCTTGCTATGACCATCTGTTTATGCACTGTGGTGCTTCTTACAAATAAGATTGTGAATGCTCTCCAGTATAACATTTAGTTTTCGTGTATTAGCATTTCTGAAATGTTTGTATTCTGGGCTTCTCTTATCTTCAGAAGTCCAAGCTTGGTGGTTCTTAAAGCTAGAGGAAGTACTTTAGGCCATTCATGTGTAACACTGGTGAAATCTTCTTTTAAATGAAGGTCTGATCCTGAAAATACCTACAGCCTTGTGTAGGCCATTGGAGTTAGTAGATGTGCTCTAGAATTTAATAGAAATGTTGGAAATTATATGCTTTTAGGCCCTGATCAAGTCAGTTATGTATCTAATTTTGAGCACAAAGAATAATCTCACTGACTACAATGCAACTATTCTGTCTTAAAGTAGACATGTAAGTAGACATATCCAGTATTTTACTGGATAAAAACCTGTGCCGTAAAATGTAACCTGCAAAATAAACATGGTAGTGTAGCCAACTCTCTGCTTGTTTCTTGAAATTTTCTGCAATTCCATTCCTGTGGAATTTGAGGATTGCACCAAGTGCATTGGCAGCCCTTCCTGGGATCAAGGTCACCCAAGGCTACCTTGAAGCTGCTGCTCTGAGCCAGCTGAGATTGGCCAAGCCACCTCATTGTCTATACTAAGAATGCTTGGTTAACCTGTTTGAAGTCTGTTCTCAGGGCCAGTATAGCAGTTCAGAATATGTCATGAACATAGCTGTTTCACTTGCTGACTAGATTTTCTTTAATCATCTCACCTCCAGATAATGAAGTTGTTGGTGTCCTTAAGAGCTTCTTAAGATCATTGAGATTTGGCTTTATCGCTGAGTCATGCAGTGTTCATTCCATGGCCCACCATACAGGGTTTTTTGTTAAAATAAAAATAAATAAGTTAATATAGAGATACAAAGTGTTCATGCCCCAGACTGAGCAGAACGGTCCTGTACCTTGAGTACACTTTTCCCTCCATTTGACGTGAACAGGAATAATGTATGCGCTTTACTGTCAAGTATCTGCTCAGCTGGTGGACACTAAGCTGTGTTGCTGCATCAAAGTGCACCAGATAGTATATTATCATATTGACAGGCTTCTTAGAAGAGGACAGCCTATCTATAGAAAAGTACAGCCTAATTCTACTAGGTCAAATGCATGTCTAGGGTCAGTAGCTAGATAATGCTTTCTCATTCCATCAAGTATATTTTAAACAGTCTCAATTTGTACACTTTTAAGTAATGCTCTTGTTTTATGACCATTACATCTTTGTAAATGAAACCTCTGTTAAATGTGTTCTTTTAGAGATCATATAAAAATCCTAATTGCAAGTATAATTTAGAATAAGAATATCGGGTTTTTTAGAGCTGAAAGTTCTCCTACTTCTGATGAAGTCAAAGGAAGCTTTTGCCATTGACTTTGTTAGGAGAAGGATCAGACAGCATTTTCTTGTGATCTGGAGTCTTCTGATCTTAGTTTTCTGTAGAGAAAGGCTTCTAGGACCTCTGAGACTATTCGGTGTATATACAAATGTGGAGACTGCAGGGTTTCCACTCCCATTATTTTTGACAAGATAATTAAACAAACAAACAAACAAAAAACAGGAAGAGCTTTTTGTAGCAGTGGTAATAAAGGTTGTCATACATTCCTTGAAATATGGCTTTCATATACCTACTCTTTTTTCAAGCTAAATGACTATAAAATCTCTGCAGACGAAGTTGAAAACATTCCAAAACTCCTCCAAGTTTATTACTATCAACTGTGGGGTGGTTTGTGATTTATATTAAGACTGTATTTCCTGATATGACTTACAACACTGTCTGGATAGAAACATCTTGGTTATCTCCTAGGAACCCAGTTCTCAAGAGGGAGACATCATTGTTCTAATTTTGCAATATTGGAAGCCTTTCATTAATTATGAGAGAGAAAAGGATATTATAATATTTTAAATCCAATAGCAACAGTACTCTAGAAGCTACTATCAACACTGCATTTCAGTGTTGCAGAGGGATATTTCAAAATATTATGCAGCAGCAGTTTTGAGTTTAATTGTCTGCAGATGGTAGATGATCTATTTTCCTCACTCATTGCCACATTTCTAATAGCACCCAGGCTGTTCTATGTAAATGAGTGATCTTTCATATAATTTTGTCCTTAATTTTCCAATATTTTTTCTTTGCATCATTCTCCAGCTGCATCATGTTGGATCTGACCTTTTAATTTTTTTTTTATATTCTGTAATATATATGTATCACAGTGTGCTTAACCATTTAGAGGCAATCATAGAACCGCTGGAAAATTAAGAAATAACAGATTTTATTAATGTGAGCCATGGTAATAGTTACCTGTAGCCGACAGTGATTGTTAGAGCTCTGTCAGAAAAATCTGAATACTTCAGGCACACAAACAGTTCAGGGTTTTCGGCTTTTTCTTGTCTCAGTGGTAAAACATGAACTTGAAACTCAGACCTCAACAGTTACATACATACCTAATTAAAAGCGTGCCACCTCTAAGTGTTCATTCTCTGTATGCTGAACATTAAATATGTGTGCAGTGTGTGCACTTTCAGAACAGCAACCCAAGTGGGTACAGAAAACATTAACTAGCTCAAAAATACTTTACATAAAAATTATCTTAAAAAAAATTATAGGGAAAATGTAGTATTATGCAATAGGAAAATAAAAAGTGAAACTAGTTCAAGTTACCTGGAGAAGTTCATACTAGAGTAATCTGAATAAGCACTTAGCTTTCACTTGGAAAGTCCAGTGCTGTGACTAGCAGAGCCAAGGAGTCTTCAGTTTCCTCAAATACATTATATGTAAATAATGTGCTTTGAGTCCCTTCCTGAATGAAAGTCACATACAAAAGCTTATTAATTTGCAGAATAACCAAACTAACAACTGAAGATGAAAAGGAACTTGTGGGAGTTTTTTTTTTGTTTCTATTTGTAAGAAGTTCCGACAATAAACTACTGACCAAGATTCTTCTTGCTGGCATAGCTTCAGTCTGGCTTTTTTTTCCCTCATGCATGCTGACCTGGAAATCTTCCTTTGCCTTAGCTGCGATAATCGTGACTCAGCTTACAACACCATACATTCGCATCGCCCCTGCTGCAGGCGACGACCAACTAACAGGTCAGAAGTTCAAGTACAGACAAGTCATCATGCCCATTTTGTCTCATTTTCTTTGGCTCCTTTTCCCTGACAGTTTCTTCCTTCTCTGCTCCTAAACAATTTTCTATGTTAAAAGTTTCTTTTTGTTTATGAATTTTTCCTCAGCTCCATTAAATTAAATGGTGTGCTTGGCACGAAAACGTACACACACATCCCTGTACGTACAACTCCGCTGCATGTGCCCATTGTGTGTGTGATCTGTGGAATGTTCCTTCAAGCCTGATGTTGTGAAGAGATCTAGTCTTGCTCCATCCATAAATTAATTGAGAGTTTGAATATAGATATATATCTGTGTACCTATTTTTTTCTGTGTTATTGGATCAAGACACTAAAATTTCTAAATAATTTAGGCTCAAGAGTTGCATGTGCAAATTAGGACAAAGACCTAATATTAGTGGATTCAGATTTTTTTTCTGTGTAATGTTGGGAAGATCATATTTTCTGGCAAGATTTCAATATAAATAAATTAAAATAAAGAAGTAAAATTGTCATACATGAGTTTTAGGATTAAAATAAAATAATGTAGCATGTGACATATGAGAAGGCATAAGACTTAAGGATTTAAAATCTAATTGTCAAAGTAAACTCAGCATGCAAGTGAAACCATTATTAACGTGTATATGACTTGAAGAATGATTTAGAATATACCAGAAAATCTTTACAAACTTGGGGATATTATTCATTTTGTCGGAAAATAAACACATGCATAAAACCTTTCAGGGGCTTGCAAACATTTTCAAACAGAAGCCAAGAATGTTAAAAACTCTAGAATCTGAGGTGAGTGTGGTGAAATATGTAACAGGGGAAGTTAGACCTAATCCATCAGCATTTAGTGTCTGGTAAAATAATTGCCTTTTTCAAGAATTCTTGCATAGTTCCTTGGGAAGCACGTATATGTTGCTTACCAGGGTGTCCAGGAGATGAGGATGAGTTCGGATGACTATCATCTGGATACTGCTGTAGTCAGTAAGAGGCAGTTAAATGATTCAGCTTAAGATAAGAGGATTAGTGGCATCTCTGATATAGCTTTTAATTCTGGGATATGTGTTATAATAACAAAGTTGAGTGATCGATAATGCCCAAATTGCCTTGTCAATCAAGACAAAATTGTTGCATGTATATTTTTATTATATAATAACATATGAACTAACAGAATAACATATTTGGATGATGCTAGGAAGTACTAACTTGTTCTTGTTAGTGCTGCTTGTCAAAACCTTTGTCCACATACATTTTTATAGCTCAATTTTTTTTTTTTTAATTGACAAATCAAATAAAGCATTGAAGAGACAAAATCTTTTCCATATCCTTGAACTTCAGCAGTTTTTGATTTCTTTATCACAGGGTTCAGATGAGCTTATGTATTTTTCCATGTGGAGAATGAAATGTTTTTCTTCTCCAATTTTGTGTTTTAATTTGTTTTCAACGCAAAACTGGATAGCTATACGAAACACTGGAGATAAGCCTGTTCCACAAGAAGGAGATGACTATAGTAGTTAACAGTGAAAGAACAGAGAGATAGCTAGTATAGGATAACTGGTAAAGTATTTCTTTAGTTGCTTTGTCACTGGTGGCACTGGCAGTCTGTGACTTTTGTTTATTGTTTTATTTTTTAAAAAAAGTTCTACCAGAATCTAATTTTACAGTGAAAAAGAAAGTATCAGATGATACCTGCAAACAGCATTTATGGCTATCCATGAAATATGTTAGAAAGCCTTGGAAATCCCCTCATCAATTTCCCATCCCTTCTCATGTTTGAAAGACTGTGTGCTCAAAAGGGAAAAAGCATCTTCCTCCTTACTTGCCTCAACTGCAGTGAGGAGTGAAGAAACCTCAACCGTCCTGCGTTGTTGTCTAATAACAGCAATAAGGCAGGCTTTTCAACTTCAGGACAGTACAGCAGTAGTGGAATCTGGAGTATCCATGAGAAATCCAAAGGTTTTCGTAAAGGAGGTTTACAGAAGATGTACTGCGCATGAGGGAGCAGGGAGCGATGCACATTCCCCCCACATTTTTCTCCAATAATTTCCAAAATAATGGAAAGGATCTACATGCAGAAGGACTTTATGTGGAAAGGATAGGATTGTTGCTAACTAGTTACCACAAGTTCTACAGCTGTAACTGTTAAATAGTGTCACTCAGCATTTCCTCTTCAGTGCCTTTTCCTCACTTTTTTGCTCAGAACCGAAGTAATTACATTGGAGATCAAGAAATTACTTTTGTCTTTTAGCATTTGAGGAGATATATAACCAGGAGTGGGGAGGTCAAGGTTGGCATTTTCGGCGTTTTTTTCAGTGGGAAGTTGATGCTTCTTGCATAATGAAAATTTATAATCTTGGCTGCATCCCTGAATATCTTTACCAATTTTGAAAGGTCTTCCTCTTCAGAAATATGATAATACAGCTCAGCTTTCAAGCCAATTCTACTTGCACTCATTTTCTCCACCCTCGCCATCAACTCGTCTCTTAGGGATGCAGTGTATAAACAATGCGTTATTAATTTTTGTTTATCTTTCCTTTCTCCTTCCTTTTTCATATAAAAATGCCTTCCATTTATAGGATTACCTGCTAGTTGCCTTAAATATCTTGACAGCCACTCATTGCTTGAGTATACCTTTGCAGCCTGTAGCAAAGGGAACTTTTCCTTGCAGTTGCACTTAAATACCTACAGCATAGTTGTCCTTGGGCTATAGCATAAGATAATGAGCTCTAAAGGTAGCTGTGTGATTTTGACTCTTACAAACCAAAATAGGGAAATTACTGTTGTTAGTGAATACATTATTATCATTGATTCAATAACATAGTAAGTAAGGAATTCAAATTTAGGGGATAGCTTTCAGTGTGATCCTTTTGAAAATCAACTAACTTGAAATTCACTCAATTGACCCTATCCTCCAACACACAGGAGAAAACTCTTAACACCTCTCAGCCAGGAAAAAAACCTATATATACATGAAGCATAATAGTTCCTTGTGATACTGTCTCCTTGTTTTCATAAACAAATACAGAGTAACACTACAGTTGAAATCATGTAGAAGGTTATCAAAAAGCTTACCATACTCACATGTCACTGTATGATTTTAAAGTTGAATAACAAATTCATGTTTTTATGAAAGATTGAAATCATTTGCAGTTTGCTTCACTGTTTTGTAAGAGACACTTCGTGTAATAGGTTTAAATTGGCCATATTTGGTATTCACTTGGCCCTCATCTATTTTGTCTGCATTCTGATAAAATAGCATGCTTGGAATTATGATTAGGGTGTTCATTCTTTCAGGCATTTTCTTAATTGTTGAAATATGTCTGAACTGCTTATATTTAAATTAAAATATTTTCAGTTGTGATTTAGTGGAGCAGTCACTACTAGATATTATTAAGAGTGCTTTCTATAGAACACCCTTTTTACTTCTGCTTGTTAATTACACGTGCAGTTGGAAAAGAGAGTTCTGTATTGTACAGTCTTCATAGATTAAATTCTTGCTACAAATCAGATGCAACAAGATATGTCAGAAGTTTTGTAGAATAACTGATACTTAAAATTTGGGAAGATTTTTTTTAAAAAAGATAGTTGCAAAATCGTAAAGCTGAGATGATTTTTACCCTCCATACTTTAAGGTGAATGAGCAGCATATTTTATAAACACATTAAAAGCCATCATAAAATAATCCCAGTTGACTCATTCTGCCTTATGAAGTTAGCAGCATAATTAAATATCCAGATTTCTTTAGATGTGTATTCAATACATAGCAAGATTTATTGCTGTATTCTGGGTCAGATTCTGTTCTCAACCATTCCACTGTAAAAGTGAAAAAAAAATCAACTGAAATCATTGACTGATTAAACCACAACTTCATGGAATTCTTTTATGTCAAGGGATTTACTCCAGTTTTGTACTGTAATACTGAAAACACTGTTTGTCTATTAACACAAAAGGCAAGAGCAAGAATTTGAGGACTGTTTTGCTATTTACCTAGTTTGTTGTCCTTCACAATGCATCTGAAGTATAACAACATGGGCTGGACAGACTCTCATGTTCATTTTTCTCCGTTCTGAACCATGTAACATTGATATAGATGTATTCTGATATGCTGAAACTTGGAGTGCTGTTCTGGGTAACGTAAAACCCACTGTTTCCCGGTTGAGACCACAATGCTGTGTTTAATAAAGCTATGTGCAGGTATGTCTGTCTGCAGGTTGAATACATCATTTTAGGAGTTTATTCTTCTTGTGATCCTTTTGAACAACGTTTACGTCAGTGGGAGTTCTGGATAGTTATCCAGGGGATAATGAGCACCTATGTGCTGTATTGTCAAAGCCATATTACAATGCTGTAGCAAGGACAAGTGATGAGGAAAGCAGAATGAAAATGGATCTGACTCTCCAAAGTGAAATTTGAAGCCTGTTTTTCTGATGGCCCCAATGATTGTTGTACCAGTTGTTCAAGGATTCTGGACCTCTTGCTCAGCTGGGCAGAATGCAAAACAAGGAAATGTTCGTACTTTCTGCGGCACTGGCTGAATGCATTTCAATGGGCTGGAGTGTCACTTGTGATTTATTGCCCATTTTTGTTCTTTTATGTGTTACATTTGTCATTTTTGCAGTGACAGTTTCATCTATAAAACAGTATAGTTACAAGAAAATGTTAAGAGGATACAGGAGTGCCGTGGGAGCTGCTGTTTCCTTTCCTCCTTTTTTTTTCCCCCTAGTACGTTACAGAGTCAAATGTCAGATTTTCTGTAGGACAGTGCAGCCAGAGCATCTACAACTTTAAATGGAAGTACATTTCCCACACAGTACCTGTAGAAGAGCTAAAGTTTATAAGACCTAGGAGGGCCTAAGAATAATGCTGATAACAATTCACAAATGGTGAAATAACCCATAATATAAATACAAGCCCATTCCAGCTGCAGACAGTGGAGAACCTGAGCTGATTAGAAGTCAGTTACCAGTGGGATTCCATTAGTGATATTAAGCACTCCACTTCATGTTTTACAGTAATAATAGTAATTCCTTTAAGGTTTTCTGAAAAAGAATTCTCAGTCTTACTTTTGAATGTGTTCAAGTAACTGCAGAAAAGCCAGAGGCTCTGAACAAGGTTTCAGGACCTCCTCCCATTCAGTTCCTGATACTCTGAACAAGTTGGGTTGGGGACAGTGGGACCTTTGCAACTCTCCTGCATAATTAGGAGAGTAGAGAGAATAAACTGCAAAGGGTCATATCAGCAGTTCTGCTATGGCCATTGATAGTTATGGTTGGCCAGGAAGGGATGGGTTCTTCAGCTACCCAGCGCTCTATTGCCAGAGCCACTGGTGTTACAGACGTGGGACAGGAACAGCTGCAGAAGATTCCATGACCTAGAAGAAACTATCAGTCTTTCCTTACCCTTTAGGAAGGACAAGTAGCCTAATTAGGTATGTTTTGCACTGTGGAAGCAGTTTGTCTTTTATTCAGGTGAGTTAAAAAGTTGGTTGCCACAGAGGTAATAGTCAGTCATTGCAGGAGCTGTGTTAAATTCCTCAAGTACAAAACCGATTTGGAAATTTGAGCAATCCAGTCTGAAGCTGAGAGAAAAACATGATTCCAACTATCAGTGTCTGATATCTCTTTCATGGACAGAGTAAGCCAAATTTAACTTAAGCCACTAAAGACGGGTCTATTTGGTTCCTCCTATCTTGAAAGGTAGTCTATTTTCTTAGTAATGTGTTAGGATATGTGAGGATCTTAGGATAATGTGAGGCTCTTTGAGGTTGGACTGGGGGGAGAGGCCACTTTCCTTAATCTCATTGTGGAGAATGGAAACACAAAACCCAGTCATGAGAGTAACACTATGAATGAAATGACCAGGAGAAATTCCTAACAAACCAAAGGAATCTCTGCCATCTGGGTAGTACTGGCACTGCTCAGTATCACACCTAATCCTAAATATTTCAACACCAGCAATGTATAGAGATGAAGAAAACATAAAGCAAAAATACCAGTAGGTGATTTCTAGAGCATGTCTGCATGTCATATAGTGTATCACTTCATTTCTTTATTAAAAAAACTATGCCTCTGTTTTTTACATTCAAAGCAGAATATGTTTTGCATGTACCACAATTTAAAATTAAGGAAAAGAGAGAAAAACCCAGCAATACAATTAGTAACTAAAAAAGCCCTGTGAATTTCAATGTTTCCTATCTGTAGTTGTTGACTGTATTCATAAAATGATAAGCAATTAGAATTCTAATTTTAAATAAAATATCAGACCAGTTTGGGTAAAATAATCTGTAGTTCTTAGAAACTCCAGATCTGGTATTTGTATCACTGAGGAGTGATACAATTGCACATTACAAATGCGTAATATACTATTACATGGGTTGCCTCTGTGCTAATGTATAGATGAACATTCAAGTGTATCAAGGTTAAATAGAGTAGCACAGAAAAGAAGAGAGTAATACGGTCAGCTTTAGTTGAAAGTTACATCACATACTGCCTTTGGCAAAATAATGTTTCAGCAATTCACGCAATTTAGATTCCTTGAAATAACTGAAATCTTATTAAATATCTAAGCTACTCAACATTTGTCTGCTCAACACTATGCAGGCCATGACTGTAGTTACTGTTGGGTTCTAGACACCTTCTTCTTCAGACAATATATTGAAAATGTCCTTTTCTGCAGTAATGGGAGTTTGAGTGCAAGAGCTGATGATTTTAGAGCTCTGGGAAAGGCATGAAAGTATATCCATGCATTTTCATGTCTATTTTTGAAAAATTTTGAATTTTCATTTCCTTCTCTTAATCTGGTTTTCTGTTATTGCTGACCATTAAGAAGTTTTTGTTTACATAGAAAACTCCTGTGCAAATGAAACTTGAGTCACAGTTTTCCGTAAAAGTGAACAGAAGTTGATGTCTTGTATGGTTTCAAGCTGTCAAAAGGTGAAATAAGTATTATCAGGTTTCTGTTTCATCTTTTGAGTTCACATCAGAAACACAAAGGGAAATGGAGGAAAAATGGCAAATTGTCATTGTTCAGAAGCAAAGTATCCTTTAAATCTTTTTGAAGCAAAATAGTTGCACTTTTCAGTATGTTATTACTAAATTAGACCGCTTCTGGTTGTGAGTAAACATGTCAATAATTAGAAGTGAAAAGAAGTGGTGATAAAAATGACTGTTTAAGGCATTCTTGATAAAATTGGGAGATAAGGAGATTTTCCTTTAACCCCTAAAACTTACAGGAAATATATGAAAACTAAAATGTATGTCTGTGATAACTATTCAGAGGAGGCTTAGTCTATTCTTGTCCCTGTACTGTAATATTAATGTGTTCAGTGTTGTTTCAGTCCGCTTTTTCTATTTGCAATACTGTAAATGTTTCTGAAATGTGAAGGAAAGAACTGCTACACTGTATCAGCACAAGGACTGATTTAGAATTCTGTGGAATTGTTTTTCCTGTGTTGTGCAGATTCTCCTTTCTAGTTCCTCTGGCTGACCTTCCTGCCCCAAAACAGTGTTGACTCTGGAATGCTTTAAAAGAAAAAAGTTTTGTGTCTTTTTTTCCTACTTTTTATAAATTTATCACAAATACATTTTTATATTTCTGCATGCGTCATTATATGTATAATTCCATTTATTTTTTAGTAGAATAGACTGTGTTATGCTTTGTTCCAAGAAAATAGATAGATAATAAGTAATGTTAAGTAAGTTTCAAGAATGTGATCGTTTTTGAAGGATTTCTGAACCCTCTGCATGAGGGTTATGTTGTGAAGGGAGGCTGGTAGTGGAAATCACCAGGAGTATCAGCCTCACCTGTGAGCCAGTGGCAGCACAGGCCAAAAAATCCATGGGTATACAGACCTTCCACAGGGATTCCTATGCTACATTGTCCTTCTGCCCCCTCCTCCTACTGGCAAAGTAACCATGCCTTCACTGACTTTCCATTGAGAACGTCTCACTAGTGTTCCTGTACTTTACTGCTCAGTTGGCAGAATGACCAGAAGACGGACCTTCACTCTGCTACTTCCTAGCCATAGCTTCAGGTTGCTTTATTTCCATGATGGATGTGATCCCTTGCATTCATGAAAGGAAAATAAAACTGCTATGTTTGTCTAGGTCAAGAACATTTAATTCTGTAGCTGAGTTTCACCTTGAGTAGGTCAGCTCCAGAAACATTACTGTGATCTGACTTCATGTCTTCGCTGCTTGGTGGAGGCCAACTGAGTACTACAAAGCCACATTTTACCTCATCTAAAGAGGGCAGAATCGTCTTCAGGCTTCAAGTCCACACCTTTTCTGTTTCTAGAAGATATTTCAGTGGTACCTGATACTTTTTGACATGTCTCAGTATACTTTCAGGTGTTAAAAGCAAGAATAAACATGAGGTCTCCTTAGGCAAATGTCCTTGGTGTGTGTGATGATAAACTGTCCATTGCTTCTATAGGGATGGCCTGAAAGTGGTGCTGACTTGCTTAGAAAATGCATTGTGTATGAACAGGATTAGTCTGGACTGACTGCTTTCATTTGCTCAGAGCTGATTTGAGAGAGTTTCTCTTCTACTCTGAGTACTGTTGGTTTGAGGTTATGTAGAGAACCATTAAATCAGATGGTTTAGGTCTAAAGGCTCCCCTCATTGTATGTAATACCTCTATGATTTTTGTTCACAGCAGTCAGGTTTATAAGATGCAGTTGTGCTTCCCGTGGCTGCAACTGGGACTTCTTTCACGCAGCATCAGCTGCTAACAAGCCCTACATTTCAAAGTACTGAGACACCTGCAGTTTCAGCCTTTGTTGGTGCCTCTTTCTCAGACCTCATCCTTTTTCAGTATGAGACCTGCATGTATATGGCTAATGGGATGCAAGTATGTTCCCATTACTTCTCAGTCAACCTTCATCAGAAATTTGCATCTCATGACATCATATTGACCTTTGTTGTGTTCGAGTAGTCAGAGAGTAGTTTGCCAAAGTTTGGCTGAGTTTCTTCTTTCTGTAGTAGTCAGGAGAATTTTATCTTTTATTTCAGTGGTGGGATCTGTCTTTCAGATCTGCTGCTGTGACTTTTCCTTTTGTTGACATAGAAGTCTGTGATGTGCACCATTGTGGCTGCTTCTTTGGCCACACATAGTACTTATAAATATGTAACCACCCTTTTTTCTTCATAAAATAGTCTGAAGTGTGTGGGAGTACCCTTTAGGGGCATTTGAAACCTGAAGGTTCCAAAGACTTTATATTTTTTTCCTTAGTAAATTATTTATTTCCAAGAAGGAGATACACTCTGTCTGTATATTTGAGACTTGTTAATAATTCCTGGTTGTGGTGTATCTATTGAGTATGCTTTAAACATCCCTTAATGATCTCAGTGCTATTAAAGTCTGAGGTCTTACACTTTTTTCCAGAATGAATGAGGGCTTCCAACTCCTTGGATACCTACTAGAGACGAAAATTTTAATGAATTTTTAATTATTTAAATTTCTTTGATTAAAAGAAAAGGGAAAAGAAGAGCTAGCCAGAAAGATGGGTGGTTTTGTTGCAAAGGAGAAAATGAGGTGTTTATCAAGACTTGCTTGTTTTCTTATGAGTCCTTAAAAAAACCTCAGAAAATCAGTCTCCAGAAAAATCCAGTCTAAGGAGTCGGGATTAAAATCCTGTTAAAAAGTAGATTGTGATGAGACCAAAAGATATGTGTCCAACTGGGAACTTTATTTGTTTCAGGCATGTTTTGTAAAGAGTGTTATTATTCCTGACAACCAGAAACACAGATGTTTAAGCAAAAACGTCTTTCTGCTCACATGCACCAACAGGAATCATCCACCAGTGAGAGATGCAATTCATTTGATAGTCAGTTAAATGAGTCCTATTCGTCAGTGAAGTAGTTCTTTGCATTTCTTTGTCACCTATATTTACATCTTCCTAAAGAATATCACAAACAAAATTAATAATTCATAATTATTGTTGCATAAGTGGAGCCTTATTTTGATAGTCCCTTCTTACCACAGTCCTTCTAACAAGTCTATTCCTTCCTGAATTTAAAAAATACCAAATAAAAAATGTACCAGATCAACATGATTGTCATGTGGAAGTACAGAAAACTTTTTTTAGGAAAAGAGGATCTGTACACAGCAATATGTATTTTACTGATGATCATAAATTGAAAATGCTGTCCTACTAAAGTGTAAGTGCTGCTTGCCCTTTTTCCCAGACATTAAAAAAATAGATCAGTGAGCTCTAGCACATTATAGGAGAGAAAATCAGACTACACTGATTTCAACACTTAAACAGCTCCTGTGCTTAGCAAAACAGAAGGAAAACATAATCTCTGCCATGTAGAAAGATCAGTTTATACATGAGCATTTCCCGAAGAAAGCAGGAACAGAAAGGAAAAAGTACTGTAAAAAGAAAAATAAACAGAATTTACTCTGAGACATTTACAAAACCAATATATTTGAGATGTGGAGAGAAAATTGAAAAAATACTGATCAAAACCACCTTCTGGCAGAGTATTCCCTGCCCAACACCACCTCGTAACTTCTCCCATATGGACAAAAACCTTGCAGTTTTGAAGGAGAAAGAGGAACACTGATTGGAAAGTTAACAATGAGGATGGCAAGGGAAAACTCACCCTTAGCTGGCATTCTACCAGGAGTAATAAAACAAAGACTTTGTTAAGCAGAATACATGCTGGCTAGCAGATGAGGACTGAATGCCAGTCACTTACAGTATAAACAGAATAGCCAGGGTGGTAATTCATTTCATCTACAAATCTGTATGTGTTTTGGGTCTTCTCCAAGACAGTCTCAATGCTGGCATCTGGAATGAACTTGAAACTCAAATTAAAAAAAAGCGTGTTGGACTGGCTTGTCTTTTCACAACATCAGTAACGCTGCTACGGATTTAAAAATGAAGGTACCATTTTCTGCAGCTGTGGTTGAGATGAGGGTAGAAATGCTGAGGAAATTTCTGGAGGAAGCCTGTCATTTTGCACTTAGTGCCCCATTCAGGTGTGTTTTGCAGTTTGTGATACAGGACTGAGTTTCCTGTTGGTCATTTGACATTTACAAGAAGGACCTATCTCTGTGGAGCTCCCTTTTTCATACCAGTAGCACAGACATATTAGTGTACTTTCTTACTTTGTCATATGGTCTTTTATCCAGCCTTTTACTTATGGCACCTCTGCTTTTCCTACCTTTATGTTTATGAACCTTTATATGGCTTCCTTCCCTGAAACACCCCAAGCAACATCATCCATAAAAGCATTACTCTGTCCCTCAAATCACTCTTGAAGTTCTGTTTCTACTGTGATACCAAGTGGAAATGCTGAGTGATACCAGCTAGCTAGAAAAGCAGGAAGGATAGAGCTGTTCATTTATTTGGGTATTGTAAATACATTTTCTTATGTGTTGTTGCCTCCCCCTTCCACGTGTGATTGCTACACATACCTGTTACAGCCTAGTTCAGCTAGGCAGTATGCTTTTAGTGGCAAAGATTGCTTTGGTGTGTGCCTGCACTGTTCTTAGCACAGTGGGGCTCCCAGTGTGATGTACAGCTTCTAGATCCTACTATCATACAAATAGAGAGTAATAATGATAGTTGCCTTTGTAATTCGTGTTGTCCTTTCAGAGCATGGGCGGAGTCTTTAAAAGCCAAGTTCTCTGATCTTTCGGTCTTCGTACTTTGTGGCAGGGACAATAGTATCCTAGTGATGGGTGTTCCAAGGAGGCATAACATTTCTCTGCCTCACTTCTGCCTGTTACCATTTTGCATGATTTCTGCCACCTAATCACAGTGCAACTGTCACACAAGGGTATAATACTTCATTTTCCTGACTCGCTCTGTGAAATAACTCAAAAGTAGGTGCTGAGATGTGATAGTTGAATCGCACTGCCTACATAAAAATGTCATGGGCTAGTTACTAACTCAAAAAGTTTGTTTCAAGTTTGACTGGAAACTAGGACAATCTGAACTAACTGTATTATTACTTTAAAGTCTTGTAAAGTGAGCCATGACATCAGTCACTGCAACACCTGTGGGTGAAACGCAGTCCAGGTTTGGAAGTGAGTTATCGAGCAAGTACCTTTTGAGAACTTAAAGCTGCAGAAAGGAATAGAAAAATCAGTAAGAATGGTCAGCCTTGAGTGGGAGAAATATAATGAGACTGGTCTAATTAGTTAGTGGAAGGGATTATTTGTTGACTCAAATAGGAGAAGAAATATCTGTATTTTTTAAAGATTGCTTTAGACAAAGAAACCTACAGCTGGTTTTTAGTAGTAACATCTCTATTCTTATTCCTTTCTTTGAAAGTATAACCAGCAGCCCCTAGACTTTTGAGACATAGTTATTTTATTGGTCAGTCTATTCTATATAGTAGTAAGTCATAAGTGCATTTTTTTGGAAGAGACTGAGAAACATTGAGAAGCAAGTCCACACTTTGTTCATTTACAAAGAGAAAAGGAGAGAGACTTTTTATTCAGCTTGGTAGAAGTCCATTTTTTTTACTAAAGAACATGTTCATTGGTTTTGAAAAACAAGATAACACTTGCATCTAAGTAAAAAGAATTATATTTTACTTGTCTAGTTCAGTCAGTGAATAGTCTTAGCTTCCATTTTGAAGAGTAGTTCTTCACCTTTTCTATCCATGAACTACCTAGTGGAGATTATTCTTTAGAAAGTCTTGATGTTGATCATTAACATGATACTTGTGCCTTCTGAGTGAAAAAGAAAAGGGAAATCTTCCACCCAAGGAAGTGGTGGAACTAGAAATTCTTCAAAAAGAGAGAAATTTTTCTTACCCAACCTTCTGGCCCATGGTACAGAAATAGAAATCTAACTATACATAAAGTAATTTAAGAATTCAAAGTATAACAGGCACTAAATATTAGCAACTAGAATATAATTCAGTTCTCAATCTGAAGAGAAGGTAAGATGTTATGAAGTGGTTGAGTAACACTAAACTTCAGAGAAGGAGGTTCCAATATTAAGAAAAAAATTAATGGAATATGTCTTGAGAGTAAAAAATAAGTGAAATACTATCTTCAGGTGTTACATGAATACTACTTAGAAATATTGTCACTGGGGCTTGTGAAATACTGAACGAAATAGGACCCATGAGGAAAAGTCATAAATCAGGCCAGCTGAATACCATTCTTTCTAAGTGAAGGGAAAAACAGATTTTTCACATTTTAAATGCTGTTGTAGAGATAGCCCCAAAGAATGGGAAATAAATGAGTAAAGGGGAAATTAGAATTGCTTAAATTAATTAGAAAAGGAAATATCTAAAGGTATGGAACTAAGCAATGTTACTTTCTTCCACTTTATTCAGCGCACAAAGCCCGGGAAAATACTTTGCTGGGTTTTGTGACACCTTACGGTTTATCTGTAAGTGTATCTGTTTTTCACTTCTGGCAGAAGACACTCTAGCTTGTTTTCATCAAGTAAAGACTTTCCAAAGTCAGCACCTTAATCCTTTTTAAACTGGTAGGAAACATTTCCTTGTCTTTTCATTTTCTAAGCAGCTCCCTTGAGCTGTCCTGCACTCGCTGCTCTCTGCTGACCTATTGTCTTTCTAGAGAAGTGACACAGTGTCTGTGTCAGTTTGGCCTTGATTCTTCTAACTCCACTAGCCCAGACAGTCTCAGTAAAAAAAACAGAAGTGAGGTTATTTTACAAGGTTTAAAGTCAGTCTTCCATATGCAAGAATCAAACCCTTAAAACTAAAATGAACAAAAAAATTTGAATAAGTCATTAGGTCCAGAGTTGTGACGAAAATGCAGTGGGCATAGCTCAGCTGTTGGAATCAATATGCATTGTTCTCATTAAACCCAGATATTTTACTGGAGATACAGGATTAGTCTTGTAGCTGTGTATTCTTAAAGGCTCTAGGGTGATCAAAGAAATTAAAAATTACTGTGTCAGAAAAAGTGGTTGAAACAATAATAATAATAAAATAAGAAAGAGACCACTAAGACTGCAGCATCATTATACAATAGTGCATAGGTAACACCGTTTCTGTAATGAAAGATTACATGTGACTCAATTTTTTTAGCATGTGTCAGTACAGCAGAGTAAAAGAGAAACCACAGCATCTTTTTTTAGACTTAAAATAGTACTTTTCCAAATCTCTCTTGAAAACATGCAAACAAAAATTGACATGCAGTTTTTCATGAGGCAAAATGAATTTCAGAAGTACTGCCCGTAGCTGCCTTGATCCCCTCAGGCACAGCTCACCCTCCTCTCCATGGTGCCAGTGCAATTGCCTGGGTGGCTATAGGTTAACAGTCAGGTAAGAAGTAATTATGAGGTGAGAGGCAAATATCACTCTGGAACAACATCTACCTATCAGACAGAAACCAGGGAGAAGTAAAGTGACACTGCTTGTCATAGCTAATGCACTTTAGGATTTAATATGAGATGCTGTATGGTATGTTTATTAAATGCACGGAAGAGTCACTGTTGGGGCAGCAGCTCTTGATTATGGTGCTAGCTGATAGGGTTTAGCAGAGTTCACAAAGGACTGTGAAGGATTTCAGCGGGACAAAAGCAAGTGAATGAAGAGGTAGTACAATACCAACTTGACTTGCAGTCTTGGTAAATGCTATGTAGTGTTCAGCAGAGGTAAATTTGAATGATTTTCAACTCATAGAGGGTTCAAAACTGAACACTGCACTGAAGAAAAGGATGCAGGTTTCACTGTAAACAGTGCACCGGTGACATGTTCAGTGTCCATCTGATGTTGAAATAAAACCAAAGAGAGTGCAAACGGGGATAAAGAGTTAGATAAAGTGTTAGAACACAACAATTTTTAAAAATCCAGTTGCAGGAAAACTGAAGTATGTTAAAGAAATAAACAGTATTAAACAAAATGAAGAAAGTTAATCCCAAATTTCTAGTTTCAGAAGACTCAAGGGATGCTCAAGAAAGGTGAAAAGTGGAAAATTTGGTTTGTTTACCCAAGCAGATTTTGGAAACCACTGACACCAGGAAGGGAGCAACTTGTCGGGGAATGAATGAGTTGCTGAATGGAAATAAAGGAGGACTGAGATAAGGCCAGCATTTGAGGGGTTTATAATAACAGTAGGAGTTTTTAAAAGGCTTGTCAAACATCATGTTTCCAGTTTAAAACAATCTCTATTATGTGTCAGGCTGAATCCATCACTCTGAGAAGCTCTATACTGTTTTTAACTTGGAGTGGCATTACACATCTTTTCATAGACAATTTGGGATGATCCTTCAATTGGATAATCAATAGATGATTCAGAATGGGAGTTCGAGTGTCCAGGTGTAAGTGTCTTCTTGTGTGGGATTTCTTTGGAGATACTGCAATAGTGGTGGATTCCCCAGCTTGTCCATGGCTCTCTGACGATAATGCTTTGTGTCATTGAAGGCATTTCATGAAAGTTGTGCTCCATCATGTGCAGAAAATGTGTGTGCTTTGAACACAATTTTGATATTATTTCCTTGGCATAGTTTTAGTCTAGCTAGTTCCACTAAAGTGAGGACCATGAGCTGTCATAGAGAGACATGACACTGAGGTAGAACACATTAGATAGTTGAGAGTTCTCTGTGAAAATACAGCAAGATTGTCTTCACTTACTTTTACTGTTTAGCACCCCTGTTCCCAAAACTAATGCTGGAAGGCTGAATGAAAGGAGTGAAACCATAAGGCAGAAATTGTCTTTAGGAAGGCATTAATGATGATTATTCCAATAGGATGGGGTAGCCTAAAGGAGATAATGAAGAATATACTCTGGAAGGAACCAGTCTTAGAAGCAGCATCTAAAAAGTTACTACTTGTTGTTGACTTCACATTCTTTTTTGCTTGGGTTTTAGATTTAAAAGAGGACTTTGGAGTCCTCCTTATGCCTTACCATTTGCATCATACTCAAGTCACTGCTTCCTGTTTGCCAAGTTTAGCTCAACAGCAGCTTTTTGCACTGTAGATACTGTAGATATCTATTGCACTTTTGAGCGCTGTGAAGATTACAGCAATATAGAGTTTAACAAAATAACTTATATATGATACAGAAAAATGAAAATAGAACTGTTTATATTAGAATTTTATGCATCTATATTGAAGAAAATAGAGCCAGATTTTTTTACCTTTATTCATACAAAGCAAGGATTTTGCTTTTACTTTTTTACACATTACATGTGTGTTTCTATCAAACTAATATTCCTGTGGGACTGGGCACAGAGAGAGGCAGCAGATCATTGTCTCTGATTTAGCACTTCTGCAAACTACTGTGGCCAGAATTTTCCAAAGAACCTGGTTCCTGCAGCTAGCTCTAGGTATGTTTTGATTAATGGTTATCACTTTTCTGGCAAGTTTTCCTGGCATTCCTTCTGGCAAGGAGTTTTGAAGATGTAGGCCAAAAGTGTAACTGTGGGCACTCAGAAGTACTCTCCATGTTAGAATATTCTGCTTAGATCTGAGAAGAGGCATTGAAAATGTTTTCATTTCACTTTTCAGAAAATATCTCTGCATTGAAATTGATCATTAGTTTGCTTTCTTTCCAGAAAAAAAGGAAGTGAAGAAACAATTAAAATATACTTGGTGCTTTCAAAATCCTCTCTGAAACCCAGACAATGAGACAAGAATGTGGTCTTAAAATATTACACTTCACTTAGGCTTACTCTTCCTTCTCCCTTCCCAAAAAAAGCTCTAGTAGGAAAGCAATCCATAAATCCCTGTGTCCACTTTATGGCATGATGCCTCAAATGATGAATGCTGTCACATTTTGATTTTTAAAAAAAACAAAAAAAAAGGAAGTCCATAAAAAAATAAAATCAGCTTAGTGAATTGAATGTTGCTTCCGTAACGTTTTTCATCCTGAACTCATTTAGTAGGGGAAATGGATATTTCATCAGACATGGATTTGACGTTCCATCACATTATACAGTAAACAGTACAAACGATGTTATTTTTTTAAATGGAGAAGCTGGAAGAGCTACGACGGTAGCTGCTGTAAGGCACTGGTTATCTCATTTAAACAGATATTAAATGTAGGTGCCAGTGGTGTGATCATCAGCTGCTTCCCACTTTGTGAATAAATTGCTTAGAAGGAGTCTTTCTTCCTACCAGATGTGACCTAGATTTAGATTTCCAAAGGCAAAAAAAAAGTCTATTGTGTGAAAAACAATTGCGGGTAAAATGCATGGTAAATGAGCTTATCTCACTTTTCCAGGTGTTTAAGCTAATATGTTATGGAATTACAGCTTCATTTATGAAAAATAATTGAGGAAAATGTTCCAGCAAATCAAATTTGGATAAAGGCTTAGTATAGTTATTGTGTTGTTAGCAAGTTTCTAAATGGCAGAAAGAAAAGGGAGTCAGCACATATAATAAAAATGCAGAAATTTATGAATCTGTGAGGAGGCTGCTGTAAAATGTTTAGGACTGGCAGTGGTGCCCCCTTCCCTGTGCTGTGGTCTTGCAAAATGTCTTGGAGCAATATGAAGAGTTATATTCCCAACAGTGCATATGAAAGCAGGATTTTTTCTTAAAAGACCAAGCATTGATAATATCTGTTGGTCCTGGATAAGACTAATGACATTGGGAGTTTAAGTGTACAAACATCAAAGGAATGACACCCTTTTTCTTTTTCCTCTTTTATTGATTCCATAGGGGCTGCCACTCGAAAACCAGACCCAGAGCCTGAGAAACAGACCGACCATACTGTTAAAATTGCTGGAGTCATTGCAGGCATCTTGCTGTTCGTCATTATATTTCTGGGGGTCGTGCTGGTAATGAAGAAAAGGTGAGCAATTAGTGGATGTTTTCTATGTACATAGTCATATTGCATCTCCTACGGTAGTTCTCAATTTGATATTGGTAAAAGTGTCCAGCCACCTTCGTGCCGACAGAGAATTAATGTTTCTCTCTTTGATATATATATTACAACTCGAGGTTAATGATTCTAGCACTTTTTATATGTACTGCATGATGGACTCTAATGATAGAAGACTATCTCTGTCCTGTGAGTTGCCACTCTATTCGACAGAACAGCTGAAAGTTAGATGTAGTTTCATTCTTGCACACAAAAGAAATCCTTAGTCAAAGAGGAAATAGAGCTAAGGGTGTTTGTGCTAAGAGTGGGGAGTACATTGTTCTGCCTAAACTTCGTTCCCTGAAAACAAAGGAAAATGTTACAAGGGTGCTGAATGTTTCCAAATGCTGGTTCAACACATTCATGCATTGAGATTGTTTTGCTTTGAATATCATTTGAAAATTGCTACATTATTAGAAGTGTAAGGCTTTTAAAACTGTTTTCCTTTCTCAACACTGTAAAAGGAAAAATAGTAATGGGAAAAATATATCTAGGGATGTGGCATAGATAAGAAAAAGCCCCCATGTGATTTTAGAAGCTAAGTCTATATTGGGAGAAATTAATTAGCAAATAGAATTAAGGTTTTAGGTTGTATCCTAAGCAATATGAGATTTGCAGCTGTTAAGAGGTGGGGTTGGGAGTGTGTAAGTGCTGTGTAAAGGGGCTGAGTCACAAATTCTCCTTCCACTTCTGCCACAGTCTCCTTACTGTCCCATAACCCCTCACCTCCTTGCTATGCTCTTCGTATTATCCCCTTTTCTTCTTTTGAGAGCAATCCTGGCCTGATTTTACTCATCCCAACACTACATGATTTAATTGTATGTTAACTAGTTTGGCAGGTCTGAGATAGTCCAAACCCCTGAGCTGCCTGAATTTCTTCCAGTATTTGAACAGTGGAGGTGCACAGCAAAGGAGGCAGCTGTCTGACAGTGCCTCAGGGCAGGCAACAGAAGTAGCTGCTTTTCACTCTCCTTGAAGACAGAAGCAGGGCCATGAGTTAGAAGGGCTCTATGAAGAGAAAGGTGAGCTGTGGCCAGGGCTGGAGGCTAGGTCATGACAAGAGGTAGGTAAAGCAGTCTAAAGCTGCCACACAGAAGAGACTAAGACTTAAGCCCCAGGGTAAGTCTCACTGGGGCAATGAAGTTGACCCAGTAACCAAATACGCTCAATAGAGTACAGTGTAGCGACGTTCAAATCTGTTCTGACTTTGCAGTACTTTTTTTCTTCCCACTTCTCATTTCTTGCATCATTCATACCTTCAATTTTAACAGTTGAACTCCCAAACTCCTCCCTAGGGCCAGATGCAGCACTTGGCATGCAGGGAGGTAGGCTTCTTGCATTGTCTGGCCAATCCTTCTTCACACAGTTCCTGACCAGCATTCATGATTTTCTCTCTTCCAGTTTTGAACCTCCCCGTAAGTGTTTCTGCCAAAGGTAAAATGTACTCACCCAAGGGAGACAAGTTTTTAATTTTGAAGGGAGAGCATTGCAAAATGATTCAAATAGTTTCAAAGCGAATAAGGTGTCAGGGTCTCTGGCTAAATGGATGCTCTGCCGGCTCCTGCTTAATTCCCTAGGGAAAAACTCTTTGATAATCTAATTGTTAGAGGCAGGAGGTCTCAGATCCTAAGTGTTTGCATTAATGCAGAAGGATACTTGATTCTTTCTGTCTACCACAGTAGAGTAATTATTATTCATAGTAATTCTGATGATAGAAGAAAAGTGCATTATGTAAGCCTCTTTGAGGCTTGGAATAAATCTGCTTGTGACAGAGATGAAACTATTGGAAGTACAAGTCCAGGAGCTCTGTTTACAAATACAAACAATTTCATTGTGTAGTACAGAAAGAACGATACCAATAACTTAAACATATCCCAGAATGATGCTGCAGCCTTGAGCAAAACAAACTGAAATGAGTTGAAGTTAATATTAAAAAGTAAGAATGGTTCATTTGTGTAACACGATGTGACCAGGCTTTAATGAGAGTTTCAGGAGGTGGGTTTATCATGTCCCAGGCCTCTAAAGCATCTGCTGTAGCATAGGAGATCTTGAATATGATTACACTCATGACTTAAGCAAAAGATGAACTGATTATTCAGTAGGTTGTTATTGGTGCATTAATTCACTAGGCTGCTGAGAGGCCCTATGGTTTCACCTCAGTTCAGTTACTGTGTATACATTATGCATTTGAAGAAAATGTATAAATCATACCACAAGCTTAATATAACAGTAATGGTTTTGCAGTTTTATGATACTTCAGGTTCTACTTTGGGAAACAATCTTATCAAGCTAGCATGTCGTTTGACTACTGTACTTGATCATTTTATTTCATTTACTTTACCAGGAGCTTTACTGGTGTAAAGATCTGAGTGAAAAATAAAATAGCACCTTATAATTCAGTGTCACCTTTTGCCTCAGAACCACTTTGTTCTTTGCACTATTATGTGTAGACTCTCTGGGCTACACTGCCTGGTTTTCACCACCATGAGCCTACGTGCTATAAAACTTGTCTTGCTTGGAGTTGGCTACAGCAATATCCCATTCACGTTCCACTATCCCAAGGCATATACTTTGTGTTATTCTTTCTTTCACAGAAAGTAGTCTTAAAGACTTGATCTCCAGATGACACCAGCAGATTAAACTTACTCTGTCCCTGGGGCTTCACATTGCTTAATTAACTTAATTTCAAACAATTTCTTTCCACTGTCAATAGGTTTGGAAAGCAGTTTTCCTTATGTGATAATCATGACTTTGTCCAACACATTCCTTTAATAGTCACCTCATTTCACTCAACAACTGTTTGCTTGGTTGGCACCAGGCACCACAGATTTTCGCATACCAATCTCTTAACTTTTGGTTCAGTAGCCAAGTAGAGATGACCAACATTCAAAGCAGCTTTCAGTGCAACACAGACATGCTTTGGACATGGCCACTATCAAAGCAGTAGGTAGAGAAGTTCTGCAAATATCAGTAGTCACCAGGCAGCATTATTAATTTCACTATATAGTGGTCTTCTGAAGTAGTTATATTATAAACCAGGTCACAGAGAGATGAGGTGGCTTAGTGATTCAGTATATGGTATGGAGTCACTAGTGAGGGTAGCAATATCATGGACACTGAGACCTTTTCTGTATGGACACTCAGGCTGTGACTGAAGTAAACTGAATTTGTGAACTTGTCACCTGGGTGAGGGCAAGACTTCGTGCTTTCCTGTTTTTCTCTCCACTTGATTGTTAAGTGTTCTTTATCCATTCTGTTCTATCTTTATCCATTCATCTTCCTGCATAAAGATGTCATGTAATGTGGCCTAGGAACCTGCAAGCTATTGCTAATACTAATATGGTAATACCAATGAGGTGATTCTTTTAAGTCACACTAATGCCACTAGCTTTCCTCTTCTCCACTGTGCTCTGTGTCTCTCACATAAGAGTTAACACAAAGTCAGATGAGAACAATACATGTGTTTCCACAATATTGATCCACAATACAGTGGATTTTGAATCTGATCCTGAATATTGAATCTCAGGTGAGACCCTTGATTTCTCCCAGTCTTTGATATACCTGTATAGACTTTATGAAAGAATAAAAAATAAGGAATGCAACAAGTAAGTTCCCCTTCTGGTCAACTTGAAGTGGAGCAGTGAAAATAAGAGCACTGTTCCCACAGCCTTTGGAAAAGCAATAGCATTTAAATCAAAACTTGCATAAATCAGACACGTACTGCTTTGTTTTCTCCTCTTTTTTTCTTTATATTCTGTTTAGGTTTAAAAAATTTGCATAAATTGATAAGTTATTGGTCCAACATTTGCTTAAAAGCATGTATGTCTTTGGGGCAGCTGTTTCTATCAGGGCTGCCATCTTCTTGCTGCAGTGGGAGTGCAGTTTCTGCTTCAATTGTAGAACGTAGTTTTTCTGATAATTGCATTTCTCCATAAAGAGGTTACTTTGTTTTGCCTGTCTTTAGTTCTGTTTTCAGCTGTCTCTATGCCTGAGCCTTCCAGTAGTTTCTAATATATGTAATTGTGGCATCTGTTTAAGTCAGAGACCCTGGTTCTTGGCAGTGGGTAAGCAAGGCTTTTGCACTCAGTGGAGCTGTGCTGGGAGCACATTGTTCCCATTCCCTGATGGCAAATCAGGCTGTTCAGTTATACATACACCTTTGCCAACAATTTCAAGCAGTTAGGATAGAAATTGAAGATAATAAGGCTGAAGGAAAATTCCAGCCTCCTCTCCCAGAACCTTGTTTTTCCCTCTAGGCCACCTATGAAAGAGATGATGAAAGAAAACACTGTGGTAATGACACAGTTCCAGAAGTTTCCCTTCTAATGGGACAATCCTCCTGCAGCCAGCAGTGCTGGTCTTGGTAAATTTTATAGTGGGGCCTTACTCTACAAGTGGTATTTGTGAAATGTATTTATGTCTTCAATCCTAAAGGCTATAAAAGTGCTTTATATTGTCGCTATATGCAGAAACAGTTTATTGACCTAAAATAACCTCATTACTGGGAAGTGACTGAAGAGTCATGCTTATAGAAAAACTTGTCCAAGGTTGGCAAAAATCTTTGCAACAATCTTTTAAACAGAAAAAGACTTTTCATATATAGAAAGAAAATTAAGTTTGTATTCGTTATGTAGGAAGTAAAATGGAACTTGTCCATATTTATTAAGAAAGCTAAATCCATTCACTTATGAATGGTGCTTTAGCATGTCCCCTGAGGACTTGAAAGTATAAAACGTCCTGTTTCTGGAGGATTTTAATTTGTTCTTTTTACCAGTTTCTTTCAATGTATGGTATTATTGAGAGTCAAAAACTACCATGCTCTTTTCCAAGGACTTTTATATAGAAAATCTCACAACTGTAGCAATAAAAAAATAACTGGAGCTTGAGACTTCTGATTTTTCTCATCTTACACAGATTCTTAATGGCAAGTTTACACAAATTAAAGCTCCTGGATTTTCAGCATTTTTTTCATAAGGAATAATTTATCTCTATTACATATCTGGCAGAATTCTGCATATAAGTACCATCAGTGCCTCACTGATTAATTGTATTTATTGTTGTTTCTCAAATTATTATACATCTTTTAGAAGTATGAGAACATTTGTACTAATTACATTAAGTCTCTCTCATGGTAACATATGGCAAGAAACAGGGCTGGTAGTGTCATGAGATTCTAAATCAATGTGAGAGAATAAGTAATTCTGAAAAGAAAGGCAGAGGGAGATAAAATTATGACTGAACAAGAAAACAGGCCCTTTCTAATAGCGCAGGTAAGTGGATCTGCTTTCACAGGACCTGATCCTGTGCTCCTTACTGAATGCAATGGGGTGTGTACTGGTGGAAGAAGTGTGTGGCTGTTTTGCAGCTTGCCCCTTACTCTGTTCTTAAATATCTTTTAAAACTCAGCTTTAACAGGTATGGATTTTCCATATGTGCCACATGATTAAATATTCAGTATGTAGCCTTTTGTGTTTGAACAATACTGTTTGCATCAGAAAAATGGGAATAAAAACTGGGAAGTATTTCTAACTGCATCTTCACACAAAGAAGATGAGAGAGAAAATTTGATGAAAGCCTAGTTTTCAAAGAGATGCCTGAAGCATGTAGCCAGAGGCAAGTTAACGTTATAGTCCTTTGCAAGGCCTGTTTACATGTTTCCTCTGTAGTCAAAGGTCTGTATGCATGTGCTGTAAAAATTACAAATGCCTACATGGTTCCTTTCAGTCTTTTATCTTACCAACATGTGAATGCTATTTGACATTAGGCTCAGAGATGTTTTAAGATCTCCAGCTTTTTTTTTAATTGCAGTCAATATATGGAATTCATTTAGGATGAAACTTTCCCCTTTTGGAGAGTGGCAGTCCTGCTTGTAGTGGGCTCATAACTGAGAGAGGGAAAGATGGAAAGCAGAAGAGCATAGCTGGAGGGCTTCTATACTTTGTGTTCACACAGAGCATGTCTGAGTGGAGGATCTGGCTGTGCAAGAGATTATGCGAGTCTTACTGAGCCCATATTTCTCAAGATGGTGGTGCCAGGTCTCCCAAGTTGCTTTTTGTGACATTCACATAGGCAGAAATAATGTGGATACAGGATCAGTTCCTATTTTTATCTGTGTCATGTGAGGAAATACCACCAATGTAATTTTAGCCAGCAAGGATGGCCTTTTCATTTGTATGACAATAAGTATCTTTTTCTTCCACGTTTAAAAGACTATTAAAAAGCTGAGATATTACAAAAGCTGTGGCTATTGATTTTTCCACTCTGGAAACAAATTCAAGTCCTGCCAATGGCAGAACTGATTTCTTTAAGTAAAGAAAGAGATAACCTAAGATTCTACAGTGCTGTGACAGAAAGGGAAGCTACTTAAAGTATATTCCGAAATTCTGCATTGTTAACCTTCTAACACCGTGGTAGAAGTTCCACATCCTCATTCCTAATGCAGCTGAGGTGTAATCATAGGTGGTTTAGCACTGTAGTTGGGAGAGTTTGTGTGTGTACTATATGCAGATGTAAATACACATTAAATATCTAAGATTACTTAGTAGGTATACTTTAAGGCAGTTTGATTTAACAGTTGGAGATGCATTATATATTGTATTGCTCAAAGTCTTATGGAGATTGGATATGTCATCTGTCTATTCCAGACACATTGCATGATATGCCCAGATATGCATTCTTGCTGCCTTTCATTTGTGTCACCAGTTCAGGTCTCAGTTTCATCTTGATTTTTCATACATTAATATTTGACTTTTCTTTCCTTCCATTTCATCTTTTCCACCACTGCCTAATCCTTCCACCATCATGGCAGAAGAAGCTATCACTCCTACACTTATTACCTGTAAGTAACTTCTTTGTCATCAGAGACACACTTTCTGCCATGTTGTTCCATGCATAAATAGTGAATGCTAATATTCAAAGTTCCTTTATAAAAACATACTGTGTAAAAGGTTTACCAAGATAAAAACAACATGGTCAGTAATGTAATGAGATATTTAGTTTTTACCTTTATAACAGTTTCTTGTGCCTCATACTGTGGATTAGAGTCCTTTGAATATCATTATGTAATGAATTTTCTTAATTGAGAAGTAGTAGGTATAAATACCACTACCATGTCAATGGGAAATTTTGATGTTTTTTCTAAGTTGTTTTTTTTTAAGAATTTATTTAGTAGTTTCTTTCTCATTTGTTATGATGAAAATCTAGCATTGGTTAGAGATGTACAAGCATTTCCATTTGTTGCTGTGTACATATTACTAATTTTCATGAGTAATGATCATACATAAGCGTCATGAGTTACCATTTCTGGAGTGAATCTCAAAGGAGAGAGCACTAAAATATGAGGGCAGGATGAAGCATAACTTCCAGTAAGTAACAACCGTTTGTTTCAATACAGTCCTTAGTAATACCATTATATGCTTTTTTATTTACCAAAGCCTTTGTTTTGTTCCCTGCTGTCAGCAGGTGATGAATGAGAAGGGTTCTTCTGTGAATTTAGCGAATCCCTTTCTAAGGCTATTCACCTTTACTTGCTTTCCAGGTACAAGGAGTACATAATAGTTTTTCGATTAACAGAATATTAGGGGTATTGCTTAGTTGTAAAATGATATGCATTTAATCTTGTTTAATCTTGTTGGCCAGCAGCAAAAATCGGCTGTTCAGTAGCTATCTGTTTGCTTTAAACCTCAGATTTAAAAGTCATGGAAACCTGTGGGATATTTTTATATAGTTACAGAAGTTGGAGTGTTACTTGCCTGAGACAAATTTTAGTACTAGTTTTCAAGTACATATGATAGTAGCATGCTCTTGAAAGGAACACATTTCAGTAATGTTTTTATTTAAAAGCAGTATAAAGTTTCTCATTTTCTGTTCTAGTTGCTCTTCCAATTTTTTTAACACTTATTTTTTCAATTGTTATTTTGAAAAATTACCAAATATTCATTTATAGAATTTATGGAAAATTTAATAAATATTTTCTACCTTGAAAAATTGGTAAGCAGAACTGTGCTTCAAGTGAATGAAAGCGTCTAAAATCTAAACCTCTGAGCTGAAATTCCCCAAGACTTCTGAATGTATTGAAACTGCTCATTTGCTTGGTAATTCAGATTTCATATTACATTATTTGACACTCTACATGTAGTGCAGTTTTTTAAACTGTTCTTTAAAGCAATGTATTAATGTGAAGATCAGAAAAAATTATCTTTTCCAAAGATACAGTGCTTCAGAACTTATTTAGTTTCTGAGATGAAAAGACCGTATTTTCATAGGCCTTAAAAAATAAATTCCATTTGAGATCATTTAAATGTAGTTCTTTAAAATTCAAAAGAATATAATACAGTAAGTCATATAGTATGTTGTTGCCATAAGAAGTAAATATATTTAAATTAATATTTTAATACGATTCATGTCTCAAGGCTCAGTCAAAAACAAAATTGAAACAAATAGAACATTAAATGAAACACTGTTTCATTATTCAAAGAAATTTGAATATATATTTTTTCCTCTTTTTCCACTGACAAAGGAAAATCTGTGAGCTGAAATGGGTTTTTTAAGTTTCACAAACAGGTTTTGTCCCCAGTTTTGAAATCATAGAGACTGTTAATAGTGGATGGAGTAGGATGTCTCTGAATTACTTGAAATACTCTCCCAGTGGCTTCAAGAAAAGATCTTTTTGTTAGTGTGATACAAATTCAGTAACTTTGTAGCTTGGGTCCATTAAGTCTCGCAAAAGAAACTATGGGATTTTGACCTTATATTGGTTTTTTAACCTGTCTGGTAAAAGAAGGGAAGTAAGATCCCAGAAAAGAGCAGTCAAAGTTGTCTGTCAGTAAGACGAGTATTTTGGACCAAATTCTCCACCTGTTTACACACCACGCAATTTCACTGAAATTGGTGGAAATCTTAGATGAATGCTGAATTCATTACTGTTTTATTTTTAGCTGAGGAAGTTGGTATGGATTATAAAATGTTCTGTATTTTGAGAAACATAATTTCAAGTACTCTGCCATTGCTAATTTACCACTTCTATACTGAGTATCATATTCAAATTTACTGATTAGTCATTGTAAATGCAAGCTGTAACATCCAAGCGACTATCTACACACTGAAATAGTTACTATTGTCTCGTGTGCTGCTTTCCTTGTGTGCTGTGGGCTCCTTTTCCCTAGGAGGCTGCAATCTCTGCCACTTCTAGATCCATCCTAAATTAAAATTAAAAAAGAAAATATTGGCAGATGCCAGGAGATGCTGAATAATCATCAGAGGTGGACCTACAGCTGTGCATTTTTGGCAGAGAATTATTTCTATTTTATCTTGTGTTTACTAGTTAGCCAGTCAAGAGACATTACAGAAAAGAAGTTGAGTACTGCTATTGAGAATTCTTTTTAATGGGCCTAAAGTGCCTCTGCCAGTCTTTCCTCCCACTCTTGCATTCCTGAAAACTGGTGTTTTTTACCTTTCACCTCAGTCAGGCAGGAGATTTTTTTTTTTTTTTGGTCTGGCCATAGTTAGTCCTCTGTAAGTTCTTCTGTTCTTAAGTTTAGAGCAAATTTAATAGTGCTCATTAACTCTGCAGCAGTTCTTTTGACTTGGCAGTCGATTCCAGGTGGGAAAAAAGAAGAATGGAGATAATGTCATTAGTTACACTTGGAACGACTGGTGTTCCCAGCATGGCAGGTGGCACTGGCATGAGTGCTTGTTCCTGACTCATTTTCTGATGGGCAAAACCACTGTGCCATAGACTGAAGAAAGAAAAGTACTTTAATATTTTTCTTGTGTAATTATGTTTAAATGAACTAGACAAGCCTGTTGTTAAGGTGACAACAAGCACAACTGTGCTGACTGTCGGCTTTTAACTTTTATATTTGAGATTTTAATCTTTATAAAGGTTCTGTCCTTGGAGATCATTATTTGTTAGGCAGGAGCTAACAGCAAGATTCATGCAAATTCAAGTATCAGACAAACAAAGTGAGTGCTTGGACCCTCAGAATTTACTCGAGACACTGTTGCTGGATGGAGAGTTTGGGGAACTCAACTTACCTGAAATTCTTGAGCAGATAGTTGCAGATTGTAGCTCCTATAAATTGCTATCAGTAAAAGATTTCATTATATTGCTATGAGTAGGTTGTGCACCAAATTAAAATACAAAATTGTGAAGGCAGTTTTAATGCTGTTCCTCAGTTTAAGCTTGATATCAAAATTGTAAGTTATGATTATTATTGAAATTAAGTACTTACAAAACAACAGTGCTGCACAACAGTTAGGTGCATGTTATTCTATTTTTGTGCCTTTTCACAAGTCATTTCAACTTGTGAAAGGGGAAGTGGGGAAATAGAAGACAATTATTGCCCAGCATTCTTATACGAAGTTAATTATGCTGAGTTCTTAATAGTGGGAAATCTGCTGTTGTCTGTCTCAACACTGATCATTTAGTTAGGTGACATAGAATAGAAGTGCATCAAGGTGTATCCTCTGTATGGAAATCTCAATCCCAAAGCCCAGTACTATATTGAAACATAGACTGTGTAGGACTAGAGGTTCTGTTGTCTGGTATGTATGACTCAGAGGACAGAATTCCTCCTGCAAGAAAATTAATTCCACAAACATTGAGTTTTTTCATATTTAAAAAAAACCAAACAAACCAAAACACAAAAACAAACAAACAAACAAACAAAACCCACATACCCTCCCTTTCACAAGAATTTGATAGTTTGGGACCCAGTTGAAGTATGCTTTTGCTGTATATCTGACTTGAGCTCAGGAGCCTGGGAGTCTGTTCTCAGTTTAGTTATGTCTGTGTCTCTTCCTTCACTAGCAGGTAATCAGTGCTGGCTTCTGGATCTCTGTGCAGAGACCTAATTTGTGTCTCATTTCCCCAGTCCCTTTGCCATTGACCTAGTACTTAATGGCAGAAAGCACAAGGTTAGTAGATTTGCACAATGACCCTAGTAATTAAAGTAATAAAAATTTTAAAAAATCAACAGTGTCGAAACTCTTAACAGTAATTTTTGGATAATTCCAGGGAATATGCAGGCATCACATTTTAAACTTCTCTAGTAATTTGAAAATAGTGAAAGAGGTTAGAAACAGTCCTTTATTCTCAACTGCAGCTGCCCCTGGATCCAGAATAAGATCATTAGTTTGCGTCTTTTATGTGGGGGAGAGTACTGAACAGAAGAACGTGAATGTATTTGAACTGCTTGATCTGTAGGCCTATGATCTCTTCTGAATCTTTAAATAGGCATAGGTAGATAGATTCCTATCGTAGAATCATGTAATTGAAAATAAACATGGATTTCTGTAATTGTAAGCTAGACTTAAATGATTTGTGGATGTCCTGTAAGTTTTGTTGCATCTTGGAAATTCTACAATGCAAACATTATCTTTGGATAATATTTAGTGCCTAAAATAGCAAGAAGGATGTTCCACTAAATCACCATTGCTGAAAAACACATTCATGTGCTACATACCATATGCGTTGTGTACAGAGGTATGATATCTACTTTTCATGCAGAGATAGCAAGCAGAATTGGGATTTTATTTTTCATTAAAATATACCACATAATTTTAAAAAATCTATCTAAATTCATTATTTCCTATGCTGATTCCTTATAGCTTCTGATTCTTTTGGATCTGACTGTACTGCTTTATAGCCAAGGCTTACATTCCCATTTCTGTATAGAAAAAATTGTAAATAACCCTTAACACACAGACCACTAGTGAATATTTTTTTCCTCAGACTTTCTTAGCTCTTTCTGAAGTGTGTGAGCCCCCCAGGGCAGTGATCGGACTATACAAAATAGCTTCCTTGAAGTGCAGCAGAGATCAGATCATTCATGTGGAGAAATAGCTCTGCTTTAGTTCATCTTCCCTGGGCATGTTTAGATACTCACTCCAGGTTACTTTTACAATAGCTGTATTGGAAACCTGTGGTCATTTCTGAACTTACCCAGACTTTTCAAAACCACAGTGTCCCATATGTGTTGAGTTAGAAACTGTAATCTGTAAAGTGCTGCAAGTTTGGATTTGGGTTTGTCAAACTAAAGAAGTACTTCAGAGAGAGTGAGGTGAAGTATCAGAAGTGATCACAATCTGTCCTGTTTCCAGCCAGGACAGCGTTAATTTCTGCAGTAGCTGGAAGGGAGCATGGCTAGCACCTGGAGGTTATTCTGTACCACCTCACATCATTTTCCTGGCGTGGGGGAAGGGCACCCTTCCAGGTCCTGTAGTGTGGCAGAGGGATCAGTCAGGTATTGTCAGTTGAGGGGGCTATTCCTTGTGAATCGTTTCTTGTACCCTCTGTCATTGGTATTGTTGTTGTTACTGTTCATTTTCTTATCTCATTGCTGTTTGCAGTCAATTGTTCTTGTCTCAACCCGTGATATTTGCCTTTTGAGCCTCCAGTTCTCCTGCTTGTTTTGTGAGAGTACCAGACATTTAGCTTTGGAACCAACATAACTGTAGAAAAAAGAAATACTTACACAGCCTGGAGACATCTTGGTTCTTCCCATCTTTTTTTAGTAAAAGCTTTTTGTTGTTTTCTAAGCAAACATATGGGATTTGAATTCAAAACTGAGATTGTTTTAGAAATTGTGGATTCCATATACTCTTGTAGGATACCTTCTATTGAGTGATTTTTTGGGGGGCTTGTTTGGTTTTTGTTACCTGAAATCTGTTCTCTGACCACTGAATCCTGTAGAAGATGCTTGACCTGACATACCTTTTGTGAGTTGTCTGCAGCGTTATGGCCAGGTTAATGATAATCCACCTCAAGGTAGCAACTGTCACTGTTCACTCTGAATTTCACAAGGAAAATGTTCTAATCTTGCCTTCTTTTCCTACTTCGCCTTTACGTTTACTTTCTTATTTACAGTACACCTTGAGCTCCCTAAAAGGCTGCCAGATCCTCAGAGGGAAGAACAGTGGCCATTTGCTTTCTGTAATGTCTAGCTGACCAAAATCATCATTCATTTTCAAATTTTCTTTCTGTCACTTTTCTTGGTCATTGTTTTCCTGCAATAAATTGCCTATTTCTGGCATGAGAGGCTGAGGAACCATATCTCAGTTGCTTTCTTCTGCCACTCTTGATCAGTCTTACCTTCTGTTTACTTTTCTGAGAGTCTGTGCAAGAATTCTGTCTGACCAGGGTTCTTCCCAATTTCAGGACAATGTCACACATGCAAAATGTATCTGGGAAGATTGCTCCAGGTTGAGCATCACAAAAACTAATCAAGCAAGGAACCAGAGGAATGACTGTGCTGTGTGCTTACATGTTAAGCAAAGCCTGTCTGGCATTTCTTCAGCCCCAGATACCATGTTGCAAAAGAATATCTTTTGTGAGACTTATCACAGTATATTAGAATCATGACTCCATTTCACTTACAAGTGTGCAAGAAAGTGTTTGTTATTACTGCTGTTATTATTATTAGACTGTAGCATGTAGTGTATGCTACAGAGAGAAATCTGTAGGACTGTCAGGAAAGTCTTGCATAATTCCATCAGTTCCTGTGCCAACCAGAGAGCAGCAGTGATCCAAATAAAAAGAGGTAGGAGTTGGAGCAGAGCAGAGTTTTGTAGGGCTTGTGCTGTGAACTGCCTATTCCTGTGAGTACTGAGCTGGTGAACATAAAGAAGCACATTTATTTTTCTTTTTAGTGGCTGAAACTCAGGACTGCTTCTGCATTTGATCTGAGATCCCTCAGTGAGATATTGAACTGAATATCTAGAGGTATCTCGATTATACTCAGTTCACCTGCAGAGAGAGGTAGCTTCTCTCCTTCTTTCCCATTCTCTGATTCCTCTCATCATGAACACACAAGTTAGAGCTATCAGAGGCATCTGTCTTGTCTGAAGGAAAGGCAAAGCAAAGCGCTTGCCAACCTGTGCATTTCACAATCATACAGAAATGAGAGAATCAGTTGTTTCAGGGCAAGTATGAATAGGGTAATGCAGTTTCAGCTGCCTTTTGTTGGAGTCCAACGTACCGTGAACCTATTTTGAGGCAGGAATACCAAGCATTCATGGAAGTGTCTTCGTCCAGTTCTCTGTCCAAAAAGGGGTTATCTAACTTATTTCTTAGATCTTACTGTTGTTGTCTTCCTTCCAGTTACTTTTTCATCGCTCTTACGGCTGCCTCCTTGTTCTTCTGACCATTTACTTTTTCAGCTGTTTCTCTTCTTCCTCTGCTCGTCTTTTTGCTTACTCCTCCCTTTCTTTATCCCCTTTTCCTTTCTCCCCCCTAGATCCTGTAGTCTGTGATGTCCTGTAAGATTGCCCCATTTTCATTCTCTGTGTTCTGGTTTATCTCCTGATAGTTAATGCAGTCTGTCTAGTCGCTGTTCTTTCTCCATGGCAAGAATCAGAATGTTTTGAGTGGGAAGGGACCTTAAATATCATCTATTTCTGACATCCCTGGGTTGCCACTCACTAGGTTCAATCAAAGCTCCATCCAACCTGGCCTTGAACAATTCCAGGGATGGGATATTCACAGTTTCTCTGGGCAACTTGTTCCAGTTTCTCACCACCATTACAGGAAATAATTTCTTCCTAACATCTAATCTAAATCTCTCTTCTTCTAGTTTAAAGCCCTTGTCCTTTCACTATCGGCTTCTATAAAAAGTCACTCTCCCTCTTTTTTATAAGGCCCCTTTAAGTACTGAAAGGGCACAATGATGTCTCCCTGGAGCCTTCTTTTCTCCAGTCTCAACAACCCCAACTCTCTCATCCTTTCCTCACAGAAGAGGTGCTCAAACTCTCTGATCATCTTTGTGGGCTTCCTCTCGATTCTTTCCAATAAGTCCAGGAATTTCATGTGCTGAGGACCCCATACCTGTACACAGCACTCCATGTGGGGTCTCAAGAGGGCAGAGTGGGAGAATCACCTGCCTTGGCCTCCTTTGATGCAGCCCAGGATGGGTCTGTCCTTGTGTGCTACAAGTGCACACTGTTGGCTTATATCCAGCTTTTCATCCACAAGAACCCCCAAGTCCTTCTTGGCAGGGCTGCTCTTAATGAGTTCTTCTCCCAGTCTGTGCTCATATCGGGGATTGCCCTGACCTGGATGCAGCACCTTCCACTTGGACTTGTTGAACTTCATGATATTCTTCTGTGTCCACTTCCTAAGCTTGTCCACGTCCCTCTGAATGTCATCTCTTCTGTCTATTGTGTCAACTGCACTGCTTAGCTTGGTGTCACCTGCAAACTTGCTGAGGGTGCCCTCGATCCCACTGTCTGTGTCATTGGTGAAGACACTGAAGAGCACCAGTCTCCAGACAGAGCCCTGAGGGACACCACTCATCACTGACCTCCACCTGGACATAGAGACATTGACCACAACTGTCTGTCTGTGTCCATCTAACCAATTTCTTACCCACAAAATAGTACTCACTTCAAATATTTTCCAATTTGGAAATAAGGATGTTGTGTGGGACCATGTCAAAGGCCTTACAGAAGTCCTACCATCTCTCTCCTTAAAATCTGTAGAAAGAAAGGAGAGGCACATCTGAGAACATCAGAATATCCTTCTGTTACTGTGCAACCTTTTTTTGTAATTCTTTTTAGTCTTGATATTTACTAAAGGGTTATTGCTTGGATAGACTGACTCTATGGGAGCATTTAACATGGTAAAGTTAAGGAAATACTGAGTTACATGTCTACATAAGAATTTTTCGCATTGGGGTTTGTTTCTTTAGTTTTCTGGGGAAACAATATACTGGGTTTATTTGTTTATTTTTTCTCTTATCTAAACATTGATTTTGCTAAGGCTTTTAAAATATTCACCTCCAGGTTGAAACTTAGCATGCAATAGTTTACATTCAAAACCAAAAAAGATAATCTTGAGCAAGTGAAAATTATTTCACAATGGAAGCTGCAATACAACATTAATTCTAATAAGTGTGTATAAATACTGTATATTTACTTGTGTCAAAACAAGGTAGTGCTTGCTGAATTAAGCATAGCTTTTCATTTTATGATCTTCTGTTCTTCTTTGAATCTTAACCTTCACTCGTTTCTTTAATTTAGGAGAAAGAGCCATTAAACATAGATACTTCCTGAAAGTGTGTGCTGCATGAAAGCTTTAATTAAATCTACAAGTAAAGCTTTAAAAGAACAAGAATCAAATTAATTGCAACAAGGACCATGCATTTATTTCTGTGACAGGCTCTTGCACATTAGTGAAAAGGCAATCTGTGTACCCTTATCTGAATTAGCAAACTCAATATCACTTTTCATTAGCATGGTAGGTCACTGCCATGCGTCTTCGGTGTGACACTGTTTACATGTTAATGACCTCACAAATAGAGTCTGTTCCAAATGGTTTGCAGTAGTAGAAAGTTGTAAATCCACGAAGTGGAATAAACTGTCCTCTGCTTTCTGCATCATTGCTTCTTGCGTGTTCCCCTCTAGACTGAGCTTCCTAATTAGGCAGCAGTATAATTAAGGCAAATTCAGTAAATGCAAATAGGGCAAAAGGATTTATGGATGATTATGGTTGTTATAGCATACCTGAGATAAATTAATTTCTAAGCATTATTACTAGTTCACTTTCAATGACACAGAGTCTAGGAGGAGTAAGTATTGTTCACAAAAAATGTTTATAGTTTAAATTAGTGTGAGTCCATTATGATGTATTCAGATTTACAAAGTGCTGATATACCCATGAAAAAAACACAGAAAGATTCAATAGAACATACTGCTTTAGTTGTTTGGTGTATGATCGCTTTGTATTAGATGAGATTTTTAAGATTATAAATATATTTTCCCCCCACTGTATAATGTAATGAAATCAGCATGCTCCCTAAAATCATATCCTTAAAGAAAATGTCATATATTACATCTGGTAATTTGACTAGACAGTGGAAAGCTTCACTGCATTAAAATCTTGGAATGATAAAGCCAACATCAAATGAGTAAAACAAACTCAGCATAACCACTTAAATTTGATTGCCTAAAATATCTAAAACAAGGGCCATTCTGATATCGTGCTGTGTGAATTCTTTTAAGTACTGAATGCCCTCAATTCCATTGGCTTTAGCACCATGCAGAATCTGGTCCTGCATGTGGATGTCTCAGCCCTGCAATAACAAAAAGCCTGTTTTTCACTGATCATGTGCAGCGTACACCTCGTATTGCAAGGCTCTGTGGCTCTGCCTGCAACAACCTTGGGAGTTGCTTTGCAGACAGAGAGTAATGGTTTCTACTTTAGTCGCTCACCTAAATATGCAAAGTGAGTTTAATTATATGCTGTCCAACCCTCTTTGCTACATATTTTTCCACTTGCTGGTTCTGAGTGAAATACATACTTTCTACATGCAGAGGTTACTAGTAAGTGTACACTGCCCCTGGAAGCATTATTGGCTAATCTTGCCCTTAGCATGCATGGTGTACCTAAGGACTAATTAAAGGTTAAAGAATGGGGATCCATCTTTTCTGTGCCTTATGTTTAGAGGATTGTGTTCTGCATGGAGTCAGATGCTACACTTAACTGCATGGAATTGCTAGGATGTTGCAGAGCTTAACTATATGAGACTAAAATTCAGGAGACTCCAGATTTTCTCACAGCACAACAAAGGACTAATAAATCACTGTCTTGTGTTCTGTAATGAATTAGCTGGTTTACTGTGTTTCATATAAATATGTGATGCTGCAAGGCATACATGGGTAGAATGTAGATTTAATTTCATAAGGGACATTATTTTGTCCTACAATACTGGCTTCTGAAAATTATCTGTGGCCCAGTTGTACATTTTTCTATTAAAAACAAAGAGAGATATAGTTTGGTAAGGCAAGAAAGCCACCATGAACATTATTGCCATCTCTCAGATCCAAATAATAGCTGATTAAAGGAGGTTTTGATGTTTTTTTAAATATTGCCATGACTGCTGCCATGCAATTAAGTGATGAGTGATAGCACTGTGGTGGCAGATTAAAAACTTGGCCGTTCAGTGGAAATTTGTAGGGCTGCAATTTCCCCACAATTTCCATTGCTTTTGTAATTTTAATACTTTTGCAGAACCTTTCACATCAGCATGGTCCATAGCTTTGCAGTCATTTGAAGTCATCCTTTCAGAAATTCTGGTGTTCACTTCTTTCATGTAGGCTTCTTTGTGGCATAAAAATCTTAATAATAGCAATTGATTTTTAAAAAATCTTTCCAATACATTATGGAAAAAGTGTAGGAAACAAGAGGCCTGGTTTCTGACACCAACTTGCTGATGGACGTTCTTAAGGCTTTGGGTGCCGTATTCTCCACGTTAATCAAATTTTGACTGCTATTAACTGCTGCCAAGCAGTGGTATTAGAGGTATTGGAGGTCCAGTAGTCAGAGAGTCAGAGTACTTCGTGCTTCCTTTGTCATCAGTTGGATTTGAGCAAGTGTGTTCTTTTTGTTTCTAAACAGAAAGCCAGCACTGCCAGAAAATATCTGTTGGAATATTAGTACCTGCAAATCAGTGATGGAGACATCACCAGCTAAGTCAGGGTTAGCCTCATATACTTGCAGAAACACATGTTCTCTTACAAATAGCCCTTGCAAAAGCATCAGGGGAGGTGTAAAGTGTTTTCTCTGACACCACCTGCTTTGACACTTCAGTGGCTGCAGAGCTGCCTCTTTTCCCACAGTAGGAATAATCAGCATCTGAGCTTTACTGCTTGAACTCTTGTGCATCTGGGTTACTCTTCTGATAAAAAAAATTAATCATGATTTTAAGCCCAGATACTGCAACAATAGATTCCTTTCAATAAAGGTATGAAAACAATAAAACAGCATAATACAATAATTTGGAATCTCATGATTTTCAGAAAAGCATAAAAAATGAAATAACTGTTCCACTTACAGTCTAATAATTTGCTGTCTGATTAGAAGTCATACAGCCATAGGGTGAAAATAAGATGGAAAAGGTCATATGATTAAATTAGCTGCATTCAGACAGGCATTACTTAAAAACATTTTTTGCTATGATTAAAGAAGATCAACAGTAACTCAAGCAAATATGATCAAGTTAGTGACCCTCAGAAATGGAAATTAACCTCTGTGATAAATGAAAGGTTACTGTCCACTGTGAGCACTCCAAGATATGCTACTGTTGGTTAATCACATCTTTCACTTTCAGCTATAAATGCTGCATTTAACTGCCATGCTGATTATTTACAGAGGAATGCACATCCTCAATACAGGATCCAAATACTAAAACTTATTTTCCCTTTCTTTTTGACTCACACTGTTTTTTCGTAACACAAGAAATGCCTGCTGTGGTCCTAGTGCTCATCCCATTAATATTCTATCAGATTTGTTAATCTTCATTGTAAACCGTTGTTCTGTTGTAAACAGGTTCATTTGAGCAGTGCTGTTTTCCACACCACTTAATGTTTTCTGTTTCCAATCACTCCATTATTGTCTGATGGGTTAAAAGTATTGACAAAAGATTAACATTTTCATCTCATGTTTTTCCCCTTCTAGTGTTAGGTTTATTTTCCTTCTGTGGACATTCTTGGTAGCCTGTTTTTATCTGCTGTGTCCTACCAGAGACTAGTGAAAATCTGAGCTAAATTTGTAATGGAGGATTTTCATAATATATCTCTTGCATTTGACTAATCATGGAGAATCTAGACTTTTATATTAAAATCAATTCTCTTCCTTAATTTTTTTTTAATACAGGTGAGAAAGTTCAGTAGTCAAAAAAGCTGCAAAACCCTATAAAAAGTCACTAGATGTGATTTTGGTACTCATGAATTCGCTGTGAATGAAAAAAACTTCTACGTTTTGCAGTATCCAAGAGCCAAGGAAAGTGTATATATTGGAGTGACCAACCAGGAATGGAAATTCAGCAGCAAGGGTAGTCACCAAAAGTTTGTAGCTAAATTGGCCTCTTTCGTCTTCCCCATATCTTATTAACCTCTGGAGTACCTGTGATTGAGGATTTTACTGTTCAACTTGATTATCTGAGAGGTCTTTTCCAACCTTAACAATTCTGTGATTCTCCATAAATATTTGTGAAGATCTTATCTGCTTGTGACAGATGAGATCTTCATGTGTCTTAGCCATTTGTGGCCATTTTAGTAAGTTCTGTGTGCTTGGTTTCTCTTTGGTGTTGAGCAATGTCTGCTTTGCAAATTTTGCAATGGACTCTGGCAGAATGGCTTTGCCTTTCTGAGGAGAGATTCTGAAGGGCTGTCTTTTTCGTTGCTTGTTTTGCTGTTGTATGCTTATCAGAAAGTAAAGCAAAAGCCATTTTTAAAGCAGGTATAGGCCAAACAGATTAGTTTGCATAATTAAGAGAGCAGCATAGTTAGGAGGAAACAAGAGGTAGTTAAATGGTTACTCAGAGGTTTGGCATTTTGAAGTGACATCATCCACTCATTATTGAGTAATCCTTGAGAAACTCGATTGAGATACTAAGTAAACCTATATCACATGCTACTTCTTTGGTATCAAAGAACGAAATACTCATACCATAGTTCTGCCACTCTCTGCAGGCTCTTGCTTTATTACATTAAGTCCTTAGATGATACTGTCATCTTTACAGAAAAAAAAATCTTTTCTTTCCTTATCTGTCCAAGGTCAGTAAGAAGAAGGAGAATCTTTGTGTCATGTGCATGCAAGTCATTGCTCAGGAATGAAATGTTAAAGAGGTTGACTAGACCAGCAAATGTCCTAGATGTTCAGATACGGTTACTCTGCCCTTGCTAGTGAGAGTGATTTGACAGCTGTACTTTGTAGTTTCTTCCTTCTGGAGCATATGATCATGCTTTGATAGCAACCCTTAATCTATTATTAATGTAGTTGTATGTAGATCAAAACTGAAGATCCTTACTCACATCAGAAAGTAATGCTAGTCTATTTTTGTATTATTTGAGGATGTATCTGAAGTGAAGGAAACGATGTGCCAGAGTACTGGCTTCAGGTATTTCATACCTCTGTTCCTCTGTGCAAGCTGTAATCTGAAGCTCTGTGTGTGTGTACATGTGCTCTGCACAATAAACCTTCTTAGGTGTGTGTTCCAGCAACTAGTAAATAAGTGCTTCCTTTGAATCTTTTCTATTTTTGGATTTTGAGCTGTGGCTTTTTATCAAGCTTTGAAGAAAAGACTTTCACGTCTTTGGATGAAGTCATATTAGCATCTAGTTGCCAACATTTTGATGATAATCCTTGTACACCAACTTTCAAAATTAAGGGACTAATGTAGTCCTGCATCTTTCTCTAATAACATCGTTATTGCAGGATGTTGGAGAAGTAATGCAGGATGGGTTTTGTTCACTCTTTCATCCTGAAATGGGCTTTTTTGGGGTTTAAGATAATGCAACAAGCTATAAAAACTTCACTGCAAAAGAGCACGTGGCCTGCTATGATCTCATTTCAAACAAGCTTTCCACTTCTTTTTGTTCACACTCCTTTTCTAAAAGATCAGGCAGTGTCTGCATGGATGATCTTTAAAAAGCAAAGCCATTCAGCTCTTCACATTGCTGTCTTGTAACTCAACAAAACTATTTGAGAAGAAAATTTGGAAGCCTGTGTTAGGGTGCCTCAGGGTATTTAATTGTGCTTGTTAAAAGTCTCAAGACATAAGGCAATTACAGCTTTGCATCTGTACTGCAGGAGACAACTGAAGCAGCTCATAGACACCAGATAGTAAGACATGAGACAAATGACTGTGAACTGATAGGAGCCACGGGGCCACATCATCCTACAGATGACTTCCCAGAAAGGCCAGTGCGTGCTTGGCCACTAAGTCCTTCCTGCAGGAATTCCACTGCAAGGCAGGTGGACACCACCAAAACATACTAGTTTCTTATGTTGGTTAACTTGCATCTGCCAGGAAACCAAACCATCTGGATTTTGGTGTCATCATTCTCAGTTTTGCCTGAGAGCCAGGATGAAATCAGGGCATGCACCAGGATTCTGGAACTAATGAGCACTCCTGGATTCCTCAGTTTGGCCGTAAGCTGTGACACCGCTCTATGCTTTATAAAGGAACAAAAGTGACCCTAAAAGGAACAAATAAGGAAAATAAATGTCCCGGAGCAGCCAGAGAAAGAAAATATCCATGACGCTGCGGTAGCACTTTCAGTAGAAGGAAAAGCATTGAAAATCCTCAGCTGACAGTGCCTCAGATGCTGACAAATTTCTTAGAGCCTAACATGCACATGTAACCATTCAACCAGAGAAATAATTAGTTGGTACCACATGGACTGTAATTCTTGGTGATATAATAGCAAAGAAAGGTATTCTGTGGGAGGAGAAGTAACTGTGTTCCTTCTCATCTTTGGCACAATACCCACACACCTTGTCACAACACTGTGACACTAGTCACAACTAGCAGTCACCCTGCTAGTATTGCTGAAGTGGAGATGGGTACAGCAGGAACTTGAGACCTGTCACCTGTTGTGGCTTGCTGTGAAACTGTAAACTCTTTTTTCATGTGACATAAAAAGCTTTGAAGAAAGAGGTGGCAGAGGTCCACAGAAGCTTCAGGATAGCCCAAATTTGGAGTTACAGCTCTGGGTGGTTTAGTCCATAACATAATCCAGAGAGACATTCTGGTATTAAATTCTGCCATTGCAAATCTAAGGGAACAGGACAGTGTTATGTTTCCTTCACCATCTATCTAGTCAGCTCCACTACAAGACAGTATTGTATATTTTATTACTTATACTGGAAATTTTCCTGCAGTAGCTAATTTACTAGTGAAATATAGACATTTAAACATGTCAGCTGCATTTTTTTATTCCTATATGCTGCTTGGAGTTTATATACAGATGGCATTTTTATGCTTATATCTAATAGCTATTAAAATTTTCCTATGCCTTATTTCTTTTGAATGTCTCTTTACCAAGCCTGTCAGCTTTTCATCTCTGAAGCTAAAAATAAATGTTTATACAGAAATCAGAAGAGATTGAAATTATGGGTTGATTCACAAATAGAAAAAAGAAATTACACAGCTTTCATTAATTATTCCATGGATACTTTTGTTTGTGGGAGTGGTGCATTTAGCATCTGTTTTTTTCAATCCTGAAGAAAGTTAAGTAGCTGAAAACATGAGATTAGAGAGAAACAAGCCAAAGTTGCACATTGCGTTTAGTCATAGGAAATATCACTTTGTATTACACTGAAAGAGGGATTGCATATCCACAGCTGGAATTTTTGCTACCCTTTATTGTAGCAGCAGCAGCTGCCATTTTTCTATTCCATAGCATTAAACCAACCCATAATTTTGGAGCAAATTCTGCCAGAAATGTGCATATGAATACTGATACTCTATACTGAACCAAGACTCTAAAATCTTTTTTCATTCTGGACAACATGTAGAATGTTAAAGGAAATGGCATTTTCACATTGACATGGAAAAGTAATGGTAAAAAGTCATATTCTTGTGGCATTTTCAGGTGTTAAATGACTTAACAAGGAGCAAGAAGGATGAGTAGTTCCCAAGTAAATAACACCACAGCTGTGAGAAAAGCAAAGAGCACTGTACTTTAGTACTTTCAGAGGTCCTGGGGTAGAAGATAGTGTTAATTTTCAGAAAATGCATTTTTCTTATCATTACTTAGACATGATAATAAGGTTAAAAGTGTGATAGATGAATAAGCTTCCAGAAGTAAAGTTGATGTAGCAGTATAGAAGGGTGCATTTCTGGAACAAATTCCATTGAAGATTTGAAAAAGAATAAAGTTTCACAGAGAACATTAGAAGCGAAGTCTGCTTTTCACATAAAAAAAAAATTTTGAGCCAAAGGTGTCCCTCGACTATCAGCTGTTCTTTCTTATGTACGTGTGGCTTGCACATGGTGCAGTTCATATATTCTGTGCTCAGTCATCATACAAATGTAAAACCATTGACTCCAGGGAAGGAGAATTCTAGACTGTCAATATCGTACCTCATTTATGAAGATTCTTCCTTTTTGCTCCATTCAAATTGATGCAGCACTATTTCAGGCATCTAATGATTACTCTCCCATTTGCAATTACACCAAACAGATCTAAGATAAATCAGAACTGCAAACAAACCTCACATTCAGCCAGCTCTTCAGAAGGTTACTTTTAGCAAAGAAACATCTCTCTGAAGAGATGTGTTAAATTGCAGAACAGCTGAATCCAGCTAGCACAAGTTATTAAGAAAAGCAGCCTACCATGTCAATTCTGTAGTACCAGTTTGTTTTGACACAACTGTTTTTCTCTCAGTAACTGTCAGTGAATTCATGCTCACCTGATACTTACTCTCATTATATAGTTGGCAGTTAAAAGGCTATTTCTGAAGTCAGATGGCTGTATCTCATCTTTCAGCAAGACTTAGTCCTCAGTCTTTGTCCTTTTTGTTTGTTAAACACCTCACTTTACTTTGCAGACATTCACAACACTTGGTGATGTGGTAAGGCTGCAGTGAGTTTTCCACAGAGATTATTTTTTGTTTTGCTTGGAAAATAATTAATTGTTTGAAGACCAGTTGCATAAATGGTATTTTCATATCAAATATATTCATATATTTTATGTCAGTCAAGCGGAAACTGAATTTTTAATACGGTATTTTATTGTGAGGGTAAATGTCAGCAGATGTGTAGCAAAAAGAAGAGAACTCCAAAATAAATCAATTTATGATGTTTCATAAACTTAGGTAATGCCACAGTCAACACCTGGCCTATTAGCAGGTAACAAAGCAAAGATTAGGATGCTTTCCGTCTGTTCTGTTATGAACCACAAGGACATAATATGATGGAAAAATACACACAAACTGCTTTATGAACAGGAACACCTTGACTTGTCTAAAGTAGCAATGGTTATTTATTAGGCTGTGATTGCAGCAGAGGAATTGTTTCTTGCCTACTCATCTGAAAATGGCATAGGCAAGAAAAAGGACTGCTTCAGCCTCTTCAGTCTGGTGACAGTCAGTCTGGAACTCCAGTCCATGCATGGCAGAACCTTTGGGTACTTTATTTTAATGTTTATCTTGTGGAAATAGGGCTCTTCGTACACTCTACCAAGTTGGTGACATGTACTTACAGTGATGCAGTGCCTAGAATGCAATCAAATTGCCTTATCTAGTTTGTAATATTTGAGAAACAAAGGATCTCAGCAAGTCATGCTGTCACTCATTTGAAGTCTACATTTCATTTTTACATAGATGCTAATGGGAATAGTCAGTTTGTTTTTTTCTGCACAGTCTGTATTTTAGCATTGCATGTGTTTGAGTGCATTGTCAACCCTGGTAGACAATGATCCCAGTTTTGAAGGAAAAAAAGAATCCTTACTACAGTTCTTGCTTGTTTTAACTACATTAAAAATATTTGTCTTGAGCACAGTTGGAACAAGAGAGAATTTCACAGTAAGATATTTGTAGTTAACAGAAAGGCAGGTGGATTTTTTTTTCTGAGTTTTTTTCTCCGCCGTGTCTGAGGTATAATCTCTGTACAAATTCCTACCATATATTCAGACATTTAGAGAAGAGCAGTGAAACTAATAATAAGCCTTTTTATAATTCTTCGTTTAGTTGTAGCCTTCTCTTTCATGAGTTTGGGCTATTCCGAACGTCAGAAGTACCAGTAGGTAAGCAGATACAGGCTTACAGAATAATTTAAGTTGGAAGGGACCTTGTGAGGACATCTGGTCTGATGACACTTCTCCCCCATCATGTCATCCTATGGAAGTCATTGGGTCTGTTCTAGCAAAATGTCCTGTATATTCAGAAATGCCTTTGATAAAGCAATCACAGGTGTTTAGAATCTGGCACAGTAAATCATGATGACAAAAGGTAGGAGCAGCTGTGATACGTATTTTTTAAGCAGAACATCCTGATATTTAGAAATAGATAAAGTAGAAAATAACCTCAGCAACTTTTTGTCATTCAGAATGACCTTTCAAAAAATTTTTGAAGGTTATCCCTCAAAGACATACTTTTATCTTTACTTTTTCTGTTTTGTTTATTGGATGATGAGCTGTATTATCAGCTTACACCTGAGTTACACAAAGGTTTTTCACTAAATGAAATGTGGAAAGTCTTACCAGTTGTGTTGCCATTACTCAGCAAGCCCTCTATATGTGTTCAAGGAAGCTCTTGTGACAGTGTGCTAGAAAGAACATCTTTGCATTCCCATGATTCTGGGCTGGCTCTATCCTGAATCTGAGGTCTCCTCCGGGATAAATTATACTGGCAATATGTAAGCCCTGGACCCAGATCTTTTCATATTTCCTATCCCTGAAACCAGGCCACTAAGGGTGAGCGGAGTTAGACTGATGCAATTCAGTACAGTTTCAAGGTGTGCAGAAGGAGCCAGAACCCAAAGACTGTCTCCAAGTCTCCTGTTTTATCTGTAGTTGTTATCAATTCTAGATGGAAGAGTGTCATAGATACTGCGTGGTCACCTAGTGCTAAACTAAAGTAAGAACAAATCAAAACTTCTGTGCTCTGCATCCTGTCAGACCCTCTGACATTGGCATATTTATCTCATGGCTGGCTGGGCTGCCGGAATGTTTTTAGAAACACTGAGCATGATTGTTTCCAACGCAGAAATTCCATTGCATCATAGCTAGTATGGGCATGCAGAGCAAGTGGTGAGTTTGTCGTGTTCGTGGTCAGACCTACTGAGTATTGTTTGGGCAGACCTTGGGGCCTTTTGTAGATGTGGGCCTGGAAGCTGCTCAAGTGGCTCTGTGCTCAAAGGCAGGCTGAATGTCAGTGTAATATTAGGCAGTACCAATCCCAAAGGCAATATTAGAAATCACAGCTTTCAACCATGGCAGGCAGGATGTCTTATTGTTTGTTTATTTCAAAGCATAATGACATGTATCTATTGGCATGCTTTCCTTCAGTGGTAGACTACACACCATCAGCACAGAGAAATAAATTCAAGGTGTTCCCCTCTTGCCTTCTGACTCACTGCATGTTAAAATCAGCAACACATGTCTACATGGTAAATATTGAATTCCATATGTCTCGAGATAGGATTGTACAGAAAATAATTCCGTGTATATATATATATTTTTTTTTTCTCTTTTTTAATCTTTGTAATCATAGTCTTAATCTGAAACTGAAGGTAGAATTTTGAAGCAGCCATTTGTGGCAACTTCAAGTAATGCGACCAAATTATTTCTTGTTGAGCCTGAAGGTGCTACTGGCCATTGCTCTGAAACCTTTGTTTTTATTTGTAGACGAAAATTACACTCAAAGGTGCTCCAGGGCATATTTTACTCTGCACTGGATGTTGATATACTCATAAATGTATAATCTACATTGTGATCTAGTAATATGTTAATGCCAAGTTCATAAAATTAATCAGGCCACATGCTGTCTTGTGATTCTGCTAATACAGTTTTGAGTAGCATCAGCATTTTCACACTTTTAATTTGCAAATGACCCTTGCATGGCAATACATTATGTAAGCAGACATCTCACAAGATGTCTTCACGGTCCATCATCCAGACTGTGCTACAAATTTCCTGCATCTTGACCTGCCTCTGCATTTTGCCCCAAGTTGCTATAAACGTATTAAAGAGCAACATTCACTGACCTTTAAAAATGGCAGTATTTAAAATAAAATACATAACTCAAGCAACTTTTTAAATAAATCCTCTATTAAAGGAATATTTTTGACCATCTCTTTAATTACATGAGAACCCATTTTCCATTTTATGTCTGAACCCCTAGACTTCATAATCCAGCACCTGATATTTTGTTCAAATAAAATTGCAGAATCTGGAAAAAGTAGCTGCTTGCTACTGCAGTTGGTGTAAAGAGGTGGAAAAAAATGAAAATAATAAAATGAAAGATTAAGATACCTTGTGTACATATTAACTATATAAATTATGAACTGTGTAGTTTTATGGGAGGAGGAAAGGTTTCATAGGAGAAATCTGATTTTATTTGAGGTGTGGGGTTTTTTTTAATATCACATAATCCAGCTCATCATAAATTTATCCCAAAATACTTTAAAAGAGACTTGAGGTTAAAAACAAATATACTTTAAACATAAAAGGACCTCATTAGAATGTTGCTATTAAAGACAAAACTGCAAAGGGCAGATTCACTAGTACGCTCCCAACTGCTTTGCGATACTTGAGAGATTCAAACCAGCTATTAACTGGACATAAGTACCCAGTTAAGTCAATTTTATGACTGTTTTCCACTGTGAAAGCAGACAAATACATTCATAATGTATTGATCCAACTGTTCTAAATGAGATATCATAGAGGTAAAGCCTTTACGACCAGCCTTAGCTGTGATTCTCTTTGTCCGCTGCAAAGGCAATGGAAATACAATTCTGCTCTGTTTCTAATATCCTCTCCTTCTACTCTGGAGGAGCAAGAAGGGAATATTCTCCTTGATTCCTGGGGAAAAATAGCCAGCTTAGTCATGAAGGGCCTAAATCACACCTTTGTATACATCCCAAATCCACTTTAGCCCTTCAATACAGGCTACACACTCTATAAGTTGAACCAAACACCAAAGCTTCAGCTTTAGGAAGCACATTGTTGAGCTTCACTCTCTTCATTTACAGCTGAATTCAGTTTTGGGTTTCAGTTTTACAGAATTATTAAATCACCAAACTCCCTTCACATACTATCTCAGGCAGCAGCAGTGCAAGAGAGCTGATGGTGTGTAATTCTCAGTAAAAGTCAGCCATGATTGTAAATCTGCAATTCTCAGCCTTAATGAGGTGGGAAGATTTTTTTTTTTAATTAAAAATATACTAGACCATATTCTAATGTGTGATGATCTGTTCTAAGAATAGAGACTCTTTTCCTGCCCTTTCAGGCAAGCCAAATACAAGATTCAGGGGTTTGTTGATGTCTGTTGATGCACCACATTAAAGTACCTCCTTATGCAGGAAACTGAGCTGAATTGCAACTTTACATGAGATCAGCATTGCTCGACTCATAACTTGGTTATGTCTGCTGCTGTCTTTAGCACTCCCGTCTGTCTGCAGATCAGCTGTGTTTCTGTTGAAATTTTTCACAGAGGGTTGTACTCACTAACTTCTCAGTACAAGTGTTTTATTTGGAATAAATCAGACAAGGTGAGTACAGAGTAAAACTGTAGGTAGCATCTGGCCTTGCTTCATAAAGGTACTCCACTTAATCAGGATGGGCAGCTCCATTTAACCCAAACACTCTTCATTTCTGCATTTAATTTAATTCAGTTGTAAAAATTGTTGACAGTGAGTGAAATCTAAGTCAAAAGCTAAAGGCTTAGCATTTAGTCTGTATTCTACCTTCTTTGTACTTCTATTGACAGCCTTTTTATCAGTTATGGAGTAGCAAAGTTTGGCCTGTCTTGTGTGGTTCTTTTCTTACTGATCTGTCAAAAAGATGACTTGTAATAGTGTAAAAACTTAGTTAAGTACATCAGATTATCATGGTTGCTTAATAGCAAAATACTGGTCCCCACTGAAATTCCAGCAGATAAATACACATGCAGTTCATCCAGCCACAAAAATTATGTGCACAGAAAATTGCACCTTCTGTCTCATTATGGATATCTTATTTTGCCAAGTTGCATAAATCAATCAAAAACTATGTGCACAATGGCATGCATTAAAATTTTGCTCTTGCTATTTTGATTATCACAGCACACTCATTTCTAAGAATGTAGGATCCTCAGACTGGAAAGCTTATCAAAACTAATCACTTTCTCAGTAATGATATAAGAAAATTGCTTTCATAAATTTATACTTACTGAGAAGCTTGCTCTGTCTTAAAGATTGGTCCAGACATTGACTGCTTTGGTCCATATATGACTACTTCCAGCACATAGACTTTATAGACAATTTTTTTTATTTTGTGCCAGCACTGTCCTCTAATTTGTGTGATTCTTTTTATCTCCAAGCTATTAGTTGTTAAAGACAGACATATAGTTCTTCCTACCCGTACAGGGTCTTCATGTGTCTGTCCACATATCTGTATATGTCCTTTGTGGAACTCATTTCCTCACTGTGTGTTTTTTGAAAATTCTTCTGTTAAATAAAGTCTCCATTCTAGATAACCTGGAACCCTTACTTTGTATCTGATCCAGTGTGAGTTCTGGGGGGTGTTTTTCAGTCTAGAGGAGTCTGGTGCCTCTTACCCTGAGAACCTTGACATCAATACTTCTCTGTCTCTGGAAATGTCTGTCCCATTACACCTGAGAATTCAATTTCCTTATTTAAGGCTGCATCATACCTATGGCTTATAATAACCTGGTGATAAATAACATACCCAGGTCTTTTACCTCCTTGGTCATTTTCTTTTAATGTGCCCTCAGCTTTTACCAGAAATCCTTGATACTAGAAGTAACCGTGTACCTTCTACTAAATTAGAGGACTTAGAATAGGACGGGAAGATTATTTTCTAATTGTATCCCAAGGCTGTGTTAAAATTTCTGTCACTGTCAAAATATTTCTGTATGTCCTGAGACAAGTCAGACTTTCTGTGCCTCTCTGGAACAGAGCATTGTGATATTTTACATCAGAGCACCAGTGGAAATACATTTTCTTTGCTTCTCAGCAGTACTCAGTCACAGGGATGATTGAAACCACAAAATCAACACAATTAGTATTCTTCAAATTATTTCCTTTAGCTGTGGGTTAAGGTTATTACCATAAGGCTCAGTTATTACAAAACTTACCAAACGAATCATCAAATATGTCAGTATTCAAAGATTTGAGCCGTTCAATGTAATACCTGTTCTCTGCAATTTATCTTTCTTATGCTGTTTCTTCCTGATCTCTATGCTGAAAAGGGTTTCTTGAACAAAGATTATGTTTATATCTATGATTGTAGTTCACATGGGGATAAATGCCTGTAGGAAGAATGACTGACATGAATAAAAGTGTAGAAATGGAAATTACTCCTGTACGGTGGAAGCAAAACTCAAAACTCTTGATGCCCCAAGCTGGAGAAAGCAAATTATGCACCTTCTCAAATTCCAAGAGAAGTGCCAGATGAAGTGACAGGTCTGCTAGCAGGAGTTTTTAATAGAGTTGTTGAGTCAGAGTGGTTCTTCATGAGTGGAAAATATTGAATGTGGTCCCTGTCTTCAAGAAAAAACTACATGGGCAATTATTGTCTCAGATGATCCTACTTTTATTCAAGACTTTAAAGCTTTTTTTAAAATAAAATAATTTGGAAATGAGATTAAAGGTAAATCGTATGAAAGTAGATTTACCAGGGTAGGTCATGCTAGGTTAATAGGATATTTTTGCATAATAGTATAAATGATCTTCTGCACAGCAGGACTGTAGTTGGTTGGTCTGTCTGGTATTCAGTAAGACAACAGGTGCAGTGCCTTTTGGATGTGTATTACTTAAACTAGGCAGGATGGCACTTATTACACAAATTGAAGCACTCAGAGTCATCAAGGAGAGATGGCAGTGCTGGGTTATATTAGTGGCAAAACCTCCTTTTTGACATAGCTTCTTAAGTGTCGGTCTAAAGACTGATCTTTTCTGATTTGCCATTATTCATCGTGTCACAAAAAACAATAGAAGTGTGCTAGTGAAGTTTACTGATGAGTGAGCAAGCATTATAAATATATTGGAGGAAAGGGAAATGAGGCTAAACTGGAGACCATGAGGACAAAAGTACTGGAGAGAGGATGGTGGAGTTTAATAGTAGAAAGTACACAATCTTATGATGAATGCCTTTTAGCAAGCATAGTATGCATATTAATTGCTAGCTAGGAGACAAGGAGGTGTCATGGTATGCTGGTTGGCAGTGTTGTGCTTTGATCCCTAGGTTCTGATAGGTTATAATCACTGTCCCTGCAGTACTGGGTCTTTATTCAGACAAGGTTTCACAGTGATGAGGAGAATAAAGTATAACTGGTTCATTGAAGCAAGTTGCACTGATTCCATCTTTGTAATTTAGCTGACATGCAAATCTTCCTTCACAAGACTCTTCTGTTTCTTCTGGCTGTACACACAGTCTTGTGCTAATCTAAAGCTAAGTTAAAGGTAGATATCTTGACAGCAGAAAATAATCGTGCATCTCTGTGTGCTTTGCAGTATTTAGATTACTCCTTTGAACTGCCTGGAGTCATTACAACACAATGCAAACAAGAATAGAATAAATCCCTGAGTGGTACAGTATATGTACTGAAAACATGTTGTGCAATCAAAATATCTTTGCATTAAAGCAGCAGAGGTTTTTGCTAGCATTTTTAATGTGATAAATAAGCAAGTGATTAAATATTGCAAATTATGTAGAGCATACTTTTAATAGCTGAAAGACAGTTCTCCAACATTTAGTTCCTTGCAGACTGTTCAAAATTATGCTTTCAAGACCACCCTTCACTATATATCTAGGAATGATTTACTCTTTCTTGGCGTATGTCTATGAATTTGTTCTTAGTAAACATAATGTCATGAAAATGGGAGAAAAAACACACAGAGGAATTCTGGTGGCTGGCATTGAAGTTGAAAGTGTCCTCCTTAGATTATTTTGCAATCATCTCCTTAGAATAGAGGCACTCTTCCAAGACAGAAGAAAAGAGAGGGGAAAAAAACCTTGAAAAATCTTCAAACAGTCTCTCTACTTACTTAAACTGCCATTGCTATTTTTGTAGGAACAGAGCGCAGACAGATGCTATCACTGTAGTGTGGATGCTAACAGAGACAATAGTGAACTCATTTCTGTTGCTTCAGTTAGTGTCAGTTAATATTTATTCTAGATACACAGATTACAGTCTCAATTATCACGTTTTTTCCTCCCCCTCTCAGGGGTGTGTACATGTATAATTGTTGCTGTTAGTTCCCACTTCTTCCAGTTCTTCGCCCAGGTTTATCAATAGCTCTCTACCTAAATGTGACATTTTTTGATTGGTAGTCACTCACTACACTTTGGGATATATTTTATCCCTTCTTTGTGTGCGCTGAATAGCATGCTAGGGTGAATTGAATCTTGACATTTTGAAGTGAAATAGGCTTGTTTTCTTTTCAAATCCCTGAAGTTGTTTAGTGAAATGCTGCAGTCTAGGCTTTCATTTTTATTGATATATAAATAGAAAGAAGATTAGTTTTGAAAGCACAATGGCTGCTTACAGACTACAAAACGGTGGAAAAAAGGGACAAGCATACCTTGATGTCAGTAACAGTTTTCTGGGGTGGGAGTTGGTGTGGAGCAGGGAATAAAGGAGGGAGAGAAGGATTCAGGGATGAAAGGAGATGGCTCTCAGCCTGGTATCTGCATCAGGGAAGTGTGCTGAATGGAAAGTGTTGTGGTAAAAAAGGTCAGTCTTCTGTGGTTCACTTAAAACTTACCTGAAGTTGTATTTGCTCCTGATTCAGAACCGTGATTGGAGTGGAAGTTCCGTATCTATACATCATCTTCAGCCTATTATTCCATGTATGCTGATTTATTCTTTTCAACTTTCTTTCATCCTAAGTTACTTTTATTCCTTTGAATTCCCTCAGTTCTTTGTGATCTGTAACGCTCGGGTCTAGTAATGGAGATGGTTACCGTATTCAAAAGGATTATATGAAAACTTCAAAAGATATCTAATTTCTGAGCTTGCTTGTACCTATACTGCTTGTAACTTTACCGCTGCTTCTATGGAGTGCTTTCTCTGCTGTCATTGACCCCAATACTGCCAAGTTAAATACTGAGAGTTTATTGAATTTGCTTCTCAACTGATAAGTATTCTAGCCAAACGAGTAAAATCATAGAATCACAGAATGGGTTGGGTTGAAAGGGACCTTCAAGATCAACTAGTTCCAACCCCTTGGGCAGGGACACTTTTCAATAGACCGGGTTGCTCAAAGCCACATCCAGCCTAACCTTGAACACTCCCAGGGATGGGGCATCCACAGCTTCTCTGGGCAACCTGTTCCAGCCCTTCACCACCTTACAGTGAAGAATTTCTTCCTAACATCTAATCTAAACCTACTTTCTTTCAATTTGAAGCCATTACCCCTTGTCTTGTCACAACAGGCACTCTACATTCCTCCTTGCAGACGCCCTTTAGGTACTGGAAGGCTACTATAATGTCTCCCTGCATGCTTCTCTTCTCTGGGCTAAACAGTCCCAACTCTGCCAACCTGCATTCATAGGAGTGCTGCTCCAGCCCTCTGATTATATTTCTGGCCTCCTCTGGACTCGCTTTACAGGTCCTTCTTGCATTGGGATCCCCAGATCTGAGGACCCCAGAACAGTGTCCTGTTGCTGGGTTATGGGGACTTCAAGTCTCTTGACTCAACCAGTGGAATGTACTGTGTGTTCTCAAATGCTGAGAGTGATGTAGCATTCACAGAACCAAGAAAAAACATCCATTAAAGACTGAAGTCTGGCAAGAGGCTTGTATACCAAACCGTCATAGTCATTTATCAAGGAAATACATTTTGGTGCTATCTGAAATGAGCAAAATTAATTTTTCCAGCACTACAGTTCTATACTGTTCAATTAGCTTTATCTACCTAATGATTCATCCATCACAGACATATAAACATTCACACGGTGTATACACAACCTGAACACAGCATGCATGAGTAGGACTTAACTGGCAAGAGCTTTTTGCAAATTTTCCAGCTTTTAATTAGCTTCCAGGTACCTTAGAAAACGGCAGAATCCCAGGAACTTTAGAAGCACCTAGAGATAAAAAAGAAAGCTGTTTACACTAGAAAAAGCCTCTGATGGCGAACCTTTTCTATGTCACTCTCTACTGAAAATCTGTGGCCAATTCAGTCAGCACAGCTTCAATTCACACTCTTCTTGGGATAAAGCAGTGAACTGATATATAGTACAATTCAACATTTTCAAAAAATCATGATTTTTTTTTTGTTTATATTTGTACTGACACAAACCCACTCTGCAATGTTAAAATGTTAAAATAATGCCATGGCTGTGATTCTGCCATTCTTTGATATGTCGATATAACCAATTAAATCATAGGGTTTACAACATTTCTTAACAATAAATAAGTACTTTTGACTTATCTGTTACAGTCATAAATGCCTAAATTACCCTTTCTGGAATGTAAATACTCCCTTCAGAGCTTTCTGTGAATTTCACACCAATACTTTGGATTTGTAATTCACATGTTCTAAAAGGAATATGATAGAGCATGGGGAGAGTTTTGTTCAATTCCTAAGAACTCTTAAAAGAATTGATAAGTGGGCTGAATGAATAATTTAATACTGTAAGGAAAGTTCAAGAAACTACCACAATCACACCAGCAAATGTTCTCATAAAGGATCTGGGGTACAGGCTCTCGAGATGTAATGAGCATTTACATACATAGCTCCTACTTACACAGTTACCACTGCAAGATTTCCACTCATTATCCCCAAATGTCAATGGCAGAGCAGATTCAAAAAAATTTAACAGTCTTCTGTGAAGGGAAAAAAAACCAGTTTACAATACAGTAATGTCCTAGAGCACATTTAAGTTTATGGAATGAATTAGTTCACTGGGAAAGATTTTAAAAAGAAGCCCTAAGCATTATCAAATTAAACATACAATGGTAAAGTCAGTTAGCTGTCTATTTACATATAATGTGAGTTTATAGTTGGAAAAGGTTGTTTAAGAGGTTATATAACAGAAATACAGAATGTCTTGTTATATTGTATTGCCCTGTACCATTAGTCTGGTAATGCAGAAAGATGTACATACACTTCTCTGTAGTATACATACATATGAAAATAATTTGACAGATCAGAATAAAAGACATTTTTAGCTGTGATCTAGACTGCCAAAAATACCTCTGTTTATTCAGTTAGCTTTCATATTTAATTGCCTACCTAGTCATCTGTGGACATAATGTTGGCATACTTTGTGTAATATGATAGAGTCTCATTTTAGGTGTATAATGAACTTCAGTTTCCTAAGTGGAGTTTATATTAGGTGACATTTTGAATGTTGAGAAAATTGCATTCTGTTGAGAAGAAGCTTTATGGCAAAAGATTAGAAATCTAAGTTAGTTCTGTCAGTTTTAGCAAAACATTTGCAATAGCTCACAGTTAGAAAGTAAACTGAATGTTTTGATGGTAGATTCCCCCAGACTAGGCTGAAAAGACAGTATCAGTAAGAATTCTATAATTTCTTGAACTCTTGTGAATTCTGTCAATTATACCTCCAAATAGTGGCACAGGTAGAGTCAAGAGCTTCTTGAATGACTCAGGAAATAACACATGCTTTTGTTATGCTATTTAATTTAGGAAAAAAAAACCCTAAAACAAAAACAAAAAAAAATCCAGAAATTTATGTTAATTAGAATCCATCAGACTGTTCTTCATAAATTTCATCTCAGCATTTAGAGTGCAAATGTTGAAACAAACCTTCAACATCATTCAAAGATAGGAGCATTTCAAGCAGAACTTTTGAACTGGATGTTTTATTCACAGTTGCCTTTGTCTCTTCTGAAGACCATTCTCACAGAAGTTAAAAGTCTCTCGATTAGAGTGTGTCACTTAGAAGAGCATGAAAATGCCAAGGATTTAATTACTGCTGTTCCATTGCCACAGCAATTGTTGTATATTTAATTTCTCTCTTAAAAGTAGGGCAAGGGAAAAAAACAAGTGCATCCCATGTGTTTTTTTCTTCTCTTTTTCTCATGAAGCTACTTTAAACTTCTGAGTGAAAAACCTGTGTTGGTTTCTCTAGCTTTTCGTAGCATGATCAGAGGGATAAAGTTTATGGAGAGGGAGGGACGTGCAAAGACCAAATAATTGCAGGTGATTTTTATGATGCACAGAGCGAACCTTGCAAGAGAATCTCAAAGACTCTGATGGAGAACCTTGGTAGTTTTCATATTTGAAGTTTGCTAGGCTGACCCTGGGGGCCGAAAAGGCAAACAGACAAAAGCAGCTCTGAATGGTTTCAGAAAACTTAGTGATCTCCATGTCCACCACAGGTATAAACCAGATTTTATAAGCCCCTGACACTTTCCCTGTATGTTTATTAGCTTTTCAAATGAAAGTCAGGCTTTCCCATTTTCACCTGTCTGTGGAAAATTTGGTGTCCTGAGGACTGAATGGATTTTATGTCATTCTAGACACTCCCAAGGGAAGAAATCCCTCCCACTTGTTATGGTAATGCTGAGCCAATGGAGCACACTAATTACATGTGAGGGCTACCAAAATGTGCATGTGCCTCTCTGATTTTCCATGAAGGCCATCTTGTCTTTCCATTTACCTGAAAGTGGAGAAGTTAACAGCGTCAAGTCAAGCATTGCTACTTAGAATTTGGAAAGAAATAAATTCTCCTGTCATGCAAGCTTCTCTCTTAATTTGCTCTTACAAAACCCAGCATTTCTTGTTAGGCCAGCTCAGAAACCCAAGAGGCTTTCAGGTGGCTTCTCAAGCATCTGTGTTACAATCACTCTCATAATCAAGTGGAAGAATTCAGTTTAGAATAAAGTAGTGAAAGAATTCAACCCAGAAGGGTCAAATGAGCATTAGAGCTGTATAACTCTAAACCACTCTTAATTTGATCAGTCTTCATTAAAAAAAAAATATTGAAGGGGAAGAGAAATTTCGAAGTCAAGCACAGAAGAAAGTACATGAGCAGGGATTGAAACACTGGCATTGATCATTTAAGGAAAAACATAAAAATAGGCACAGTAAAAGTAAATAAATTAATAAATTGTAGATCACACCAGAAATTTTTATTCTCTATAAGTCCACTAATATAAGCCTAAAGGAAACGTTTTTTAATTAACTTGCATTTAAAATAGAATGGAAAACTTTACTATAATGCACGATTACACTATGAAGCTTGTTGCCACCAGGTGCTGCTTCAGCTAAGATTATAGTAAGATTCAAAGGTTAACTGGACATCTCTCTGGATTTGAAGAATATGCGGAGGTAAAATGCTTAAAATTCAGGAGTAAATATTGCTGAAAAAGCATTTTGGAAGGCATGTAAACTTTGATGTTTCAGAATCTAGAGCACTCTCTTGCCATTAGAGGATTGGAAACAATTTTTTTCCACACCTGCATTCCGTGGTATCTCTTATGCTTTCACTAAAGCTTCCAGAACTTCATGGAGACAGAATATAAGACCAGCTGGGCTCAGGTCTAATCCAGCCTGGCAATTGTTACATTATGATTAATGAGGTTCCCTTTATCAACAGCTGCAATTCTGACCTTTGTGGCTCTGCTGCTTATCACCTGATTTATACATCCTCATAGCTTGGATCTCATTTTGAATAAAATAAAAATCTAAATAACTTTCATTCAATTGCTATAACCTTTTCAAATATTTGCTTATTCTGATAATTTATTCACAGAATCTCAGATTGTACATCAGCAGCACTCTTCTAAAGTATAATACTACTACTAAGATTTTTTTTTTTTTACATGCAGGCATTAATTACAACGTTTGGGAGAGAAATAATACTAACCTGTCTGCATCTAAAACTTGGATTCTTGCTTTGGAGGCACAGTTTTAGAAATGTGCATCTCTCTTATTTAGCACTGTGAGAGGGTTAGTTACATTCAGAGATTTCTTTCCTGGTTTGTGATGCTGGTGTGATTCAGGACATGTTAGCCTGATGTGTTATAAAATGAGTCAGTTTATCTTTAGTTTAGCCTGTGATCAGTGGGGGAGAGTGCCTTTCCTTTGGGAGCTGAATGCAAAATAACTGAAGCAGATTGAAGTTGGCAGTGACTAATGAAGTCTTGTGAAGGAGTCAGGAGTCAGTGGGTTACTACATAGGATGGATTGAGAAGAGAGTAACAGCAGCCTCTTTGTTGAGTTTATGCTGTCATGGGTTTTTTGGGTTTGTTGGGGTTTTTTTGGTTTTGTTTTGGTTTTTTGCATAATCAGTGCTTCTGTGAAGAAAATCTCCAAAAAAATTAAAAATTCCTGATGTATGTCTCCAAAACACACACGTTTGCACACACATTTGTTACAGTGGAGATAATTCTAGGCTTCCATGTTTAATGAGCCAGCATGGTTGCCTAAAGGTGTTCTACATGTTAATAATTTTAATCAGTCACACAGAATTTATGGAGCTAGAATTTCAATTGAAATTAGCATGAGTTAAAACTGCAGTCATTTATTTCTCTGAGAGCTCCCCCTACTTTGCCAGTTTGATAATATGCCCTGTTGTCAGAGAGTCTGGCACAAATAAATCAGTTGTTACGCAGGCACTCCCCAGCAGCCTGCGATGGGGCTTGCACACAGAGCAAAGCTATTGTGAGTAGAACACACTGCAATGGGTTTTGCATGTGCTGTACGTGTAAAATCTGTGGGCACAGAGCGAAGGCTCAAAGAGCATGAGGAGGAGGACTCTGCCAGCCTGGCCTCGAAGGAACTGGGAAGGGGGCACAGACAATGCCAGCTGAGCCCCTGCGTCCAGCCTGACAGCTGACCCAGGTCAGGAATCACTGCAAACCGCTTCTGCCCTGAGCCCACAATTAAGTGATTTGAATGATGCCTAACCTCAGCAGTGTGTAAAGCAGAGTGAAGGAGGTCAGACACTGAGGAGGGAAGCATGCTCTCTCTATGCAGTCCCTGGAGAGTTTAGCTGGACTTTGTGCTACGGGCAGCACTGATGCAAAGTTACAGCCCAGACTGTGTACTGGAAGTTTTCCTGCAATCCTAGAGCAATTCAGAAACCTGCTGTGGTGTTACACTATTTTTGTTCCGGAAGTACTTGTTGAAGTCTTTTGTCAAGCAGTCTTTAAGGCATTTTCATTTTTTAGACTCCAGATAATTTGGGGATTTTTTCTGAAACGTGAGGCAAACCGATTGAAGCTCTCTGCAATCTAACTGTCCCAGCCTGTGTGCACAGAGTGCAACAAGATTTGTGTTTTCCACCTCATTAAACTGACAGGAGAAATTAGTTTGTGGTATTAAAAACTAAAAAGTTAAATTACAGCTACACATGTCCTTTATGCAATGGGGTGTGTGAAAGATGTTTGATTTTAATGTTTGCTATAATAGAGAATTTAAATCGCAATGTTTGTCAAATCTCTAATCTTTGTTTCAGAGTGGAATATTAATTATGCTTTTAACTACCAGAGGTAAATAAAATGAGCATCCACTGCCTGCCTAAGGGTAAATTGCAGATTACTGACAACGTGACGTGGCGTACTAAATGTCAGTTTTGTCAAACAAATTTAGAGGAACAGTTAAACTATTAGCTTCCTGTTGTTACAGGGGGTTTTTTTGCAATGAATGACTGTTCCTAGCAGCAGGGGCACTGTACCATATGGAACACTAACAGAGCTAAATCGAATAAGCAAGATGAATGAGGAGATAGCACTACAGACGCACTCAATTAGTTTATAACTGTCTATTAACTTCTGTTGGTGGTTTTGAATAAACAATAGATTAACCATTACATCCCTTTTTTTTCTTTATGAAACCAGTAGAAAGACAGTGGGATGAGAGCACACAGTGAAGAAGAAACTGAGCAGTTTCTTTCATTTTATTTTTACCCCCTGCTTCTTTATAACTCAGCTAGTGTGGTATTGGCTATACCTGCAAATAACAAAATGCATTAGTTCCAAGAAGCAAATAAAAATATTTCAGATGTGGTTATGCATGCAAAGTAGTTACTCTGCCTGATTATTTTTAGGACCTGGTTTAGTAGCAGGGAAGCACTAGTCTGGCATGTGCACCTAAGCCTGTCATTGCGATTTATTTGGCAATTAAAATGTTGTGATTAGTGCCAAAATAAAAATATTATAGATATGCCTCTCTCTCTGTGCCCCAAACCACTTTTAGACCTGAACTACTTTTAGCAGGTAAGAGCTATGTGCCGTTGGCTAGGAAAACTTAAAACATGTTTGGTTTTGTGTACCAGCTTATGTCCTACTAGAGTTATTGGAGTCTGATTATTTCCCTCTAATTTAAATACTAAATAAATAAACATAATGCAATATATTACTATCCCTGGCTTCCATTTTAAGATGGTGGAGAGAGATGAGGACCTCCAGAGGGCACTGAGATTACCTAATATTATATTGTGATATTTTTTCCTGTTGTTATTTAATTTAAAATTGCTAGTAAAAAAAATCTAAATACCTCACTCAAGCTATTCTATGTCACACTTTCACATTAGATGTACAAACGCCTAATCAGTGAAGGTCTTACCACTGCTGAACCTGAAATCCAAAACACCAGACAGAAAAAGTGGGTAAGGTAATTCAAGAGAGGAGCATTAGATGAAGAGGATAAAATAACAAATATAGCAAGATATGATTAGCTCCTAATCTGTCAGTGAGAGCGGTCCATAACTGCCATAAGCCTTGTCATCATGTGATTGCTTGGAACTCAGTAATTTTAGAGACAATCCTGAATCGAGCTGAAGGTATAAACTCCTCTTTAAAATCTTGTCTCAGTTGAAATCCACCAGTTTTGAATCATTGTCCCAGTGCAGTGCCAAGGGACACTCTGCACATCTGCTGGATGATCTTAAATGAGAAATTTACAGATATTTGGAGACACTTGAAATTTCATTCTTTTTTTGGCCTTGTTGCTGTTTAGCAATTAGTGCTAACTTATTTCATTGTACAAATAGGACAGGTAGTGGGGAGATGTTGGGGAGCAGGGCCTTGGGACCAAGAGGAAATCTGGAAACACAATACTTAGGGAACACAGGACATTACTTTGTAGAAGGCTTGAATCCATTAGTTGTACTGCTCATAAATAAAGTTGCTTGAAAATGCAAAGCTTCCGTTTTCTGGACCAACCCTCCATTTAGGTAATAACATTCATCCTGCTGAAATCCTTTCGTCTGTCAACTGAATGCAATAGTCTTCTCCATCTTCTCTGTAAAGACTAACACTGCTGTCAGCATACTGCTAACTTTCTTCCAAGATCCATATTACTAATGAGTGAAATGGTTTTTGTCCCCTTACCATGCATATTTCACAGAAGGTGATGTAAGTTTTAATTAGTAAAACTCCATGAAATATTTAAAACTCCTCAGGTGAAAGGAACGATATTAGTAAAGTGAAAAAATAACATGAGAGGCATATATTATGGAGGAACATGAACTTCGTAGATCATAGGAGGAAAAAAAATTAAGAATTGACAGAAACAAACTCAGGCTGGGACTGCAGAGGGGAGATAAGTTGTCCTTATCAGATGCAGGCCACAATATTAATACATTCCTATCTGTAGGCTATTTTGACATGTAAAACAGATTTTCCAAATTATGCAAACGCTTCTATCTGCCTCTGGCAGAGTAAGCCATTTTTTTCAATTTACCTGCACTTGGCAATAATTCATAAACTTTACCTAATTTGTGAAATCAGCTGTTATAGCAGAGGAAATATTGTTTTACTGCCGTTGAAAATTCTACCCAAGCTTATGTCCAAGTGGCTGATCCAGATATGCAGTATCTCCTTCAGCCTGCATTTCTGAGTCTGCATTTTGGTAAAACTCTTATCTAGCTTCTTGTTACCATAACTTTTCATCTAAAGTCATCTAGAGTCTCCTCACCTGCAATTCGTCTATGTCAAAATATTATTAGAATGTCATTGCCCACCCTTACATACAGTTCTTTATAGTGTTGCCATGTTTTCAAGGAAGACACCATTTAAACAGTGAACATGTGTCCCCGAGGAATCGCACAGATGTCCACTCATATGTTTTCAAGTTACTTATTTCCTTGCTGTTGAAGAAACTATCACTGGTTTTTATCCATTCTTTTTAAGCTTAAAGATTTCTAATGACTGTTAAAAATTACCCTCCAGTGGAGGTGACTTGCATGGAATGGCATTATCCTTGGTCAGGGCGTAATTTTTAAATGCTGTAATGCTCTTGTAAGTACCCATGGTGCAGCACTTAGGTCATCTTTTCACTAAGAGGATTCCATTACTAAGTGACTGGGTTTAATGGATATACCAGAGATCCTGCTTTTAAATTTGATCTTGCACAAGTAAAAGTTAGCAAATGGAAGCCTGTTAGCTCCTTGAAAGAGCGCTTCTTTCTCCAAGTGCAGGAGTGGAGTGTGCTGTTCTGTATTCCTCGTTCACTCAACTCTCCACTGAAGTCAATTTTAAGGAGGCTTGTAATTTCCTTTGAAAGACACTCCTTTTTAACAAGTTGTCTAGATAGGCTAGAAAATGTCAGTCTAGTCAAAACATTTGTTTGACATCTGATCCTGAAATAGTTATAATTTGAATCAAACAGTATGTTAAAGAGAAATTGCTATGATTTAGTTTATGAATGTGTTATACTTGCAGTTGTGCATTAATATTTCTTTAGGTTTAGAAAATCACAACACTATAAATATACCAACACTTGTGCCAAAACTTAAAAAGAACCTGTTCCACAGTAATTTTTTTTTTTTTTTAATTGCAGAAAAAAAATTTGGCAGATTCTCTTAAGAGGATTAAATATCCACATATTCCCAAATGTTATTCTTTGGTAATATTGTAATCTCCTGCTAACTTCTAAGTTCTGCTAATGGGACTTCTACCCAGACCTGTCACTTGACCTAACCTAGAGTTTATTACAGGCATTAAGACAATCCCTCCGAAGTACCAGCTCCCAAACCATAGAGAGGTTTAACAGAGAATTATGTGGTGGCTATATTATTCAATAAACTCACAGAAAGGATACTATTAATCATTACATTCTTAAGGGGTACAGAATCACTTTGATGGAATTCTCTTAAGTTTTGCTACAAAGGTACTGATCTCTTCGTTATCAAATTTTGTTGTGGGGTTTTTGGGGTTTTTTAATAAAGAGCAAACATTTTGCAGCTGTCACAGTTTATATCTTTTCTCTGCAAATGGTGACTTGAAGAGTTAATTTTAGCACTAACACATTACCTTTTAGAAATCACCATTGTCTGTTAGTATTGCGAATGAATGGCTTGCTATTTTCAGCACAAAAGCCTGTTAGTTCTGTTTCTGGTCTCATTGTCGCCTCCCTTCAGGCAGGTCTGCGTATCTCTATAAATCTCATTATGCTTACTCTATTACATCACTACCTTAAACTGTAATATTTCAATATATTTGAACTACTGGACTGCATATTATAAAAACAGTAGCTGCCATTACTGTTAAACTTGCAAATTCTAACTGACTGATATTTTTAATGATGCAGTATTTTAGTTGTTTGAGGTTGTTGTCTTCTGAAAAACAGCACAGTGCCTAGCGGCTCATTTTAATAGATATAATATTCTTGTAATGGATGATTTCATCAGGGGAAGGACTATGGCATTATTTATATCCTTTACTGTATTTGTTCAAAAATAATTTTACCATGCAAGCTTGGTTTAGAAGTTTCAGATTTTTCTTTTTTCTGACAATGAAAGATGTCTTTATGTCTTTAAAAGTGTATTTTCATAGGATTTAGATTTGAGCAGAAATACAAGACATTCTTTTTTTTGTTTGTTTCTGTGTCAGAGATGTAGACTTAAAGGTAGGGTGTTACATGCAAAAATTTTGATTCTTCAGTCTTTGGATTATCTTTCTGCTTGTAGGTGGCAAAGCTCTGAGTGAAAATCCTATATTGTATGCAATCATTAATTAAAATTCTTTTCAAATGTTAAAATTATTGTGGCTATAAAACTGATTTTATTTTTCAGATGAAGCTGTATTAGAAAGATTTACAGAAGCTTTCTGTGACATCTTTCTTACATCTTTTAATTAAAAAGCCTTTGGTGTTAATAGGTTCATGTTTGCCAGAATTAGAAATGAAGGGATCTAAATCTGTGTGTTTGAAATGTTCTTACCTAAAGCCACCGTGGTATGCAGCTGTATCAGCTGCCTTTTCCACCGTGGTATAAAGAGCCCCTAAAGTGGATCCACCTTCCTTGTCTTACAAGCCTCATGATAACATCTTCCATATGAGCCATTGAACACAGCATATAAGACTCCAACACACATAGCTGCTAAGAGAGAAGTAGGGGCTGGGCAGCTTCATTAGCAGGTTATTCAGGGGACAGATGACAGTTTCTCCCAGAAGCCGCATTCTGCTGCATGGAATAAAATTGGATTGAGCGTGCAGCTGCATCTTAGACTGACCAAACAGTATCAGCCACACAAGGTCTCAGCTGGACCGCTTCCTCCTCTAGTCGTGTCTTTGGATTACCGGCAGTCCATCTGCCACTGCACTTCCACTGCCAATTAAATGATGCACCCATGGCTTGGGAGAGCACTTGAATGGTTTACAAGCTACATGCTGCTAAATAACCACTGTTTAGTGCCTTCCTTCCCCCAGTGAGCACAGAGTGCCATTCCATTAGTGCACTACCAAGAGCACTGTGCTTCAGGTGTATCTTCATGTATCCCACTAGTTATTCTGTCTGCCCTAAAGGGGATGGCCCAATTTCAGCAGCCCCCTAGGAAAAATTATTCTCTTTCTTACATGACTGAGTATTGCCTATTCTGAGCTTTTAGTCAGTGACTTTTGTTGAGACAGATTGCTTCTTGGGGGAGAAAAAGAAGATAGATTCCTCCAAAAGACTGATTAAAACTGTGCACTTGGATATTTTGAATTGCATATGTGTACTGAATACTATGGAAGTCTTGAAAGAGGGAACTGCATGAAAAAGTGAAAGGCACACAGTGAAGTGTAGGTGGTGCAGAAAAAATCATGTGCAAGTTTGTGAGTGCTCAGTACCAGGACTAGCAAATATGCTGTGCACGCTGCTGCCTCTAGTAGGATACAAAGAGGCAAAAATTATCTATTCAAGTGAGAACTGTGGATCAAAAGCCAGCCTGAGCAAGGAACACTGTCCTTCATAGAAGACAGTATATCCAGGAACTGAAGAAGTACCTCCCACTGCAGGACTTATGCAAGAGCTAGATCAGGATGGTTATCTGTTTACCAGAACTTACGCACTAACACAGCAGAGCTTATCATCAGCAAAAAGCCTTTTGCTCTTTTGTATTCTACTGCTGGGGAGCTGCAAGGCAGTGAATAAGTTGTATTAGATTAAGTTTATCAAAACCTTTGCTTTTGGTTTTGCATACATCACTACATACATTTAATAATATGTTTACATATATACATCCATGTATATAATATACACAATACATAGAATACATTTACATATCTTGAAATAGAAAATATGCTAAAGATAATGCCTTTCAGGAATGTTTCAGAGAACTTTAAAACATTTATTTTGACTGTATTTTATGTCCTTATACAGCTAAAGGCAAATCATAGAATGGTTTGGGCTGGAAGGGGTCCTAGTTCAAAGCCCCCTGCCATGGTCAGGGACACCTTCCACTAGACCAAGTTGCTCAAAGCCCCATCCAGCCTGGTCTCACAGGACCATGCCTGTCACAAGCTTGCTTCTTTTGATGTATTCCCAGCAGATCATCCATTGGCCCTGAAATACCTTATTTTCTGCCCCGGGAGAGAGATATCTATCTCAAGACAAATTTTCTAACCCCACAGTGAAAGTAATGAGGTATTTCACATAGAAGATACCTATCCTGTACACAGGTGAGCCTCAAATAGTGATGCACTATGGGGATTTCTCTTCATGGAAGGAACTGCTGATGTGGCAGATTTACTTTAAAGAAAGACATCTGCCTGGCCATGCTTATGGCCTTTAGAATATTATAGTGAATCTCAAAGGCAAAGGCTAGTGAGAAGACAGTATGTGAGACTACAACATAATAGACACATCTGCCTTACAGCTTGTAATTCCTCATGCTGAGTGAGCACACCTCTGAAAATATGGTGAAAATTTGGTGTGGGCAAAACCATCCCAGAACAAATTTGCATTAGTTTAACACTGCCTCCTGTCTTAGTTTGTGAAAGCAGAGGGATTCTGGGCAACTACAGTGCACACCATCCCTGGGAGTTTGAGGCTGTACTTAAAACTGACAGCTATGGGATAAGAAGGTGTTTTCTTTCATCATTAGCCAGCTTTTTCTAAAATGATAATTAGTTTCTGGAAGAGAATTTCAAAATCTGTCGTGGATGTATTCCTGTGAAAAGCTTTCATGTTCATGTTGCCTGGCACTGCACATCACACAACTGCCTCCTCCTGAGTGGGCCCCCAGTGTTGTCTGCTTAGTTCTTTATTGAGATTGTAGGGTAATATGATGGGGC
>JAWWTY010000077.1:99818193-99936520 GCA_035222235.1 Margarornis squamiger | reverse complement strand
AACTGCCTCCTCCTGAGTGGGCCCCCAGTGTTGTCTGCTTAGTTCTTTATTGAGATTGTAGGGTAATATGATGGGGCAGGAAAGGAAAAAGAAAAGCTGTTGAGGCAAAGGGACAATTGCATCAATTTGACATTGATGCAATGTCAAATGCAAAATACCTACTTTACAGTATGCTATGAATAGGGTATTCTTGTACCATATGCAGGACCCTTAGTACTAGGACCTAGTACCTCCCTAGTACTATGGAGGAAATACATCTCTCTGTGAGCCAATATGACATGTACGTCTTTCATCTAAATAGTTCTTTTTAAAGTTTTGGCTTTTGAAACAAAATCAGATATATATATGCACTTGCATACAAAAGAACCTTGGTACTCCTCTTAAATGTAGATCTGGGCTTGTTTAGCCTGGAGAAAAGGAGTCTCCACGGGGACCTTATTGCTCTCTACAACCACCTAAAAGCAGGTTGTAGCAAGGTGGGTGTCAGTCTCTTCTCCCAGCAGCTAGTGACTGGACAAGAGGAAACGGCCTCAAGCTGTGCCAGGGGAGGTTCAGGTTGGACATGGGGAAGAAAATTTCTTCACTGAAAGGGTGTTTAAGCATTGGAACAGGCTGCCCAGGGAAGTGGTGGGGTCACCCTCCATGAAAGTGTTAAAGAAACTACTGGATGTGGCACTTAGTGCTGTGTTTAATTGGCAGGGTGGTGGTCAGTCAGAGGTTGGACTCCACGATCTTGAAGGCCTTTTCCAACCTTAATAATTCTGTGATTCTAAGTAAAACGGCATATATGCTAGCAAAAGGGAAAGTGCAGATTCTGTGTAGATTTTCATTTACTCTTTCTCAAACAGAATTCGCTAAAAGAAGGAAATTTCTTTTTGAGGAGGAAAAAGTATCCTCAGGCAAAAGGAAGGGTTAGGTGTGGAATTTTCCTGTGACCATACATGTCAGAAAAGGATTTCCTCAGAGTCCTCAAATACTTAATTTCATTAAAATTGAAATAGTGTAATAAAAGCATGTAAAGTACTGTAATGTCATTTTACATTTATGTACAAGTAATGTACCAGAAATTAATACAAGTCAAACATAATGGAAAATTGAACATTTCATTTTCATTAAAGTAAGAACATATTATTAATACCATTTTAGAAAATCAAAACATAATTTGTCTTTTTTCATTGAAAATTTTTACATTCTCATTATACAGTTCAATGTGAATATAACTAGCTCTCTAATGAAATAGCTTTATTGATAAAAATATTTACACAAGCTTTGCTCCTTAAGTTATAAGGGTGGTTTAGTACATGAGGCAGAAAATAATTATTAAAAAATGAAATCATTAACTATAAAGAATCTATATCTATCATCATATTTAATTATTTGACTGTTTGTAATTTTGCTAGTATTATCCTGTGTTGGTTCTGACTGAATCTCACATGTAGGACTATTCAAAGAAAAGGCACAATGGAGAATTGTGTTCAAATGTAATGCTTTAAATCCCCATGGCTTCCTTTTTATGAAAAAAATCCTATTCCCAAAGCATTTAATAGGAATCCTAGAATAATCTGGATCAGAAGGGACCTTTAGAGATCATATTTTCTAACCTCCTGCTCAAAGCAGACTTAAACTAAATCAGGTTTCTCAGGACAGCAGGGTTTTGAGTATCTCCCAAGGTTGAGATCACACCTCCCTGAGCGCCTGCTCCACTGTTTGACTCCCACAATGATGACAAAAACTTTACTAAGATCTAACAAGTTTCCTGAATTGTGACTTGTGTCCAGGGTATCTTGTCCTTTCACCTTGTTCGTAGAGTCTAGCTCTGTCTCCTCTATGCTCTCCCATTAAAAATAGCACTAAGATCCTCTGTGAGCTTTCTCTTCTCCAGGCTGAACAAGCACAGCTCTCTCAGTCTCTCCTTATCCAGGATTTGTCTGTTGAGAGAGATCCTGGCTGAATTCCTGCTCAGTCACGTAACAGTGAAAAGTCTGTTTCCTTTTCTATCAGAAGGTCCTAATCCCTTGGTTGGTTGGTTGGTTGGTTGGTTGGTTGGTTATACATGGGTTTTAATAGGAAGACCTCTCCAAAACCTTTAAAAATACTCTGCTTTGAAGAAAGTAATTCATGGCTGACTGAATCAGCAAGTATGGTATAATGAGCAGGCCATCAGCCATAAGAAAGACCTGACTGGTGATCTGCTCCTACGTCAAAGTAGTGATAATTTTTGGGGAATTGCAGTCATTTCACCCTACATCTCCACACCCTGATGTAGCTGCTTCCAGCTGCTCCAGGTCCCTGCAACTCTCACCATAAGATCTCTGTCAGATGTCTGGCCGTCATCTTTTCTTACTGGGAACAGAGGACAAGCACATAGCAGTTTGTTGTCACTCCATGATTTTTGGCCATCAAGAGTTCCAGCTGGGCTACTGGGTTCCTTCCGTTGCTTGTAATGGATTTGTTATACTTTGGTCTCCCTCATATTCTAAGTGGCACCCTGATCCACATCCTGAAAGTAGTTCTACATGGCTGCTCTAATCACTTAAGTAAATAAGCCTTTAGTGAAATTAACAGATCCATAAGCATTTGCCTTGTAACTAATTTTCACGGAAAAAAAGTTGTAACATTCTGTGTAGTTTTCTTATACATCCTTACAATTCAGAGGACTTATAGGTCAATTAAACATTGTATTCACTATTTTCTTGGTTAATTTGAGGATTATAAGAATCAAAACACAAATTAAAATTCATATTCCAAAATTGTTAAATGTTGAAACAAATTCAGAGAATTCGTAGTTTTTCAGTTTAGTTCAACTGAGGAGAATTGGACATTTTAGTGCCAAATTCATTACTTATAATATTTGTGGTCATAGATAATGGTAAATTACAAAAAATAGTGCTGCTCACATCTCATTATTGTTTTATTCTCCTACTGAGGAGGCAGGAGGGTATTGGATTTTTTTTTTTAAAGTGTGTAAGTACATTTTTCTGTAGACCAAGACCAGTAACTAACTTGAGCCAAAAATAGTGCAGCCAGAAGCTTTGCAGATACAGGGTTCTGCCAAAGCTTCTCAAATTCCTTTTTACTGCCACAGCCTAGAGCCTTCCCTGAAGAACCTGTCAGTCATACAAAAATGCATTGAGGTCTTCTTAGGTGGACAAGCAAGAACTAAACTGTAACCACAAAGTTAACTTTCTCTGAGAGTTAAGACAAGAGTCAGCTCATTTCAAATGAATGTTGTTACATTAGTCTGATGCAACACATAGCTCCATTTTTCCACAGTCGATCAGTCACCAGTGTTCCCTCTCTGCATCAGCCACTGCATCGTCAAAGAAGTTCTATCTGTGCAATGCCTCCTTTGACTTGAGGTGTTCTTGGGTTTGATGCTATAACTCCCATTTGCAGAAACTCAGATAACCTCATGCAGGAGTTCATACAAAGCAGAAACTAAGAAACAAATAAGCAGCGTTTTTAATGATGTTGCTATAAGCAAATACCAAAGCATGTACTTTGTACTTGAATTCCAGAAAGAACACCGAGCAGCAAAAGTAGGTGAGCTGTGTGGCTGTGACTGCCACTGTACCTTACTTTTCCATTGTCTTTTCCTCCTCGTTTCCCATTCACCTCCATATTCTCTTTCTCTTTTCTGATCCACTGTTTCTTAAGTCAGACCATACTTTACCTGTGAGTTAACACTGACACTGGGATGTAACCAAATAACTTTTCTTTTTGCTTGTGATGCTAATGAACCAACCTACTAGTAACAAAAAAAAGTGCAAAAAGACCATTAAAGTTCTTACATGCAGTGAGTAAAAAGGCAAGTTAAATACCACAGAAATCAAAACTGGTTTTGTTTATGCTAGTAGAAATCAAAAGCATTTTCATGAACCTCCACCTTCATGTAAAAAGTTTGCACTCTTTTTACACTCAAATCCTGTAACTCTGTAAGTTAAAGAAATCCTTCCCCCCACCCCTTTAGTTGTATTCTTTTCTCCTTCTCCCTGTCTAGCCAGTCCTGGTAGTATTGGGATGCCCCCTTGGTTTCCCAGTACTAGTTTTTGGTATCACTAAAGTGCATCTAAAGTCTCTGTGGAACAAAAATTAAAGTCACAGTAATGAAAGGGGGGGAAATTAAATCCTATGGTGTAAAGAACACTGTTTCCAAAATTCAGGCATCATCACAGCATTATTTAAATTTCATTCTTTTTTTCTTTATCAGAGAATGCAAGAGCATGATAAAAATGAAATTAATAATATTAGTATTTGCTTTGAAGCAGGAAGTTGATAATTAGAACAAAGAGAAAGCACCTAAAAGAAATTATAATAAAGCACTCTTTGTAAATCAAGTAAAAAGGCTTATGCACCCTTGGCTATAGTAAAATATTCATAATCTCTACATCAGTCTTCCATACTGTTGTAGCTTTACTTTGTTCTGATGTCAATACAAAATATATATAGAACTTTTTAGGACAAAGAATAATTTTAGAATCTAATACAGGTTTGCATACTAGGAGAACATAAACAAGAAACAGCAGAATCCAGTGATATCCTTCCTACCTTTTGCCTTTTTTTTAATTCTCCTGACAACTCCTTTCCCTGTGGTTGTTCTCTAGAAATGCTAGTTCCTGAAGTGGGGACAACTTGTAAAGTATTTCAGTAAGTGTTCGCTAGTTCTTGCAAAATGTGGTGCCTTTAAAAATATTTCTCCTAATTTTATTTGCTGTCTGATAGTGTTTTAACAGAACACAGTTCAATGTCACTGTGAAATTGAAGGCTTGAGCATATTGCATTTCAATATAAAGCATATAAATGTGAAATTGAATGACAGAAGTTCATGGTGAGCAGAACTTCACTATCACTAATCCCATACTATTTATATTTCACTTCTTTAGTTGATTTCAATTGGTTCATATTTGTGTTTCAGGCTGTTTGGGGGAGATAAAAAGGGTTCTGTGCAGAGAGTTTTGCTGTTTTGGTAAGAAATGTAAAGTAGACTAAAGTAATAATTACTTGTAATGACAGTAATTTAATAACACCTAAAGAACTTTACCATTTTGATTGAATTGGATTAGATATTCAGGTTCCTAAAACTTGTTTTCTACAAGAACTTTTTAACAATAAAAAAGCAGCATAAAGAATACAAATAAGGCATGGAAGATTCAAGACATGCCTAAAAAAATTTGAAAAAATAGAAAGTAGTATTTTAAATTTCCTGATGCAGGTTAGAATAATACCCAGTGTTACCACATGTTTACTATTGCAAAGCAGAGGGGGTAGACTAAACCTAAACTGCATCACACACATTTAATTCTCACAATGACATGTGATGTATGGGTTTGTCTCTGCCTTAGAGAACCGATTGTTGAAGGCAGGAAAGCAATCCCATTTACTGAGGAACTGTTCTGATGCTAAAGAAAAAATAATTCCAATGTAAGTTGTAAAAACATATAAAAGCTCCACAAACAGGGATTAAGTCAGTTATATTTGTACTTTCTTACACGCTTCTTGTGGAAAGCTTTTATAAAATTACATCTTCATACTGAGTGTTGCTGAATGAATTATGCTCATTAAATCGTTTCAGGTTGAAGCATCTTCCCCAAAATTAGCTATGAGTCTTCTTTTAGTATATCCTACACAGCCAAAATAGATGGGCAAAGTAATTAATTTATGGGTTAATTGATACTGCTGGTATCATAAGTAGACTAAATAATGCAAAAAGGTGAGTAATTCTGAGTATTAGAAAAGCAAATAATATATTTAAATACTGTTTCCTGCATAATCTGTGCAGGGATTGTTAATAAATAACAAATTGCATTAAATTTTGGAATAAAAGTGCACATCATGTCTGTGATAGTGGCCAGTGACAAACCTTTAGATGAATACAGGCACAGAGTGAAGATAAGGTAATACATGCACTGTCTTCTGCTCAGTCCTTAATAAGTTTTTCTTTTCCCAGTATTAACTCTTGACATCTCCAGAGTCTTGTGGTGATGTGTTGCATAATTTTCATAGAATCATAGAATATGCTGAACTGTAAGGGACTCATCAGGATTAACTCCTGGCCCTGTGCAGGACACCCCAAGAATCACACACTGTGCCTGGGAGCATTGACCAAATGCTTCTTAAACTCTGTTAGGCTTGGTGCTGTGACCACTGCCCTGGGGAGCCTGCTCCAATGCCCAGCCAACCTCTGGGTGAAAAACCTTTTCTTAATATCCAACCCAAACCTCCCTGACTCAGCTTCATGCCATTTCCTAGAGTCCTGTCACTGGTCACAAGAGTGAAAAAATTGATATCTGCCCCTCCTCTTCCCCTCATGGGGAGGTTGTAGGCTGCAGTGAGGTCTCCCCTCAGTCTCCTCTTCTCCAGGCTGAACAGACCAAGTGCCCTCAGCCACTCATCATACAGCTTCCACTCTAGGCCCTTCACCATCCTCATGGCCCTCCTTTGGATGCTCTCTAACAGCTTAATGTCTTTTTTATATTGTGGTGCCCAAAACTGCACTCAGTGGTCGAGGTGAGGCCACACCGGTGCAGAATAGAGTATTCTCTGGGTTTTGTGAAAGTATTTACTTTTATATTTAAAGAATTCTTTATACTCCCTGATTCTGGTTCTAAGTTGTTGAGAAACAGTAATTTTTTCTTAATTTCTTAGTTGTTTCCATTTTTTATATACTTTAATCATACTGTCAGTTCAACTGCCTCTTTTTCAAACTCCTTATCTATGTAAGGATTGCTGCTCTTCTGGTAGGATCTTCTCCTTTGTTCTTCCCATCACCTCTCTGTATATCTTCTCTGGTTTGAAGAAGCCTTTTTTGGATAGGCATGTGGCAGAACTGCACACAGTGTTCAAAATGTGAAAGCTCCATAGATTGATACAGTTGATTAATGACATTTTCTGTTTTGTTCTCTATTCCTTACCTAGTAATTTCTGACTTCTTTTTGCCTTTTGGATTATACATAGCACTGAACTTTTGTCTGCAGAGGATCAGTGACAACCAGATTCCTTTCTTCTGTAGTTCATGAACTCATTTATATGCAATATTGTGTGTGTATAATTAGGATTGTTTTGCCCATATTCATGACTTTATATCTGTCAACACTTAAGTTTGTCTTAAGTGAATATCCAGTCAGTCTACTTTGTGAGATAAATTTGTAAATTTTTAACCCTATTTCTAATTTTTATTACCAATTACAAATTGTGGTTTGTCCAGAAACATTGTGGACATTTTCTAGGTCAGTGCGTATATGATGAATAGTACAAATCCGTTAATGCACTTTTGTAGGATAGCCACTAGTAATGTATCTCTGTTATGAAAAATGACCGTTTAGCCTTAATCGTGGTATTGTATCTTTCTAACCAGCTACTCATGGATTTTACAAAAGGATTGTTCTTGTTGTAGTTTGGATTCTTTCAGGGGTTTGGTGAGCAAACTGTTAAAAGCTTTTGCAACCAAAGTGCACTGCACCACTGGGTTGCTTTAAAGCCCCCACTATTATCTTCATCTGAACCATTTATGTCACTTGTCCACAAATAAAGAAGTAAAATTTGAAACAATAAGTATACAAGAAGCAGATGTTTTATCTTGAGTTGCAGTAGGTGCAATAGATCATTGTGTTAATTAAAAGAAAAAATTCAGCGCAATTCCTTTAGCAACACTATCACAAATTTCATCTCAGTTTGTTTATTAATATCTTGGTGATGGTAGTGTCTTGCTGGAGCTGTGGAATGTAGCAGCATCTTGTTTCTCCTTTCTTTGCTCATAGGAGATGAGGCATACTATACATAAAGGAGAGTACCACTCAGTTTGGAATGGAGCAGCAGGAAGTGAGCGCTTTTGTTTGATCCAAATTAATATTCTTTTCTCACTGTCCCTAAATTAAAATGGAAGGCACATTTTTTTCAGGGCCTGAGTTGATTCCAGTTATCAGCCCTAGTCACCATTTTTTTAAAAATTTTATTTTTACTAACTATGGTAATGTCCCATTGTGCCTTATTCTTTGTGCCGGGTGCTTTATAAACACCAGGGCAAAAGGCAAGCTACATCCAAAAGAGTGTGTTATTTAAGTCAAGACAGGACGGAGAAAATGGATACAGGAAAATAGATGGAAAATGAAGCAGAGGCTGACAATGTATTAGAAACTTAGCAGTTATTGGAGTTGATTTGTTGGAGGGTTTGAGGGAGAACTCACAGAGAAGGAAGATTTTGAGAAAGTTATTGAGTTAGACTTCCAGAAGATTTATGGGGTGACCCCTTCAACTAGAAGGGACTATACAGGAGAAGATGCAGCATTCGAGAGTTTCATAGTGGTATATAAAATGGGGACAGATTGTGATAAAGCATTTAGCTTGTCACTTTCTTAGGCTGTTTATATTAAGATTTGTAACAGAACAGAGTAAACAATACCCAAAATTCCACACAAGTTTGCAGGGGAAGTCTGTATGTTTGTCTGCTCTGTATTTTACCTATTTTTATCTGAAGTAACTTCTTGTAATTTCTTGTGTCTTAAAATTCCAACAGTTCCTAGCTAGTCTAGAGATTTTTCTCTGTAACAGGATCCTCTTTTCTGAGACATATATAGTACATTCTCTTTCCTTATGTAGTGATGGTAACACTGTTTGTGCGACAAGCTGGTCATTTTTGCTTTCCCTTCAAAACTAATTTCATCCTAGTTAATCATCATGGGAGCTTCGATCTGTTTTATTTTTTACTTTTGGCTGTAGCTCTCTTCAAGAAGGAAGAAGCATCAGAGAGTCACTATGAAGTGTCCATGAGCGAAGATGATCAAATATTTAAGCATTTTTTTCCCCAAAAATTTAATTCAAATCTAAGAGCATGAGTGGTGATGGTGATGTAAGGCACCTTGGTTTTAGAAGTTTCTTAAATCTTGTATAGCTAGAGCTCCCTGGGGATTGAGAGATCCAAGGAATGGATGAGTTGCAGAGACTGCAGCACTGCAACACCTTCAGCAGTATCTGAAAACTGCAGATGTAAAAGATGTTATATTCAGCTAAAGTTTACTTGACTAAGTCCAGTGGGTGTTTTTGTTCACAGTACAGAAGTCTGGCTGGCATCACTCTTTTCCTGTAACAGTTGTTTCAGATTTGAACTTTTCCCACCTGACCTATTTCCAGAATTAGATTCAGATTGAAAAATACTGTACAGTTGTTATTGTCCTTAAAAAAAAAAATATAAATCTGCTATAGTTGATTATGGGACCAAAACTAAAAATGAAGGAAACAAGAGAATGTTAGTGTTACCTCTTTAAGAAAAGTAGCTGACTTGTATAAAATCTGAGTTCCATGTTGTTCGGGCAGTAAGCAAGAATTCTGGCTTTCCTTGTGAAGAATACAATTTTTACTGTAAAGTAAAGGCCATTCCCTGTAACAGCAGTTGCTCAAGATGTGCGCCCTACTGAGACTGGAGGGTTTTTTAATCCCACTGAATTGCTTGTATCATGTATTTTACCACATCATGCATTTTCAGATATGGATTAGTATCACTGTACTTTTGCTCAGGGTAATTCTCCTAATAACTTTTCTTTAAAAAACTCTCAAGGAAGAGCTGTTATCTGTTCACCACTACATTATTCAGACACAAAAGTTCTTGAAGAAAGTGCTGAGCTAGTGAAATTAACAGGGATTAAAGGTTTTGTGAATACAAATAGTACTCACAGGTCCACTGAAGGGCAGGGGAAGGCCACTACAGTTTCCTGGCTTTAGTGAGTGTTCAGGGTTTAGGTAGCTAATTGGATTGACAGGTGGTTAAAAAGAAGATGCTACTTCCAGCCTGAAGAGAGGGAAAGCTTTTGAAGAAAAGCTCCTTCGGCATGCCTTCCTGAAGCATTGCTCTAGAGCTGTGTTGTCCTGAAGTACTTTCCTAAGGTCTGCACAGCCATGAAATAAAGCAAGCATGATACATGCCTCACAGATGGAGTTTCAGTGATCACACTGTGGATGCTGTCATTGTCACTATTCAGGTTCTGATTTCAGAACCCAGATAAGCTGGGAATTGTCCAGTTGTTGGCAGGGGTTGGGAGTAGCTCTATGTACCTTCAGCTTAAGGCTAAAGAGAATTGGAAGGGGAGCTATGCATGACTTAGTGTACTCCCACCTGAGGGTGAAAAGAGGAAAAAAATACATATCCATTTCACATTATCACTTCAATAAGACTGTCCTTGCCAAGGACTTCCATTAAGCTATCCTTGTATTAGGTGATATGTCTTGGATTCCACATTGAATAATGTATTCCTTATTCATTATAATTAGATATGAAGGAAGGGGGAAATTGAACAATGCAAAGAGCTGAGAATTTTGTTTTACTTACAGTACTTGAATGAAATTTAACTGTCTCTGATATGAAAGAGTTCAGATAATTATCTAATGTTTCCTTCTGCATGTCTGCACCATGAAGTAATAGAGAACCAGGCTTTTTTATCAAATCTACAGAGTGAATTAGTGTTGACCAGAAAAGGACATGACAAGTTCCTCCATTTAATCTCATTAAATTAAAATGAAATTGAAATTTAAAAATAAAAGCTGATTTATGAGTTATTTTTGGTGTCCACCAGTGATACTCCAAATTGCCGAGTCAGGAATTAAACTTCATCTGCAGGAAGGATGTGACTTACTACTGTTTATCTTCCCCTCTTTCTTACCTGTACTCAGTGATTTTGGAAATCCATAATAGTGAGCATTTATGGATGAGGTTTGGTTGCACATCTAAATATATAGCGTAGTGCAGGGACCTACAAGTGTCTGCCATCCACCTGACCATAAGCACATTCCTTCTCAGCAACACTTGCAATCTGGAGTGTGTTCCTTGTGGCTCCGGCAAATGCAGGTGACTCCTGAGCTAGGATGAGCAAAGGCAGAACACTATTGATTGCTGCAAGTCCTGTAGCAGGTTTTTAAGGCAGAGTACTTCATTCACTCTCAGTCACGGGGACATGCCCTCATGAATGGGGTGGAATTTGAGGGGCAAATGTCACCCTTCATATTTTGTGTGCAATGACCCAGTACCATTCCTGCACTTACTATTTCTACTTGTATTATTATCAAGGCTTTAGTTTTAAAGGCATTTTGAGCTTTAGACATGGACAAAGATACTACTGAGCTTGGTATCACATCGGTACAGAACACAACCACAGGTCCTACCCAAATGGCTTGTTATCTAGTTGTAAGATAAGAGGCAACAGGTAGGTAGATAGGGAACATGAGGAGTCTCAAAGGCAGTACTGATCAGCATAGTGAGCACTAATAGCAGTACTTTGCAAAGTGTGTCTGCAGGCAGTTATTTGAAGCAGAATAATGAGATATGAGTCGGGAGGGTTACAGTAAGCCTCTCCTGTGCAGCATGAGCGGAGACAAATGTGCTTGTTTGAAAATCTGGGGGAGGGTGGTATAAAATTTTTGGCTGTGGTGGGAATCATCTTTTTATAATGAATGAGCATTAACGAAGAGAAAGGCTTTGAATGTTGGCACAGGTTGGTTATGTGTGATGCAGTTGGCCTCCAAAAGTGGAAGGAAACCTAGATGAGATAATAGGCTCCTGTAACTTCTGGATGAAGATATGTAAAAGATCTTTTTGGCAGATGAATGTGAGATGAATCATTATGTTTTCCACAGAGGCAAAGTCATTGAATTAACACACAGGACAAAGTCTGTGGAGCAGTTATTTCTCTAAAACCCATACCTTGAAGATACTATACAGAAGGAATCTGGAAAATATAAGTTAAGGTTGTAGGCAAGAACTTGGAGAAAGGCTTGATCTAAGACAAAGTCACAGGCCAGGGAAATAAGCCCAATAGTCATGGGATCCAAAGAGGTTTGGACATGTTATTTTGTGATGTAGCTAAGCATAACTCAGAGGGAAACAGTTTAGACTGAAACAGACAGATCTGGATAAAAGGTGCATGCATCCAAAGCAGTTCTATAGTTTAATGAATCATTATTGTAGTATCAAATTTAAGATCTTGTCTCTGACAGACCACTCCTGCTGAGAAGCAGCTAACGCATGTGACTAGTTCTCCTGAAATCAGGAGTAACAGAAAATAGTCTTTAGGAATGCAAGTCAATTTAAAATATATTTGGGTATGCAATGGGTATTAAGAGCTCAAATATATACTATACAGTGTTCTGTAAATAACAGGTAGCTGTGTTATATGGTGTCTCAATGAAACAGCTCCAGAGAGTTCTATGAATGTGAACATTGTTACTGACTTGTTGGTTCCAGTGAAATCTTCTGTCCTGTCATTTATATTTACATATTTAAACTGATGTAGCCTCTGATACAGAAGCTCACATCCCCTTCATATCCAAGTAGTCCCCTTTAATTCAGTGGCGGTTCCCAAGGCGTAAGGTGCTGTTGACTGTAAATCAGGGCATTAGCATCTATCCCTTCGTTATCAGATTGAAAGACAGTAAAATCAATTTAAGGTTCCAGAAATTCAGAAAGAAATGTAAATGTTACTTAATAAGGTGACTACAAACTACAATACTGATGTAAACAACATGAGGACTATGCCTGCTTACTGATACTTGGGTTTTTTTCTGTTTTTTTTTTTTTTTCATTCATTTCCAAAGAAAATTGGCTAAAAAGCGGAAAGAGACATTGAGTAGTACACGGCAGGAAATGACAGTGATGGTGAATTCAATGGATAAAAGCTACACTGAGCAAGGCACCAACTGTGATGAAGCTTTTTCTTTCATGGACACGCACAATCTAAACGGGAGATGTAAGTTTTTTTCTTTTCTTTTCTTTTTGAAGGTGAAAGAAAGGTGCAAATGGTTTTTAAAATATTCCTCATTACTCAGTCATGGAAAATCCATGGGACCCAGAGTTTCCCACTGTGCAGCACATTACAGTGTCTATTCAAATGAGCAAGACAGTCAGACATCAAGAATAGACTTCTTTAAAAATAATAAGGATAATTGAGCTTTTTTCTGTCCATCCTTTTCTTCTCCAGGAGAGCAATGACATCACTGAAACAGTAGTTTTACCTTTCTCCAATGTCTATTATGTTAAAAATTTTGAATTCCTTGTGCTGTCCCAAGACCTCTGAATGCTTCCCCTTCTCACTTCCTTTTTTTTGTACGATAAGTTTATTTTGGAGTGTCATAACTTAATAATGATGGTCTGATTGTCTTAGTATTTCCAGTTCTAGATGATGCTCTTTCTGTTGCTTGTGCAAAGGAAGAACTCAGTGGAATTATCTGTTCTGCAATTTCATAAGAGATTCTGTAATATCCTGGGTCTTCTTGGATCTACTCCCAAGATAAATAAAATTTGGGATATAAAATTTCCTGTATTAGAATTTTATTCAAGGTCTCACTCCTGTCAGAGCATTAGCACTAAGCAAAGACCAAAAAAACCCAGTAGTTTTTTATAATTTTTAAAAAGAATGACTATGTTCAAAAAGTTTCATGGATTTTGTAGTTCTTAAGGAACCTCAGGATTTTGCCAGTGGTTTTTAACATCTTCAGAATTTGTCAAAGATTAAATTTTGTTTCAAGTACTAACAGTCTGCAAGGCCCAACTCCCACTCTTTAATAATATGCCTAAGAATTTATCTTTGATGAGCTCAATTGTACAAACACTCTGTGAGGTTTATACAGTGAGACTTTTCTCAGCAGCGCTATGCTTAGAATTTGCAATGTTAATTTGCATTTGAGTTACTTTTGAAATTGGTTTGAAATAGATCTTTCAAATCAGACTTGCCTTTCTGGTGAGAATATACCCTTGCAGTTAATGAGATTGCTCACTTCTGTGAAGAGATCAATAGGTTTGACTTCATCTTCCATCATCATGATGTAGTTATCCAGTGGTGTTACTGAATGGCCATAACTATAAAAGAAACTGCACTGAGTTCCTTAGACTAAATCCTCTTTATTTAAACCACCTCAAACCTATATGCAATTACTGGCCTAGCAAGTTTTTTATATCGCTCGAGGGCTAGAACCTCTAATTAGACTTTCCATAAAAAATGTGGCCACCAGAAGAAGCGGTCTGACAGTCTTTAGGAATAATCTTTGTGTAAGGCATTGTACTCAAGAGATTTAGAACATTCCTACTTCCTCCACAAGTTCATTATCCTGCCTGCTTTCTCTATCGAGCAGGTTTTATTAGCTGCAGCAGCCCTGACCTCAGCTAATCTCTGCATCCATACCCAAAAGGATACATACCCAAAAGGAGCACCACTCTGTTCTTTCCATCAAGGAAATGTAATCTCCTCATTTGGGAGATGTAATCAAAGGAAAGTGGTCTTAGATATATTAATTTAGAGGGTAAATGATAACTACCAACATTATTTAAGCAGCTTTTGAGATAGCTCCATCTTAACAAGGGCTGGTAACTGTATGCCCTAGAAGATCAACCAAAAAAAAGCAGGAGAGATCTCAGTCCTCGTCTAGCAGATCCTGCATGTGTCAACTCTAGTTTGTTTCACACATTCCTGTTACTCCGTTTAAAGGTATCTGGAATGTGCTTACAATCACTAATCGGACTGTGTAGACAAGCAACTAAGGCTGAATTTGGAAGGAGCTTTGCTTAAAAGCCTTTAATGACTCTGGCTGAAAATCCTGTAAAATGTTGTGATTAACTCCCACCTGTTGAATGTATCTGTGTTTACCATGGTAATTTGCATGATCTTTGTATGCCAGGGAACGAACTGAACTTTTTCCCACTGGGCTTTCTCATTGGTTTTACAAATGGCTAAAAGATTAAATACCAATGCAAGCATTGGTCTGTATATCACTCCCTGAAAACCACTGTGAAACAAAGAGTAATATTCTGAGTCTGGTAGTATCTCTGTACACATTATCCACCTAACTGAACAAATCAAATAAAAAAAGAGGTAAAAATAAACTATAGTAGAATATTTTCATGCAGTATTTACAGTATTATTAAGAAAACTTATTAATGATCAAAGCTTCTGTCAAAAGCACTTGTTGTCACTGTGATGTCTTTTTTCAAGCATCAGTATTCAGTCTAATCTTGTGATTGAAGAAGTATATTTGCCCTCACTGATCAAAAGCTTTCTCCAATGACATTTCTTTTTAGAGAATCAATCAAATTCAGTGAGTGATTTCATTCACTAGACATGCCTGGTTTTTCCTATGCCCTGATTCCAGTGCCAGCAACACAAAAGGACGAACTCTAAGACAAGTCAATCATATCACTCAGCTTCAGTTGCTGCATATCACTTTGCTATCTCTAACCAGCTTTATTTCTCTTTGCAGCTGTATCTTCACCATCTTCATTTACAATGAAAACTAACACACTGAGCACAACAGTGCCTAATTCTTACTATCCAGGTAACCAATTTTTTCCTTGGTTTCCACCCTATATAGACCTTTTTATAATAAAAGTGTACATATTTATGTTATTATACTTCTTGCCATCAAAATTTAATACAAATATAAGCACCATACTGGTTTCTTACAGTAGCTTTCTGAAAGAAAACTCAGTAACATATATCAATCATTTACTGTTCTCTCTCTTTTTACCTTTTCTGCATTGACCTGCTTATGATGTATGACAGATCCATTTGTGCCAACTGCAATTTTAGGTGAGAACATTTCCCTTTATCAAAGTTTATTGCTGAAGTAATTATGGAAGTTAAAGTTCTTGGGGTACAGAAAATAGTATGCAAAATGCTGGAGTTTTAAGCTAAGGGAAGGGGTGGTAGACTTGGCTACACTGAGGTGCTTAAGGACAAGTTATCAGGCTTGATTACTACTGTCATGGTGCAAGTCAGGGAAGAAAAGAGAGAAATAATTTTAACAAGCAGATTCACAAGGAAATGTTTATGCATGTATTTGGAGTGACACAAAAGAATTTGATTATCGAAGTAATTCAAATAGTTCCCCTCCTTTTTTTCTGTTTTACCTCAGGACTGAAGATGTCACTTTTTTAATTTTTTTTTTCCTCATTAGACTATTCAGAATACAGAAAATCAGACAAAATGCAGTTTTGGCCATCTACCAGCTATCATGTCTTCTCACAATACGGCAGACTTTCTGATGTACTTGTCAAAGTGAAGTTTCAGAGAGGAGCTGGTATATTTAACAGCAAAATGATAACATGACACTTGAAGTATGTAGTTTATTATGCATCAGGTGTCACAGGAAGGAAATAAAACAGAACCGTAGGTTAAAAACATACAGTCAGGGTGTAAAACATTTTCACTGGGAGTTTAGGAAAACTTGCTATTGTCCAATGCCGAAATGAGGAAGGTTTCTGCACAGTGATAAATAATAAGCATGAAGAGCTATTGCATTTTCAGTGCTTAAGTAACTCTAATCGCTTTGTGGCTTGTATTCATTTGCACCTCCTTCCCATGCTAACTTACTAAACAGGGGCATTTTTTAAAACAATAAATCAAAATAGAACAGTGCACTGTAGCAAGAATTCAAACTCCAACGTTAAGCCTATTTCCTAATTTTTCAATTTATATTTTTGAAACAAATATTTTTCTTTCCCCTCCTTTTTCTTAAATCGCTGTAAAAAATATAAGATCCCTTAACTTACTCCTGCCTTTAAACTGTAAGTTAGATGGATTTATGTAAAAGTAGAGTGAAGCATGTAAGAAGCAGAAGTTTAGGAAGGTGATCTTGAAAATTTGTTATTGTGAAAGAATATTTAGCACAGGGCATTTCACTGTGATAACTTCGAGAAGGAACTTTGCTGGTTTTATACATTATGTAAATCTGGAAGAAGGTAATGGTAGTGACTGTAACAATGTAATAATCTGCATGCAAATGAAATTTGCAGTGCCTTTTAACTGCCTGCAATGTTAGATTTTTGTGTGTGTTTTAGCATTCATTCAGCGCTTCATCCAGTAGATGTTCTTTCTGACCTTGTGGGTGGGCAGAGAGAAAAGTACTATTGTCAGGAGAAAAACTTTGAGATTTCCTATCTGTGTTATTAAGTTTTAGTTAATGGTTTCTCTGATTGTTTTTTGTGATCCTTTTCTATATAACAACAATGCTAAAACGATGTTGTTTTTTTTTCCCCCACAAGAAATAATCTCTAAGCAAGTAATTCAGATATCAGGCAAACACATGCTGGGAAAAATAAATTCTCTGATTTTACTAAGTCTGTAATATCTTTAATTAGTTAGATAGGTATTTTATGGTCTACTACAGGAAACCAGTGCTTACTCATCTCAGAAAATCTTCCAGTTATTTCACTGCATAAAATAAATATTTTTGTAACCTTAAATGTTAAAAATATAACACCATTTTGTGAACAGTGCTCCATTTATACCAGATCTCTCTCCCAGTATGTGTTTATGACTGTCTGTATGGGAATATTGTTTTATCTGAGGTGAATCAAATTAGCTGTGCTTGAGTTGGTAGAGGAATGTAGCTATTAACAAAGTATGCAGGGTTTTAACTGCAACTAATACTTGCTCTTGCTGTCTTCCAGTGTCTAAAGAGGTTGTGTTAGACTGCAGGGTCAAGCCTGTAGTTAGAACTAAATTAACTTTTCAGTGTGACCTCCTAGGAAGTGTACAAGTCTGGTGAATGATTGAGTTCAGTTTTCAAAATCTGCTAGATATGCCACAACACACTTACTGTTTCCATATATAGGTACAACAGGATCTTTGGACTATTCATGTGAGTTAGGACCTTCTTATCCAATTAAAAAAAAAAAAAAAAGACTGCTAATTAGTGGTGAGATCTTTAAATAACGCAATAGGCAACAGTCTGTCTGCTTAGTTTCAAATGAGGAAGTTTTCTCCTCTTTGAAGGAAAACTTTCATTATTGGCCTAATAAGCAAAAGCTGAAACTAAAAAAACAAACAGAAAACAAACACAAACAAAAAAACAACCACCAAACAAAAAACCCCAAAACAACACTTTGCATAACAGTGGCCAGATTTACAGTGTCTGAGCATGAGTGTAGATCATGTTCATCTAGTGTCAGTGGTGTGTGTAGTATTTCTGAAACTGGAGAATGAAACAAGTCAGCCCAGAAAAGATACTGAGCTGCATTTCCAGATACCTTCCATGCTGGGAGTTCATTTAACTACTAAATAGGTATATTAGTTGATAAGTGTTGTGCAGCTCTATGGCAATGAGTAAGTGGAGAGTAGGACAACTGCAGCTGTAGGAGTATTTAAGCTGGACAAACTTCCCATTGCATATGAACACTGCATCTGGAGGAGCTCACCCTTTGAAAAACTCACAGCCTGAAAAGCTCGTGCTACAGTGCTCAGTGGCAAAGTAAAAATAATATATATGGCTCCCAATGTACCATATCAACCAAGGATTGAAAGCACTTTGCTAAAACAACTTAAAAGATAACTCCCAAACAGGGAAAAATAGTATTAATGAAGCTACAAGAGATAAAGAAATGGAGAAAGGAAAATTAGCCTAAAACTGGGGAGCTCACAGGAGAGAGATTCCTAAGTATTAAACTGCTGCTTTCATAGTACAAGACCCTACTATCTGATAACTTTGCCTTCTTCTTAGTTACTAACAGTCTTTGTTACAAACAATTTTGCAGTTTGCAAACAAAAAAAAAATTAAATCCTCAAGTTTTCTAACCTGTTTCTAAAATTTAAATAAGCAAGCCAAAAAATCATGATCAACTTCCTGCACTTTTTTTGTCTTTTGTGTCTTAGCCACCTTGTAGTTTCCAGGTGCCATTTCAGCAGCAACATACTGTACCTACCCTTGTATACCACGCTTCATGCCATGCATCCCGAGGTGCTTTGCAGTACAATTTTTTATATCATGTTAGAAGAACGTTGTAAAATTTTATGACTAAAAGATGAATCCCTTTGCTCTGTGTTAGATCAGGTTAGCAGCCTGGGAGAAAAAGGAGTGAAATGCCCATACTCATACCCATAAATTTTTCTCTGCTGTTTTTGGTTTAGCTGTAAATGCACGGTTCATATCGTCTATGCTTAGTGAGGACCAGATTTCATGTGTCTTAGTGGGAATTGAGAGAACATCAAATCATATGTTTCATTGAGCTTTCTGGCTTTAACATCCATTTTCAGTGGTCTAACCAAGACCAGAATCTCACCTTTAAGGAGGTGTGTTAGTATTTTTGGTTTGTACATGGGAATCTTGGGCCTTTTCATAGAGAGTATTTGTGGAACTTTCTGCTATAATATATCGAACTTATGAATGTGGAAATACTATTTTATTGCTTCCCTTTCATACAGCTTATTTTAGAAAGTAACATTTTTTGATACCTGCCATATTTTATAAATATTATACAGATTTAGTATTTTTACTTAGTGTGTAGCCAGTGAGGAATAGCTTGAATAAGTCAAAGCACCACATGTACAATTTTGGTTAAAATTAAAAAACTCTATAAAATTATTATTTGGGTAAACAGAGAAAATATTTATGATGATACTTGGACCTTAGAATTTGGGCTGGGTTTTTTTCTTTTGCCAAGTCTGAACCAATTTTTAGAATCCATCTAAACAGGAAGAAAGTCATATTGCTTCCTTAGGTAGAGTGCACATCTATCTGTTTACTGCTAAGTGTGAGTTTTGATCTCAGTTCCATCAGTGTGAATTGACTCACAATACCTTGGTTTCAGCAAATCTAATTTATACTGTGAAACTGAGATCAGAATCAGAGTAATTTAGGAAATCATTTTGTAAAGACTAAATTACAAACATAAAATTACCTGTAATTATTAATGTAGTACTGTTGCTTATGCCCTTTTTCCTTTTTCTCCTCCTCTTTTTTTCTCCTGATATGTATCTTCTTAAAAGTGCCAATCAATGGTAAGTTGCCCATTTGCCCCATGGAAGAAATGTGGAGGGTTGGGAGAGTATGTGTCTCATAAAAATTTTAACTGGCCCACGGGGATCTCCGGTTTGTTGGCTTGCATGTCAGCTGACATATAACATTCCATGCCTAATGTGGTGGCTCATGATACACCGTGGTCCTAAAGCATGTTCAGCAGTCGGTCAAGACATTTTCCCTTATCAGATGATCCTTTGCATTTGTCCTCTTGTAGTCTGTCTACAAATGTTGTTTTCAGATCTACATTTCCATTGCAGTCCTAGCTTGATGAAACCATAAGCCATTTTGTGCATCTTTTTATTTTGCTCACTCCAAACATTTGCTCTAAATTTGCAGTGTAAAATATAGCACTTAAGTAATCTATGAAGAATACAAGTCCAATTTCATTCCATGGGACTTGTTGAAGTTTCAGAATGAAACTTCTGTGCAGTTTAAAACCAAATGCCTGTGTTTGTTATCAGTTAGTGATATTTAAAACAATATTAGAGTTTGGACTGCTCTGCAATGCTTCCATTGTAGAACTATGGACTTTGCCTCATTCCAATCAGTCTTGCAATTTCCCTGTGTAAATTGCTCCATGGATTTACTGTTCTTCTGGTGTAGCCTTCACAGAAAGAAGCAATGCTGATGGTGTCAGATTTCTGCCATTCCTCTAGAAATCTGTGTAGTTTCTATTTCTTTTAATAAGTGAAAATGAGCCAGTACATTATGAGGTGCTCTTTTTCTAGATGAAACCCATACGATGGTCAGTGACACAAGCAGCCTGGTCCAATCCCATACCTACAAGAAGCGAGATCCAGTGGATGTGCCCTACCAGACCGGACAGCTCCATCCAGCCATCCGTGTAGCTGACTTGCTACAGCACATCACCCAGATGAAATGTGCAGAAGGCTACGGATTTAAAGAGGAATATGAAGTAAGTGTCAGGTCTAATGATCTGTTCATTTTGTTTTCTGCACTGTTGGCTGTATCTATCTGCTACCTGTATCATAGAAGAGGAAAAATAATTACTCAACCAAGTAAGCCAGCTTCTGTGTGAGGGAACATATCGAATGGAAAGGATCACCTCTACAATGAGCAAATTTTCTGGTTGTAACCAGCCAGGATGAGGAGAGAGACATAACAACCTCACTTGGAAATCTCTTTTTAATTCTAGTTGCATAGAGCTGCATATTAAAAAGAACAGGTCCACTAGCGTTCTCCCAGAACTTCTCATCTTCTCCTTTTACTACTGAAGAATATAGGTTTTTTCAAAGTTCTACACCACAGATTGTCTAATTACAGTTACCATGTAACATGATACTAGCCTAGGAATCAAGTTCTACAAGCATTATTTCTTGGGCTAACAGCATTTTTCATGGAGAGGAAGTGCACAAATCTTCAAGAGAGGCTTGTAGTGCTATAAAATTTGTTTTGTGGTACCTGAACCATTTTGGACTAGCTGGAGGTAGAGGCTCTCTCTAATCTTCATTATTTTTCATATCCATTTATAGTCTGTTTTTTTGGGTTTTTTTTTCAACTTCTGTTTCTTCATTTCATGCTAGAGTGACCTGTTCTCCCTGTCATCATCTTTGTTTTGAATGTCCTGGCCATTATGTCCTGACAAATACTGTAGGAATGCAGCAAACTGCACTGTGGATCCTGACTTCCTTGTGAGATAAGTCAGTTTGCTAAGTGAAAAAAATCAAAAAACTAGCAGAACTTGTTTTCATGCCCAAAATGAAGGGTAGTATTATGCGTGATTTTGAAAACTTAGCTGTGCTAAAGAGTTTCAAGAATGTGCCTCATCCAAATCATATACTTGAATGAACAGAGACTTACCGACCTGGGTTTCTTGTCTAATGTGAGGGAGGATTTGAGACCCTTTAAAATCTGCTTTGGTCAAATATTTTAATTCTTAGGGGATAACAATAACTGTCCTTTGTCCACTTTTCTCTACCTTTTAGCTCAGATTTTAAGGAGTTCATTCTTGTGAATAATTCTCACATACAGACACATTAATATGAGTTGATCAGATGTCTACAGCAAGTAGTTCCTTGCAGATTACAATTCAATGGATTTGCACCTACAGAATAAAGTAGCACAAATATATTACTTCGCAGAGGAAAGATGCATAAGATTGATCATCAGTTTTGGACTATAAATTGTCAAAATTTTCAAAGAGTGTATGAGAATTTTTGAGATAATTCTGATGGATCAGGTAGGAAGATGAGCTGCATAAGAACTTGTGGGGTCTGATCTGTAGGCAGACTTGAAGCTGTCACTTTTAAATTACGCTGTTAAGTTTAAGTACTTGATGTGGACTATGATCCAAGACAGTGTGATTAGATGTAAAAAACTTGTTCCTTGCTGTGTGCTCTAGAAAACAAATATGGATCAGCAGCAGCCCTCTGCCCCATTTTCAGGAGCAGGTTACACCTGACAAAGCCTGTATCTGCCTCTGTATGTGTTAGTGTCCATTTGTCCACTTGAGAAACCTGTCCCAATTACATTGCATTTCCAACTCAGTACACGGCCCTAAATTTCTTTTCCATGGAAACTAGAATGTGAGAAATCAGAGGGTGTAAATGGGTCATATTGTGATGTGATTCTGACACAGCCAGTGAGAAGGAGAATAACAGAGATTCAGTTTTAATTCTGTTTTCTCAAAGTGGGAGACAGAAAAAAAAATAAATCTCTTCTCATTCTTTTATCTGATGGAAAGAGAGAAAGGAGGACAAGCAGCAAAAGTCATTTAAATTACTTCCACCTTGTAGGGCAAGCAACAATTTCTCTTTGGGCGTACACATGGGTACGCACTGCCCTAGAGGTTCAATATACCATACTTAAGTTTTAAAGGTAGGAACTAATGTATTCATTGCTGCAGGTCCTTCAGAATGACTAATACAATTCCTAGTACATTGCTGAGTTTTTACAAGTGTGCATACTGCTTGCATTTTACAAGACAGGGTGTTTTTTTGAACTTCACGCTTTGTCATGCCAACTTCATGTTATAAGAATTGCTTAAATATATAATTGTTTAAACTGGTATTTATAGTATTAGATTTCCAAAGCCCATGCTTCAGGCCACTTTCGGAGTCACTGAAGACATTTTTTCCCCTAAAACATAGAAAACAATTCATTCCCAGAAGGAGCTAATCACTTGTCAAGTTTCATTTGTGTAGCTGACTTAAACAAGTTTGTTCCTGTGAGGTTTTTATGCCACTGTTATTTAAAAATGATAGAATTGAAAATTCTTGTCTTTGGAAAAGATTTGCTCATCAGCCAAAACCTTTTATACCAGCGTTAAGCCTAGAGGAAAACTACAATTAATTTATTAAAAAAAAAAAGAAGACTGTAAAATGGAATTTATAGTGCAACCAATGACATGGCTTTTTAACTACAGTGGATCAAACGATGCTGCTGAGAAACAATTTCCAGGAAAATCACTTAATTTTGAGCCTACCAAGCTGATGAATGGCATCCCATTACAGGCAGTAGGTGTAGTCATGACTAATGCCAGTAGATGCAATACATTAGGGTGCAGTTTGTTAATAGTGTCAAGGAAGGGGAACTGGAAATAGTGAACCTGCACCTGAAAAACTCCTCTTTATATGTGGAAATTATTATAATCAGAATGAACTATAACTAGCCATATCTTTGAGGGGGTTTTCCCATTGAAATACTGCAGTACTGCTGTTTTTCCTCCCTGTGCAATTAGCAACTGCCCGATATATTATAGCACTGCTAAGATTGCCAACCTTTTTGTTTACGCTGCTGATACTGTCCTCTTTGCAAATTTGAACGGGACAATGAAAGAATTTTTTCCTTATTTATTATCGGAAGGATAACTGTCCAAATGAAAAGCAAGAAATAGTTTGACAGGGGATTTGTTTTGAATGAAGTCTCATAGATGCTTTTTGCTCTAACAAGACAGCAGGATTATACAGTCTCACCAGGGAAAGAGTTTGATTCAGGAGAAATTCACACAGGATTCACTCTGAAAATAAATCTGTTGAACTCAACAGAAAGTAAAGTAGCATGTTACCCTTTAGGAACACTTCAGAGGAGTGAAAGGGTATAGAGCACGGACTGTCATGCATAGGTTTAAGTTCTTTAAAATAAAACTTAATAATTAGGGCCACTAGTCTCAGTAATTAAGGTTATAGTTCACCCTCTAAGCACACTCATGTAATTTAAGTCCTACTGGTGTCATGCGTGAGTTTTAGGTGTAACCTAATTGACACAAAGGATAAAGGTTGAAAAACCATCTATAAGCAGTGTCAGGCTGGTACTTAATCACTCAATGCTCAGCTCTGCTTTAGGATTTACTTGGGATACTGAGTGTCTGTAACTCCCAGTACATGGGGGCTTGAAGGAACATCCTGCTTTGCAGAATTGTGCCCTTTTGTTCTCTTTCTCTGAGGAGTTGAGATACTTTGGCTCTCATCACTGAAAAGACTTTGGTTCAGTATCAGCAGGAACACATTGCACAGCCTGGCCCTGTTTCTGTGATGGCATGCACGCAGTCTCCTGTTCCCTCTGGCAGGATCAGGGCCTGGCTCCTGGCTGGAGCATCCCATCCTGTGCCTGGCTGTGCCTGTAGAACCAGAGCAAATGCAGACGTGTCCTTCCTGAGCGCACACCCATAGCGAGTTCACTCCCCGCTGTCCCTCGTGTGTCTCAGGTTGGAAGAGAGCGTGGATACAGTTCCGTGAGCGGTGGGCTCAAATGCAGACCTTCACTTGTGGCCAAGTGGAGTGTGAATGATTGGGATTGCACAGAAATCCTTGAACTTGGGGACATTTCCACATAGCTAGGCTGCAGTGGATCTCTAAAATCCTTTCTATCTCCTGCCAGACCCTTAAGAAAGTGGAGATTTAGGTCAGTTCCAGCAGTGTTAGACTGACAGGATAACATTGGCCTGATTTCCCATGCACCCCTACACTAATTGTGGGTTCTTTAAGCTGTTCCCCAATACTACAGCATGGGAGAGCTTTCACTGATCATGAAGAAGGCTCGTTTCTCATCTTCTTTTCTGTATTCAAGAAACAAAATAAATAGAAAAAGAGAGAAAAGCGGTCTTCACAATCCATTGCTTCTTCTTTCATACACCTGTCATCTCTTAGTTTTTAGATTCCCTGATATCACAGTGCTTTACACTGTATCCTTTCTCAAGAACATGCATCTGACAAAAGGCCATAAATCTAAAGAATCCAAGGAATGAGTTCACCTGCTTCCTAAACACATGGACTAGGCTACTGGAGGCCAGCATAGCTTGGCATAGCTAGGCAGAAACCGAGAAATGCAACAGAATCTTATCATTTCAGATATGTTTTATTTTTAACCCTATTTTTGGATCAACTTAAGTTGGTGCCTCCGCAGTGTAAATTGGTTCTTTGCCAAATTAAGGCTAGTTGACATAAGACGGTTTCAAATCGATTTCAGAGTGTCCACACAGGAGCTTGGACTGGTTTAACAGGATTGATTTTAAAACACACCTTTAATTAAACCACTGCAACTTTGTGTAGATAAAGCCTTGCAAAATCAATTTCACATTATGTTCCATGACAGGGAGTTCTGAGCTTCCATTACCTCAAAACCAGAGGTTCCTTTGAAAAGCCAGGATTTGAAAAGGGTATCCTGCTCAGATCAGCCTCACTTACTGTCGCTAACAGGACTGGGTCAATAACAGAGTTTAAAAAAAGGTTTTCTTCATGTAGCTTTATCTTTGAGGCCCTCCCCCCCCACTGTCTCTCTTGTCTTCATTCTCCTCCCCTTCTGTTGAACACATCCTTTATCAAGGTTTTCTGGCCATTAACTGTTTCAGTCGGGAAATTATTTTATACTTTTGTCATTAAACCAATACTATTTCCAATACAGTAAAGTCATATACAGTCAAGATGAACTGCACTGACTTTGTCCCTTTTGTGCTGCATGGTCTCCACTCTGATGTGTTGCACCAATGTAACTGTATTAATGTCTAAATCATCACAGTTAAATAGATGAATGCAGGCTCAGAGTGCCTGTCAAGGTAAGGAACATGAAATATATTTTCTAATGTGTGTTAAACAATTCATTTGTTTAGCACTTCTTAGCACCTATTATAGATTGGTAGAAGTATTTAAAAATAGTTTATCTGGCCATGGTCATTGTTCAGTTATAACTTGGGGGATTGTGGTCAAAGGTGATCATAAAAAAAAGAGTAATTTGAAGAGGTTTTGGAGGTGAGTGTTGAGAATAATTGAGGATATGAAAGAAATTCTGTCTTCATAGCAGTATATTCATTGAAATGGAGCTTCAGATGATGTGCTAATGTAGATCTGCTAAGGTGGATAGGCTAATAGTCAATAGAAACCAAGTTTTTCACTGGCCAGTGGATTATCTGGGGTAAATGCAAAATGGTTTTAAGAAGCAAAATAGGGAAAAAAAAAATTGTCTAAAATTTTACTTTTCTAAATCCAGTAAAAATACAGATCCTTGTTTTGGGGGGCAGAAAGTATGGCAGGCAAGCAGGAAATTTTTTATAGAGGAATTCTGCCCCGTAGGTGCCTGCTTAAGGTTTTGGGTTTTTTCAGACCACTGTTAGATTACTATCCGTCTTAGCAAAGAAGTCTGGTATAATTTCCATTTTCTGGAAATTCCATTTGCTGTCATGCAAAGCCATAACAGACTAGAATTCTGTCACTCAAACCCAGTCTCCAGTAGCATCTTTTCTTTCTCTGTGCTTCTTGGGCTCTGCTTTGAAATCTTGAAAATAGTAGGAAAAATAAGTATATTTTTATGTCATGTTAATATAACTACTGGTAGGACCCAGCTGGTGCTGTTTTTTCCTGCATATTCCTTGGGACTGCAACTAACTTTTCTCACCTCCAACCTGTACGTTTTTATCATACCTTTTTCTCAGATTTTATTTTATATTCTGCAACACCAGCTGAGACAGTCAATACCACAATCAGTGCAGGTTATTTCGTATCCCACAAGGCACAAATTACAGAGAAAACAGAAAGACTCTGGAACATTGGGTGGGAATGGGGGCATTAGACCACAGTGTAAGTACAGGAAGGACAGCATCTGTGTCCTCAAGAACCCAGAGCAGGTAACTGTTCCTCTCTTTATACTTTTGTAATAATGACGAAAACTCATTTGAGATTATAAGCGTAACAAAGATAGAAATAGAAGTAAAATCTTGGGAACTTCTCCTGTGAAAACAGTGTGGGAAATTGCTAGAAATATTCAGATATAGAGATCATTGCTATTATTTTTTTTCAAGTTTCATCTGTTTAGATGGGGCTCAAAACAATCACCTGAATGCCCAGGTGAATCTTCAGGCTTTAATACTGGAAAGTTGCAGTGGTGTGATGATAAGCATATATTACTGTGGAAGTGTTCTCACACATACTATGAAGGATACCTTTAACTAAAGGGGGTATAAAGGTCCTTTACATGAGGCAGATATTCCTCCTTTATCAAAGGACTGTGTTCAGACATACCCAGTTTCTTTAAATGGCCATGAGATATGCAACAGCCTTCCAGGAATCCCAGGTAACTTGTTCCTGCTTAGGATTATCCCAGACTCTTGGACACCGGACAGCTTGGCACTGGGGAGATCCTATCTAGCGAGGCCTAAAGTAATAGTGAAAATGAGCAACTGCCATAACCACAAAGCATGTTTTGGTTTGGAAATCCTAAGGTACTCCAGATCAATAGCAGATTGTTGAACAAAGTAATCCCAAACCTGAAACTGCATTCGCTAGGGAATAGCCTATGTTGTTAGTGACATAGCTTCTCAGTATATGCAGTATCCAGTCAATTCTTTAATAAGTCCCCTAGCAGAATGGATGACTTCCAGTTGTTGATCAGCAGGAATCAGTTGTCAACACATTTGACTGTATGGCAGTTCATGGCAATTTATTTGAGACATTTTTTTCAGTTCAGAGGGATGCTTAGTTTGCTGAATGTCTATTGGTGTGTCCGTGAGTTTTATGTTTTTCTAAACCTATCCTTAATAGCCCTGAATTTATCTTCATACCAGATTTCAAATGTATGAGAAGTGCTGTCACAGTGCTTAATATCACTCACATGACACTGCCTTATGCCACAGTGTGGTTAACTGCCCAGTGATCAAGGTGTCCCAGGACTTTCTAAATCACACTGTTTTCCACTCCCACTTTCCTAAATGCATTCTCCTCCAATTTAAATAAAAGTGCATGTATATGCAGAAACAACTCTCTAATTTTTTTTGTTTGAGCAGGTTTAATTATAATTTATTCTTATCACAGGAAATAGATTTAGGCAGGTCATGGCTTCATTAGAAAGGCTCTGTGTTTTTGTCTGTTTGAATAGCAAAATTGCAGAGGTGTATAGACTAGAATGCTTCCAGTATCCTTAGGATTATTCTCAGTGGATGTAGGCAGCTGTTTGCTCATGCTGTGATTCAGCTATTTTTGGTACTGATCAGTGTATGATTTACTTGGGTATGTACCTCTTGTTTTCTTCTTCTCAGTAGCCTAAACAGTCTGAACTGTATATGATCTCAGGCAGCAAGGACAGCTAACAAGAATAAGGATGGCTAATTCAGCCCAAAGTTTCTCTTCATGTAAGTCTACCAGTCTCAGTCTTCTATGTAAAGTTTAGACTGTGTCCTAAGGAAATCGTGGTAACTTTTAAGTGCATCTTTCATGACCATTGTATCCTGTTCAGCAGTTAAAACAGTGACTGGTGGTATTGATCCACTCAGGAAAATGTTGGTCCACTCAAAAGTCGTGAGTTATAGATTCTTAACCTGATTCATTGAACAGATAAACCAAGTGCAGGTTGTTCTTGTGTAGGAACTGTCAGTTATTTTCAGTCATTCTCTGCATCTACTGAGTCTGGTAGTCCTGGTGCCTGCAGTGGCAAACATATGAATGATTACTAAATGTATCAGCAATAAAAACTGTACTGTAATGTGTGATTTCTCATGGTCCTGAAGATGCCCTGGGAGTCTTTTCCATGTTCAGATATTTAGCAGACATTTGTTTCATATTTCATAGCTGGACTGAATATCTGAAAGTAATTTAAAGCATGATAAGCACCTCTTAATGTTATTCCTGATCCTTAATGAGTGAGTCTACTTAAGCATTTAAAATGGAATAATTTTAGCTGTTGTATGCAGTTTTGTGGATATGCTTCTGGCCCTTAATTATCCCATGGTAATAAAGTTTCAATGTAGTTTAGGAAGTTGTTTCCCGTCTTGAGTCCAGCCACCACAGTAGTCTTTCAAAACTTGTTTTAATCTTGTTCCCCTTTTTCCTGACCTACGACTCCATCATTAGGATCTTTTATTCTCTAAAGACTTTGTAAAATTTTTCTCAATTTATTCTCGAAAGATTTGTGGGTGTGTGCAATGTAAAATTGGAGCAATAAAAGAAATAGCATTCAAGTTTCAGTGATTGTAGTCAACTTGGTACTAAGCAGACCTTTGGAAATCCTGTATGCACATCTGATTAGTCCAAGCAATTAACACAGGGCTTATATCATTTTAATGGGAATAATTAACCCTTTCTATCTTACTGCTTCCTCATGTTTGAGTGTACACAGAAGTATCCTCTTGTTCTTTTAATAACCAACACACACACATCACTCCGCTATTTTAGCATGTGGAATCTCTTGCGCCATTATTCTCCAGCCAATCTTGTCGTCATCGCCTTTGACAGACACAGGTTGAGAAACAGTCAAACTGTACTCAGCAGACATCTCAGAGTACAATTGACCCTGGTTGTCTGTTAGTCAAGTCACTTTTTCTGACTGGTATTGCTACTCTGCTTTTGCTAGTGTCAAATCTATGCTTTCTCTGTACCTATTGAAATTAGGGTTTAGTTTCAGATTTAGCCAATCTGTGCATCGTTATGGGCTATTGAACACCACAGCAGGAAACTAAATGGGGCCACTGAACTTCATTTCAGTCATAATGTGAGCTTCCAGAGGGAAATCTGCAAGAATGGCTTTAATGCTCACAGCAGTAAGGTCATAGGTTAATCATTCTAAATGCTAGTGACAAGTATGATTTGAAAGAAAGAAAAGGGTTTGAAACATTGCAGGCTATATGCTGCATATTTGTACCAGCCTGACTTATTAATTATTCAAATAAGACATTGAATATTTGATCAGAATCTGTAATCCCTTCTTCAGTTAACCTATTATTTACTTTTGAAAACTGCTGATGTACTGTACTTTTCCCATTGCACCTGCAAAAATGAATTGGTCCAATTTATGTGCACAGAATAATATATGGTGCTTAAATGTTCAAGATATTATTCATTACTTCCTACTCATATAAACCTCCTTACCTTCTTCATATTTTATTAGTGCCCTTTAAAAAGACATAAAAAATCAGTCATGTAGTTATTTCATTTTAAATTATGCAAATGATGCTAAATGCAATTATAATCTATTTTGTATTAATTATATATGCACCCTATGTGTTTTCTATAGATTCCAGTTATTCACTACAAATAATTAGGCATTTTAATCCATTGCTGGTGTCATGACCAGAGCATTATTACTAGCTGTTTGTAAAGTGAGAGGAACACTTTTCAAGTCAAATTAGCATAATTTAGCTGTTGGCTTTTCATTTAGCATCAGTTTATCCACAGAATACATAAAATACACAGTATTTTCTATAATGCATTTGTTTTAAATAAGTTAAAGTAGCCATTATAAATTTTTCAGGAAATGAAAATTTATATTCTTTTATAGCCTGTGGCTCAGTGTATCTTTTAAGAAGTTTTCTAACTGGAGTACAGGATTTCTTCTTGCATGTTTTCTGTAGTACTTTAGTAACTGTCCTGTCAGTGGAACACATGGTCATAATTTTCTAGCAGGAATGATAATTTCGTTGCAACGTACTGGTTTGATGAGCCCGGTAGAGTCTGGTGGAAGTGTTAAGGCCACTGAAAATCTGCCAGGTCATTGCTGGTTTCCTGCCATTGGCTCTGTCTCAGTGTGATAGCTGCTCCCCAGTTACCCTTCATGCAGGATCTCAGTGATGCCACTGCCTGCACTATTGTGGGGCTGTGATATTCTGTAACTGCTTGGCTCTGTATGTGTCTTACTAATTAGCAATTACGTCTCCCTGGGTCCTCAGCAAGTCATCTGAGAGGTGTAGAGGACATATCCTGCCAAACAGCCATGAGAAGATGCAGGCATCTTGGTCAGGAAAAGATTAGCAGGGTTACTACGGGGAGAAAATTGGCCTCCAGGCCAAAGCTGATGGAAGTCTGGAATACCCATGGAAACAAAGCAGCTCAGGAGGTGAGCAGAAGGAAAACCAGGCTGCCTTTGGGGACATGTGAAATACTGTTAGTGAGAGTCAGTATTTCAGAAATTACATGATGGCAGCATCAACCATGTAAAACTATTGGAGTTACTGGGTTTGCAACTTAGTTCAAGACTGATGAGAATTCGTAATATTGGCACTTCTTCACTAAACGGAAACAGCAGATCGAGTCACTCTGCATAAATCCACACACATGAGCTGAAAGGTTTAGGTTTACAGCACGATTTGGATGCCAAAGCAGGGAAGACCTTAAGCATGTGTTTAGTTTAAGTCCAGTTGGTTTTAAAGGGATTGTTTTGAAGTTGCTTTTAGTATACATTATTTCCTGTTTTACATTTTAACATTCACATGAATGGAAGCAGCACCAGGGACATCAGACACATGATAGTTTAGGCATGTTCATATAATGGTGTTGAAGCTTGAATATCCATCCACAGAAATAGTGTAGTTTCTTCCCCTTAAGAACTTAAAAAGATTCATGACTGACACTGCTCTGCTTTGGTCTTTGGTTTGTGGAAAAAATAAATGGCACATGTTTCTGTAAGGTTAAAATTGGCTGAGCTTAGTTGTTACTCATCTACCTTTAAGGTGCTTGCCTGTGCAATAGTAACTGTTCTTAATATATAACAGAAAAGAAGATCTTGCATCTACAAGAGAGAGGTCAAAGTCTTAGAGGCAGGCTATCTCTGCTCTTACACCACACACCAAAGGGAATAAAAAGAAGTGAGGACCTTCCTTGATGCGCAGGCTCGGGCTCTTCAGAAGCAGACATAGCTGTTGCTGCCTTCAGCTAACAAAGGGATCCTGCAGTAAAGGAGAAATAAGCTCTTCTTAGTGAAATTGTGGATTATTGTCTCTGTCCTATGCATACAGTGGCAGTATTCCCATCTGAGTAAAATGCCTCTTACTGGTTGCTCTGGGATGTTGGAAGCATTCGTGCAGTGCAGTTTTGCTTCCTGAAGTAAGCATAAAGTTTTAGTTAGGTTAGTCTGGGAGAAAACAACAGGAGTACTTTGCCTTTGGTGTTTAGATACTTGGCTGTATCACAGAGCTTAGAGTTTTTATGTGAGACGATATTATCATTCAGATTGTAAATACTTTTACATGAGCAGTTCTGTGCTTTTCCTCACCAAGAATGATGGACAAAAAACAAACTTCCAGTATGACATAACAAATTTTAGAATGGTAGGTAGAAAAGGAAAGGGAAAGGGAAAAGGAAAGGGAAAGGGAAAGAACAGTAAAAGCAGCCACCTCCAACCCCATATGAATAGGTAGGAAAGAACAGAGGAGACTTACACAGATGGGGAAAAGCTTGTAAAGCTCATTTTTAGATTTTTCACGTCCTTCCATGGCCCTCTGAACCTAAGCATGACTGTCAAGTCGAGACACATGCTTTTTAATCTTGTGAGAGACTGTATGCAACAGTTCTTCAGCCTTTTGTGATCCCAGTATTGTTCTTCCACGTGCTGTCAACCGTTAGTCATTGCCAGAACGCTTTAGTGTATTGTTAGCTTGAAGAGTATATTAACATTGTCCACTGCATTAGGCTGTGATATCTGCTGAGCTTTTGTTCACTTGGCCTTAATTTTTGTCTGTGGATGTTTCTGTTTGTCGTCGGTGTCTCTGGTCAAGCTGGACAAAAAAACTACAGTAAAACTGCCTTTTCAGTTTGTAGTTTTGCTCAGTCACACATTCATACTTCAGCTCCAACTTTTATGCTCTGTGTAACACTGCTGTACACAGCTTCTCTGAGGTTGGCATAAACTTTACCTAAACTATGTAAAGGTTATATGAGTAAGGAAATCCTTAAAGTGACACAAGCCACTTTATGAGCTCCAGTACCAAGTCTCTACCTTCTTTCCAGCATAGCGAAATACCACTCATTCCTGGCTGCTATAATACCCCCTTAGGAAATTCTGAGTTGTGCCAGAGATCAGTGTTACTTCTGCAATGCTAACAGCAATTATTCATTATTCCTTATATTACAGGGAATTGGGAGCACCCAACAAAGCTATTAACCAGCAGGTTTGAAGTGAACAAAAGGAAGTATTTTTCACACAGCACATAATTACATCGTGGAACTCATTGCCTCAAGATGCTGTGAAGCCAAAATTATAAATGGGTTAAAAAATGGGCTAGACAAATTCATTATTAAACACAATGGCTGTGTGCAGTCTCTGGCTGAGGAAGAGATTGCTCAGAAAAGCCATTGATTGCTAGAAGCTAAAAGGGTATGCTGGGGAAAGATTCACTCTCTGTTTGCTCCATTCTTCATACTTTTTGGTAAACAGCTGCTACTAGCTCTGTTGTGGAAAAATGAATCGGTTGTACAGACCTCTGGTTTGACCCAGTATGGCTGTTAACACACATAAGGAGGAAGAAAATAAATCAATGCTCCTGTATATACAAAGCAAACAATGTGATGTGAAATGGTAATTTTTTTTTATTATTTTTCTTTTTTTGCATGCTGGTAGTCAGTTTTATAGCACTAACTTCAGTTTATAAAGAACACAAATTGCTCTTTAGGTCAATTAGCATCCTCAGTGTTTTCTGGTACTTTTACTTTAGTAGCTGTTCTCCTGGCCCCCTATCTTGCTGTTGGACTGCAGGACTGCTGTGGACTGGGGCTGCAGGTTAATGGTGCTGTAAAGGGAAAGAGTAAAAAGAAATTCAGTTGGAAAATCTTCAAAATGCATGGAGTTGCTATGCTAAAGCCTAGTCCTTTAACCTTTATTATGAGTGGTGCTTTATTCTACAAGGAACCTTGCGTCCATTAAAGAGAGTTGTATTATTTACAGTACCTTGAGGTAGTGGAATTAAACTTCTAGTGTGGGCAATAAACCACTTTTTGTGTTTTAGAGAGCAAAAGGGGTATGGTTGTATGAATACTGAAATTAAACAGGTTGAGCTTTCAAATAACACCAAAGCATTTGTTTTGGTTTTGCAATTGGAAAAACATTTCAAATCAGTGCAAACTTGGTGTCCTGCTGCTTTCCTAGTATATTTATACATGTTTCAGTTTTACCAATGACTTTTTAATTGTCTTTTCTTTTACAGCATCACCAGCTTGAATTTTGCATTTTGATGTTACATTGTTTATCAAGTCTATAGAACCAGCAGTAGCTAAAACATACAGATGCACAGCATTTGTGTTTATTTTACTGGTATTTACTAAGCACATGTATCTCTGGCACACAAAGAAAGCTAAAAAAGCCATCCTATCTGCAACATTTAGGACTTCTCTAAAGTTTAACTGTTTTGTGGGTTGCTTTATATTTCTTGTTACTGAGACTATGTGTTTGTTATTTTTTGGTGACATTTTTAAAAGACACTGTAATCATGTCATAAAGACACTATAATTGTAAACACCAGTCGATATTTAAACATTACTGAGGTAGAAGGACAGCCTGGTTGGAAAGCAAATGTCTTTCCTTTTGACATAACTAGGAGTATGTTTTCTTTAACTGAGGTATACTGCAGTGGAATTGCCTTAAATATCTTACAGGGGATGAGGTTGAATCTTTTTAAAACAGTCCTTTTCCAAGGCCATTGCCACCTCCTTCTTTTGAGCATAGCAGGCAGGACAGTAGATGGGGAGCCTCCTCCCTAACACAAGGAAATGTGAGGAGCAGGCAGTGGACTGCATTCCTGCTTTACTCTTTTCAGCCATCAGCACTCTTCTTTTTCCTCCAGAGGAACAGTGGAGATGTCCTGACTGGGGAGGCCAGGGTGTGAAAACAGCTGTGGGAAGGAGTTACACTAGGGTAGTAGTTCTGTGGTTTTGGGATTGAGGGAGGAAAATGTTGGCTTTTTATGTGTCGTATTTCCCCCAATTTGTGGTTTAGCAAGTGCCAAAGTCACTGGAAACCTGACTAGTCTGGAAATGTAATAATAACATGATTATTTTGGTGTCATGAATATTTGCATAGTGCTACCCATATGACTGTGTATGGAGGAGCAGTGTGTTGGAGTGCTCAAGCTTGGTAGTGCAATAATATAAAAAAAAAAAAAAAAGTTTGCATTCCTCTCTATTTTCATGCAGCAAAAGGAAAATAAATACACTACAGAAAGTACTATTTTGAATGTCGCTAATACATACCACATTTTAAAAATCTGAAATGCATGTGCATAAAGCAGGGAAGTACTCCATTCACCTTACAGTTCTCCCCATGCCTGGAAAAGTTTCAGCATCTTCTAATGAAAAATAGAAAAACTATCTTGGTTTTTGCTCAAATTCAAGTTTCCTGGAAAACTAATTGTTGTCAGCAGTGACATTTTGTGAACGTTTGCAGTTATTTTGCATGGATGGTCCATAGTCCTAGGAATAATATCCATGTATTATATCAAAGGATGGGAAGAGGGGTGTGGTTAATGAGGTCAACTGTGGGAAAAAAACAGAGTTTAAAGTTCACTGAGCCTGAATAAGTTTTACTGTCTTTTAATATCTTACCACCTTTTACTAATTAGACTGTTTTTACCATCCCAGTGACCCATCCCAGGAGCCTGTTTTGTTTTGGATGTCAAATCTTTTCTTGTAACTTAGGTAATTCCAGGACATTTTTAGTTTTGAGACAATTTGGGCTGAAACCTATATGCAGCATACTTTCTCTTCAGCTGGGGGAACTGAGGTTGCTTAGACTGGAGAAAAGGAGGCTGAGGGGAAACCTTATCACTCTCTACAACCACCTGAAAGGAGGTTGTAGCAAGGTGGGGGTCAGTATCTCCTCCCAGGTAAAAAGCAACAGGACAAGAGGAAACAGCCTCAAGTTGTGCCAGGGGAGGTTTAGATGGGATGTTAGGAAAAACTTCTTCACCAAAAGGGTTGTCGAGCGTTGGAACAGGTTGCCCAGGGCAGAGGTGAATCTCTCATCCCTGGAGGTATTTAAAAGTTCAGACATGGCATTTAAGGACGTGGTTTAGTGGTAGACTCAGCAGTGCTGGGTTAATGGTTGGAAGCAATGATCTTAGGGGTCTTTTCCAACGTAAATGATTCTGTGATTGGTGAGGGTGCACTCTGCCTCATCACCCAGGTCATTAATGAAAATCTTGAATCTACTGACTTCTCTAATACTCCAGCTCTTTACTCCTTAATATATGTCCCCCCTAGTACTCCCACTCTGGTCCCCACTGAGCTGACATCTCTCAGTCTCATACCAGTAAGTCTTCCCCTGTAGTTTAAAAGGGTGTTTCTCAAAGTTGGAACTTCCACCAAATATTAGGACTTTAACATTTCAGTGCCAAGTAACTCTTGTCCATCCTACTCACTCTTCATCATTTTATGTTTTTCCATTTGCAGACTTTGGCACATAGAGTTTAATAATACTTCTAATAAGAAATCTAATAAATATGGATTATTTTAAACAACTAATAATTGGCTTAATGAGAGACAGATGCCTGGAATCTTTGTATTGTCTTGTAAGGGAAATATTTATATAGAGACTCAAATTTTTAAAAGTTTTGTTTTATAGAGGGATGCAGACAATAAAGGCATCTGCTGCTTTTCAACAGAGCTTTTATAATGTTGGCTTGCTTCAATTAGTCTAGCTTGAGTGCAGTGTTCTAATGGAAGGAAATGTAGAATAAAAATGTGGAGCTGCAATGTATATAATCTTGAAATGTCCACAGAGAGATGATAAATTGCTGTATTTTGCTCAGTTTATCCAAAAAAGAAAATGAAGAAGCAGATTGCAAAACCCAGAATTATACATTAAATTGTTAAACCTCAATCTTCATTACTGAAGAATTGTTTTGATACTCAGCAAGATCAGAATCTGAACAAAAGAGTAGCTAGGTGACATGTGCACAAGGGTCTTGTATATCAGGAACAAATCCACAGAATAACGTCATGGGTGTGATCTAAGTGCAGAACTACAATTGCTCCTTTTCTATTCTTAAAGCTGTGAATATGAACAGTATTTCAAGGCCCTTATTTGTTTGTTAAGTTTCTTATTTCATAATCTGTTTGTGTTAACATAGACTTCATAACTTTTCTGTTAGCTCCCTTACTCCATAAAAAACTCTCCTTCCTGTCCTCACCATATTGTTCTTTAGCAAAAAGACTGTCCTGTCAAACAGTAGCACTTTTCTTTCCTTTTTTTTGCCAGAGTCTGTTTTCTTTTTTTACATTTGGGTCACTATTTTACTAAACTGTGCTGTTACCTGTACATAGCAATTGCAAAACACTGCCAAACTAGAAGAGACATCTGTGTTGCATATCTGCCCAGTAAGTAACTGATGACACTCAAATTCTCATCTCTATCATTATGGCTGGAGATTGATTGATTTTTTTTCTGTTAGTTAGTCCCATACTTAGTTCACTTGCAGAGCATGTTCTCTGAGTGTAGCTGTGTGAGTGATATGAGGGAAGAAGAGGCATTTGCAGTGGGACATTCCGAGATCTCCATTGTACTGCAAAAGGTTGGTACAAGTTCAGAACACTTCTCAAGGCTCTCTGAATGTTTGTTCTCAGGCATCAGGAGTTGTAATCATACTAGTTGATTACATGGAAAGAGAACTGGACAATGCAAATGTCCATTGATAAGCTCCTGTACACGCCATAGTGAAACTGTCACTTGTGTATTGTATTTTTCTGTTGAGAAAATATTAGTACCATATATCTGATTTTAGATTAATAATGCAGAAGTGGTCTTCAAATGTCAGCATTTAGGAACAGCAACTGCTTTTGACCCTCCCTCATTGTTAACTTCCATGGAGTACTTCCTCTATACCCATTAGCTGAGCCTGGGTCATTTAAATAGCCTTGATTCCATGTATTATATACTTGAGTAAACTGTCTGGTTTTAAGACTGGTTGATAAATTGCTGCAGGGATACCTCTCCTGGAATGAGAAAGTGCTGTATATACATTTCAACATCAAAATAAGGCAATTCAGGTTGGTAAGCTGTTGCTCTTCATTAGTGTGCCTAAGCAGACACTCTGTTCCAACAAGTAGTCTTGGGACTGTATTGAAGTGCTGCTGTGTGTCAGTATACAGTGAGCAAACTAAAAATAATTAGGTTAACAATTGACAGCAATTCTTGTCATCATTGTCAATTCCATTACTACCTCTACTATTTTTATGCCGATTATCTTTATATGGTCTTAAATACTCAGTATTATTCTTTCAATGGTTTCTCAGAGAGATGGGAAATCATCTAGGACAAATACCATTTTTTTCAAAGTTTTTACCCACCCACTCCTTTCCAGTAAGTGTTCAGTTGTCCAAAAGGAAGATGATGGACAGGAAGCAATTATAGAGGAAGAGCTTGTGGAGGGATGTCTGGGAAAAGGAAGCATAACTTTAAAAACCAGAGCCAGGAGTTTTAAATAGTGAAGTAGGGGGAGCTCCTGTTGCTGTGGAAGTACACAGGAACCCTACTGACACATTACTGCTCTCCCCCAAGCAGAACAGTGTAGGCTCAGGGACTGGATGCCAGCCAGGAAAAGTGGTAAGTATACATGTAGCTTTAGATAGGAGATCTCTTTCTTTAGAATGAGGAAAATGCTGGGCTAAAAGTCAAGCCCAAAGGAATAACCAATTGACTTTATATATGCTAGTAAATAGTGTATTTGCAAACAAGCAAAACAGACATTGAGGCACCAAAGTTTCCTGTGAAGATCAAAAAATGTAATGAACCAGTACAATTAAGTGCTGTTTTTATATTTGAAAGGGCACTGCAAGTAGACCCTTATCTATTTTAGCATACCCTACTGCTCTTACTTCCCTTGAAAAGTACTCTGTTATCCAATGGGAAAAACAACATTGTGAAAAATATTTGTGTTCCATCTGTGCATGCTAGTGTACTCTGGCTTTTATCTTGTAGTTGAATGTGATGTCAGTGTCGCCCTGTAGCAGAATTAAAATCTTATTATGTGAGCTTTGTTTCTTTCTTATCTTCTATGCAAAATAGATTAACTAGAGCAGCCTAGATACACTCATGGAAACCCTCGAGGCTCACTTAGTGAGCCAAATCTGAGGGGTGCTTTATCACTTCTGAAAGGTTAGATCAGCTGTGTGTATATTACAGCTTGGATGAAGATAGGGGAGGGGTTTGCTCACTTTTCAAGTTCAACATTTGTGTGCTTTTGTTTCATTTTTCCACATGCATTTTCTGTTGCTTCAGGAAACTTTATACCGTTTAAGGTTGTTTCAAATTGTGGGGTTCTAAATCACAAACAGCTTGTCTTTACAGGGGATTTGAAGATCTTATCAGGTTTTCTGTGCTTGGATTAGCTGATAATTTAGAGTCAGGCAGTTCTTGTGAATTTTGAGCTCAGTGCACTGTTTCAATTACAATGACGTATTCAGATAAAGTCAGACAAAAATGTTACTGGATTAGCTAGAAATGTGTCACAAGCCACCTTTCTTATCAGTGTATGTGTCCACCAGTTTAATGTTGACCATCTTTCATTAGAAATAATCTTCATTAAGCAGAATTGCACAGATATTAAATAAATAGTACCTCTTCAAATAATATAGTTGCTCAAAGAATAATGGCACAGGCTTACAGTGTCAATCACGTCATGGAAAGTAAGCATTTTGCCATGGGAAGTAAGTATTTCCCACTTCAGAAAGAGTTTCTTGGAATCCTTAAGCCTTGTTTTGTGCATTACACAGCATATGTAGGCAATGAGTGAAGCAGCTCTCATCAATCACTGTAAAACATGAGTGAACAGAAAATTTTAATGACTACAACACAAAGCTTACCATTTCAGCTAAGTGCAGACTATTTATTCTGATGGCTAAATTATTTTATATTTTCCTCTTCTCTTCCCTCTCTCTCTCTTTCTCGCTCTCTGAATTTTTCATTTTAATTTCTTTTTTCTTTTCTTCCCCTTTTTTTTTTTTTGTTATATTTTAAACCAATTGCAAACTCTTCTCCAGGAAGAACAAATCTGTAGTTTTTGCTTACATTTTTTCCACAGCATGTTGTATCTTTATGCTCTGCTTTAATAACATTTCATTAGCTATTTGAAACCATTCTCTGGGGCAAGCTTTTATTATCTGTAAAGTAAATTAAGTATCAAAGTGCTAATCTTTAGGAAGAAAAATGGGCTAGACTCAGAAAAAAAAATATTTAAATCTTCTATTAGTTTTTTGAATTAAAGTCTGAAGTGCACAAAAATGTTCCAAATAATATTCTCAAAGCTCTAAGGTACCTAAAAACAGGTTTTGGAATCCGTCTGCCTGATAACATTCTGAGTGCAACAAAGAAAATCTAGTAGTGATGTACTTCTAAGTTTTAAGTAGTATTACAGAAGGAATGTTTTACTTGTCAGAAAGGGACTCAAAAAAGAATTTCTTGAATAAAAGTTGGAAACAAAAACCAAGAGGAGACAAATCCATGGTTTTTCAAATTCTAATAGAGTAGCAATCCACAGGCATAGAGACATCCTTATGTAAATGTGAGTAACTCCAAACAGAGGCAAAGGAAATGGGAAGCAGAGTTGCAGCCAAGGAGGAAAGAGGAGGAAACTGCTTCTAGGGTAAAACACGATGTCATTTCCTTTCTTCTGCAAAACTTACTCAACAGGAAGTCTCAGGGAGTCTTAGCAAGTAATGTAGATCCATGATGCAAAAAATCAAAGCCTGTGGCACTGTTAACAGTGATACTGCAACTTGCTCAGTCTGGAAGTTCCAGGGGCCTGTCATTGTGGTTACTTGTAAAACAACTGCAACAAAAAAGCAGAACAAGTTGCACTGTGACATTGGAAAAAGGAGTGATTTCAACTCATTATTTGGCAGCCAAGAGTTACTTTGGATAACAGATCCTCTAATAGAGGAAAGTGAGGTAAATTTTCAGAGGTAGGGGCAAAAGAGGCACATTACAACCATCATCATAATCAACAATAATAGTAACATTAACAGTAATAATTATTATTACTGTTGTTGTTGTTATTGTTATTATTATTATTGTACTAGTAGATGGTTGAAATGGTACCTTGGATAACTCAGAGTTGATGTTTCTGCCCTCACACAATATCTTAAGGTACCTGCCCTCTTTGGCCTCATTCAAATCATGTCGTAGTGATCAGACTGAATATTTTCCTTCCATCCAAGTTATTTGAGGCATTTACATGTAGCCTTCCAAAGATGGTATTAAAAAGTCAGTCTAGACTTTATCTTACCTACACATTCAATGCACTGTATGAAACTTTGAGTCCTACCCCTCTTGTGTAAATTGTTTGGGCTGGAAGACACCTTAAAGGTAATCTAGTTCCAGCCCTCCTGCCATGGGCAGGGACACCTTTCACTTGTTGCTCAGAGCCCCATCCAATAGGGCCTTAACACTTCAAGGGATGGGATTTCCTCACCTTCTCTGTTCCAGTGCCTCACCATCCTTGTAGTGAAGAAATACCTGTGTCTTGGTAAGTAGGAATTCTCGTTAAGAAATAAACAACTCTGCACCATCTTTTACTCATGTGTGTACAACTGACATGTAATTACAGCCTTTGGAACAACATAGGGAGGAAGCAAGGAGATGGCAGAGTTACTGAATAATGAAGCACATCATTTTGTTCGCAGAAGGATGGATAGTGCCTGTGTGGTGATCAATGTCTTTCTGTAGTTCTCCAAAAGAGTTTTCCTATCAAAGCACAGAACTAGTTGGTATTCAGAGTAGCCTGTGTTCATTCACTTTATGTTTACAGACGTTACAGTCATGACTGTTGCTCAAGTTCTTGAAAATATACAAGATATGATAGTTGTGAACAAAACTTTTAATTACATACTGTGTGGGAAAAAAAAGTGGGGAAAGAATGGGGAGATAAGAAAATCCTGCAGGCTGTACGTGAAAAGTATTTGTTAAATCCTCAAAAAGCAGGAAATTTATTTTCATAAAAGGAAATAAGCACTGCTTGAGACCAGCTTTATTTTCTTTTACATGCAAGTTAAAAGTAAAATATCCTGCACATTAGTTACCGTGCAAGTGTCTATATTTCACCCAGAGGGTCCTTCCTATAAAAAAGGATCATAAAATCCTATCAATGTAGTATATTTTTCAGCTGGAGATAAATCACGAAGATTAATGAGGTTAAGTTACTGCTGTCTAGTATGCCAGGGAATAAGTTTCTAAACTAAAATATTAATTGTATGTGCTATTGAAGTCCTCTTACTAATTCACATTTCACCATATTTGTAAAATCTTTCCTTATAGGGAAGTCTTAAAGAATTTTAAAGGGATTAAAGTAATGGAGTTTTTCAAACTTACGTAGGTAAAATGGAAATGGCTCTGAAAGCCTATCAAAACTGGGTTATCTATCAAACTTTTAGACCACCCTGCAGAATCTATAAAGATTTCTATTCTAGCTATCAAATCTTACAAGTGTTATCTTCACTGTTAGATACCAAGGTAAGAAATTGCATCAACAGATCTCATAAATAGGTTTGATTAAAAATATATAGAAAGTAATTCTTTGTCAGGTGTTACAGAATTACACCATGACACTCTTTCTTGCACTGTTGTCAGGATTTAAGACCAAGTGACAGTTGGTTATTGGAGACTAAATGCACTAAGCTACCAAAATATTTCAATCACCGATATATGCAATTGTACAAATTGCACAACTTTCCTATTCCACAGGAGCAAGGACATGTTCCAGGCAAGAATTCATGGAGGTCTCTGTGGTGGTTCCAGCCATCCTGTGTGTTCTCCTGTAGTGTGTCTCAGGGGGCCCCATCCTCTGGGTCCTTTCCCCAAGCAACCCTACACACTGCCAGATACAGGCCTTGGCAGAAAAACATTACCTGATTCTTGGTTGTCTGGCTCAAATGCACTTGTCACCTGAGAATGAGGCTTCGCCACGGCTGGCATTCACAACCTGCTATTCCCAAAAGAGTGCAACACCTTCTTGTAATTGAGCTACTCCCTTGCCCTGTAGTGTTAACTAAATTTCATGTGTCTTTGCTAACTCTATTGCCAACTAGATCTAACTCCTGCTAACGGCTACAAGCATCTATGCCATTCACACTCCCACACCAAAGGACTTTGATCATTTTAATGTGTTTTCCTTATGCGTTTCCTTAATGTGTTTTCCTTATAGGCTGACTAGATTGGCCAACTGTCCAGGGAGTACCTGTGACTTTAAAAATACAAATGTATTATAAAATACACTAATTGAAATCACTGCCTCTGAAAAATGAGTTAGTTAATGCTGCAGTTAGTCAGTGGAGGAGACAACAGTTCCCTTCCATTTCAGCATTTCATGTAGGCAGTGACTATGATGTTCAGTGTTTCAAAAGACCAGGAGGACTTTTGCTTTCCTACTCTTCTTCTCGTGTGTAATGTAGACTAACCTAAATGCACCTGAGAAGGAAAAGACTCTGCTTCCTGCCTCTGGCTATGCAAGCCTTTATGAGTGGAGGTTTCTGGGGTTTTTTTACATTAGTTCAAGAAGGAACAAACACATAAATGAGCATTAGGAACAATATTAGAGAGGTGCTGTACGTCAGACTATTAACTATGTATCTGCTTTAAGTCTGATCTGCATCTTTTATCTCATACACAGAAAACTTTATGTAAACTATCAGCCTGATTTTATCAGAATATTCTAAACAGAACAAAGTAGTTTTAGCAACAACATCAATATATTCTATTTGCAACAGTCTTTATTGTTGGGTTTTTTTCCTTCTGTGTTCAGACCAAGGCTACAGTAACATACCAGTAACCATAACAGTAAGCGTTGTAACTGCTTAAGGCAGGTTACATTGATTAGATAGATTTTCACATTGGCTCTTGCAACAGACAGTTTTCAAGGGCAGGCATAGTAAAACGTCTTCTTAAATCCCATTATTTGAAAACTGGACATAATTCTCAGTGATTGAAGCTGACAGAGAAGGAAAAGCTGATAGTGAATATATTCTCTAGTGGCATACTGTCATCCACAAATGCCTTCAGTGACCAAAGCAATGACTGAAGTATGAAGAGTTGCTTGCATACAGTGGGTATTGCCATCGGTGAAATCATTTCCTACTGCTCAGAAACACTTGGGGTGATCTGTTACTTACAGGTGACACATTTTCAATGATAAGATCTTTCTCATAGTGACTAGAAGATTAAAAATGTTGTTTCATATCTTGGACCTACCTCCCTGCAGATTTCTTCTAATGTAACTATCAATGACCCTTCTTAATTCCTTCATAATCCAGATACTGTTATCAACAAACTGAATGTGATTATTTCAATTTTCTGTTTAAAATAAACAACAGTTAATGTTTCTAAGTCACAAGAACATCCTCACATGCCGGATATTTAGCAGATTCTGAATACTGAAAAACCAATGAACTGACAGATTTACTGTACTCCTAGGTCTTGCAATGTTTATTAAATGAATGTGAAAATCCTTGTCCTCCATACATTTATGGACTCGATTAAAACAAAATGTGTATTTACTAGCATTTGTAAATGCAAAGAATAGTCTAGTGTGGCACTAGGATTTTAACTCAGACGTTAATGGATGCATTTTATCTCATGTGACCTCTACATATAAAATGGCCATAGCATTAGTAAAAGGTGATATATTTAGGTAAAACTAGCAATTACTCTTCACTATCTAATTCAGAGCATTTTAGGCATCTAATTTAGCTGCAATTGAAATGATTGTGGTAGAAATATAGTAGAAATATAGTTTTTTCTATAGCTAATTGTGTTTAGAGAGAGACGTCCATCAGGATCACTGTTAGTTGTCTGGTCTGGCCTAAAGCAGACACTCTCCGTAACTCTCTGCTTAAAAACAAATCCTGAGGTATTTATAACTGCATAGATCAAATTATTAATGTTGCTAAAATACCTCTTAATCTGGTTATCTAGAAATAACAATGGAAAATGAATGTTATCAGCGGAGAAACAGAGTCAATAGAAAAATCAGATATCATAAGGAGTCACACATTTAAAAACGAATCCACAGATCAAACCTAAGAGTGCTACACAGTACAATATGCATTTCTTTGTACCTATGAATAATATTCTTTCTTATTAAGTAGGCAGAGTAAGACTTACGATGTCCTTAACTTCTTATTTCTTTGCTTGTAAGAGCTTGCATTTTGTAAATGACATTGTAGGAGACTACACTGTTGTCACCTAGCAACTATGAAGTATTTTTTTAAAAAGTTGCTGCTTGGCTTTTGATTAATAATAAAAATAGTAATTCCACTCAACACTTTACATTTGTAGATCTTAAAGCACTCACAGAGATGTATGTATTAATTTTACTGTCCTTACTTGGAAACATGAAAATCTAGGATGGAAAGTTTGTTGCCAAAAATTACAAGCAACAGAGATAGAAATTGTATTTTGAAGCTCTTACCCTGTTCTCCACATTCCAGCCTCTTCAAACTGTACTTTTATATATGTCCCTTCCAATATTTTTTCCCTTATGAATTTTAAATGAGGGAAGGGAATAATTTAAAAAATCTGTATTTGCAATGATTATCTCCCCCTCTCATTTGAGATATTGCAGTTATTTTCTAGTCTGAGGGTCACAGTGAATTAGCCCTTGGCAAATATTTAATTTTTAATGGAAAACCACTGTAGTATTGAGTTAAAGCATGCAAAAGTATCACATTCATCCTAAGATAGTCCTGCTGCTGCATTACTGACTGATTTTCATGTTGTATATAAAGCAGTTCTCTGTAATTCATTTTTCTTCAGCAAGTGTTTTATCCTGATCATTGAAATGTTTTCTGCTAACAGAGTGACAGTTGACACTGCATACTGAAATGTCTGCTGTAACAACAGCTGGCTTGGAAAGTGTTTCATTTTTCAAGAAGATCATGGAGGCTGGGTAGCCAAGGTTCTGTGTGATTTGAGTTAAAGAAATACTTATTTTAAATTATATGAGAAATGTCCTACACTCATTTTCAGTCCTCCATTGCCCTTGCCAAGCGTTTGGTGGAGTGAAGCTGTTTGGGGGCATATTTCTTCCTAATGGTCCACAATTTTAAGAACCTTCTAAGGATGAATTAGAATGAATAGCCACAAAGATAATGTGTGGGCTGCTGTCAGCAGTTTCCCTGGAGAGTGATAAGTCACGAAAGAGATTAGAAAAATTTCTGTAATGAAACGTATATTTCTCACAAGTAAGGAAAGATCTTGACAGATCATCTGTTATGAGATATCTGCTCTCTTCTTTACTTGTGGGACAAATGAGATTTCTCCTTATAATACATTGTGGATTATCGTTCTGTTGCAGTTTGTGTAATGGCAGCACATGGGGAATTTAGGAAATGACACTCCAGCTGTCTTTTACAATAACTGTTTCTTTTTATGCTTTTGCACTGTAATACCTCTTCCTTCAAATTATCTTTTCTGTACACTTCTCAGTGAAATACCAATGTGTATCCCAAAATGAATTAAAAAGAAAAATGGATCCACATAAATTATGTCTTATTTTCCCTATGTGATATGTTTTATTTCATCCACTATTTTATTGATAAAAACCCAAAGAAAAATATATACGTGGAGTTCTTTTTCTATAATACATTTTTAATAAGGAATGTGAAGTCAATATGCAGTAGCTGCAAATGTCAATCTGTCTCTTTGTTTTCACTGCTGTGTGAGGTTTGATATACATGTATTCTAAAGAAGAGAATTATCTATGTTGCAGATATATTGTTAGGAGATGTTTTATCTGTAAGGCTCATTAAGCTTATCATTGTTTTCAGAAGTTCCAGACAGGTGGGAGAAATTGAACCCCTACATTAGCAGATGAGACGCAGATGAGCTGCCCAAAGCAGCACATTGCCTGTTGTGTATCTTCCTTGAATTCAATACCATGGAAATCTTTCCCAGTTGTCTCCAGAGATTTACTTTATTCAATTGCTTTCAAGCAATTTTGTAGAAGTTCATTAGTGGGACAGAGAGAAGCAAGATGTCCCTAGGAGTATATTTGGGTCTTCCATTTTGCGAGGTGTAGGCTCAGAAGCTGTATCAGCAGGACTTTCTCTGTAACAGCACATATTAGTGAATTAGACTGAAAACCACTTGCGGGGTAATATCTTATGGATTGATTCTGTGAACTGGTCTCTAGCAGAAGGACTGTAAGAAAACTAGAATTTTCAATAGCCTGTCTAGATGTCTGAAGCACAAAATCCTGAAATCCACATCAGATTTTAGATCAGATGAATGATTAGTGTCTTCTGTCTTTGGAGCTTTGTTGCTGAACGTTTCCATCACTACTTTGCCTTTAACTGTGTTTAATTGTTCATCATCCAGTGTTGTCTGAGAATGTGTACTTTGCAAAGAAATTGAGACATAGATCTCTGCCCACAGAAAGTCATTCCTTACGCAGTTCAGTCAGGCTTATTATAAAAGCATTTTCCATCCAGCCTGAGTTGGGAGTGCTCTAGAGTGGGAGGACTTGCTTGCTTTAGATGCCGTTGGCAAATTGATAATCAGATAACAATTGATGCTTTTTTGACAGACAGCCCTAAAGCTATAGATCATGTTAGAATTTACAGGGTTTCACTTCTCCATCCTGGTAGCAATCTAGCTGTAACCAATGAGGGTATGCCATGATTAAACAGAAATTTATTTGTATTAGTGGGTTTAAATCATTGCAATTTGCAAACTGCTAAAAATTTTCTCAGGAAATATGCAGAGATGAAGGACAAACAGACTGAAGTCATTTGACAACTCTTCTGTTTTTCTTGAGTTATTATTTACAAACTTCTTAGAAATAATCAATTTATTCCTTGGAATTTCTATATGGTAAGTTGGAAATCAGCGCTTTAATGAATTTAATAATAGAATACCCATTTTAGACGCTGAATGCCCTTGTGTTCCATTGACTTCAGCAAGAAATCAAGTGTTTATTTTGACTTTTATGCTCTTTGCTAATGGAAATTATTGGTGTTTGAACAACAGTGTTTTTTCAAGTATGAGGGCAAAGGATACAAATGCTAGTCCATTTAATGGGCATTATCTGTTTTGAACAACTCAGTATGTTGAGATCTTGCAGGAGATACAAACTAACTTCCCAAGGTTTTCCATATTTAGTTTGTTGCTTAGCCATTTTTGGCTTTTGTTACCAGAAAAGTAAATCATGTACTTTCATGTCCCTCCTCAATCAAAATATTTAATATACTGATCATTCTACTAAAAAGATAAGCACATGACTCAAGACTGGCCATCATCATGATAGAATTCCACTGGTTTGCTTGGCAACTAAATATTTTTAACACAAGATTAATATTTCAATATGAAATGATAAAATGCATCTACATTATATGACTTATGGATGCAATATGTATATTAAGACATTGTGCAAATGCTCTTTTAGACCAGAAGAAGCACAGGACAAATAGGGTATAACAACTTGCTTGCTGCCCTTTTTGGAGCTTCTGTGTTTTATTCATATAAAAATATACTTTTAGCACCTTCAACTTTGCTATTTACATGAGCTGTTTTAACTAGAGCACAGAGTTTGAGTGAATAAGATGATATTTTTAACAAAATCATATTACTTTTATTCTCTGAGAAAATAATTATCATGGTGGTGTCAAAAATTGTGTTTAAGAAAAAAAGATATGTTGTAGTTGAATCCACATTTTCTAAATGCCTATATATGTTTAGATCTAGGAGATCGTCTGCCAATAAGTAAATGAAACTTGATATGTCAAAAATAAAATGTGTCAGTACAGTGTGTAATTGTACACTCTAATACTGGAGCAACTCCAACATGATGATGAAGCTCCTTCAGCTTCATGTGTGTGTAGGAGAACTATGTGGGGAATCTGGATTGTACAAATGAAGGACTCTCAGTGTTGCAAGCACATGAATTTGGGAACATTTAATAGCACTTCACTTGCAAATAATTCTTCTTGTTATTACACAGATAATCTTATGTCAAATTTTAAATAACATCTGAAGCTAGTCATAAATACCATTTCAACAGGAGACTCATATTTTTGCTCAATAAAAGAATCAGTTAAATGACACTTGAACAACAATACCCACAAGTACTGTTTGCCTTTCTCATTTGTTTACCTATAAGGTAACTGTTGCTGCATGCTTTTCTTAATGTCACTTTCCTTCCTTTTTTTAGAGTTTCTTTGAAGGACAGTCTGCACCGTGGGATTCAGCTAAGAAAGATGAGAACAGAATGAAAAATAGATATGGGAATATCATTGCATGTAAGTGTTGACAACATAATTGTGTACTTTGTTAACTTCCCTTCAGAACTGGATAAGAATGACCACCAGTCTCCTGCTCACATCAGGCTTCCTTTTCTCTAATTAAGAAGATTAAAGTGAGGAAAGATGTGGTGGTTTTTTTTTAGAAAACTGTCAGACTTAAAATTTAATGCATTTTCTCAGCTAGCCTTCTATATACTTTCCATCCTGTGATCAACATTTGGCTAAGGAGAATGACACCTTTAACCACGACTCAGCGTTAACTGATCTGTCAGCTTAGTGCAAGAGTACCCATGTGTACCCATCAGTACCTTGGGTTTAGGTTCGGGATATTGTAGGAGCAGGCAATACTGCTGCTTAAGTGTTCCTCAAGTAACCTTCTCAATAACAGTGACAACTATCCCCACTTACCCTTTTAATGCTAGACAGACTCAAAGAAAAAAATTATAATCTATGTGTCTTACTTTAAAAGGCCAAGCTTGATAAAGATTAGATATACTAATAACCAAATAACTTGAGGAGATGATAGCATGGTTTGGTGAGTGACACCTAAATCTGACATTAAGAGATTGCAAAGCATTGTGGCGAGATGCTGCACATGAACACGGGGGCAGAAAATACATTAAGTTCATCACAATTACATTATTTACACACTGGTATTGTTGCACTTAAAGGGGATGTTCTCGGTGTGCATCTCGGAGGTGATCTCTTCCCTGATTTTTCCTTTAAAACCTAAATGTAAGATACAGAGCGTATTTGTTTCTAGCAGCCAGACAGATAACTATGAAGCAGGTATAAACAGAGAAATATGCAGCCATCACAGCATGTCAGAAGTTTTGTAAGCATGAAAATGAAGGATGGCCTTTAAGGAGAGATTATTTACTGATACTGCTGGAGTTTAGAAATCATATATGACCTCAGGTACATGGGACAGCATAGAAGAATAAGCTATGCTGACTGAACATTTGGATAACCTGTGGAAGAAGCATGTGACCAACTTCAACACCTAATATAGGTGCTTGTCCAGGCACAGATCTACCTAGGTTTCCTCATCAACGGACTTAACAGAGAGAAGGACAGGTCTTCTAGAGAAATCATTCAGAAATCCAGCCCATTTGAATGCTCCTGAACCACCTCCAGTGGTTCTCTCTGCAGGCCATTTGTAATGAGTCTAGAGAGAACAGCTCCTAACTTGGTGACCTCCAGTAGGGGGTATGAATAGGCCCAGCTGGGCTGAGATGGTCTGCAAGTTGAAAACAGCTCTGTAACTTCCTGCAGAACGAGAACCTGCAGCAAATGCTTGTGGAGACAGAGGGAAATAAAGCAAGAATGCTTGTCAAGCAGATGATCTGCCACATCATTTTGAGTGGACATGATAGTATTGCTGTGTATTTTTGATGTATACTGTGGTACATACTGAAAAAGGAAATGAAATATAGATAATTATTGGGCTGGTGCATAAACAAAACAAGATAAGTTAGCTGGATGTGAATTTGCTTATTTTCCTACAGCAATATTTGATGTGTCACAAACTTGTTGTTTTGCAAGGATGTAGCAATACATTAGATGAGTAATGACTAATCATTTAAGTAGAAATACTGAAGGTATAAATAAGAATACCAAGAAGTTTTATGCTTATCCTTGCTTTGTGGAATTTTATTTCCAATCCAAGCCTATTAAAATAGATCTTCTCTTTTAGTCAGGTTTAGTGTTTTCAGTCCCCTCTTTAATGTCATGTTAGCCATTATCTTACACTTTGACACCCTTTGGTTAACGAAAACGAGAAGACTACTAGTGCTTTATGTCTGAGGTAATGAAGTGATGCGTAGCCAAGGGAAAACAAGTAAGATATTAGATTCACAAATCAATTGGAATTACAAGTGATACCGAAGGCTTTCTGAGAGGCCAAATACAACTCAGAGCATTTAGATCTCAATTTACTTGAAATGTCCTTAGTATTTAGCAAAAGGAAGGAGCTGGATGGAGTTGTTACCAGTAGCACTACAATTCCTTTTTATGTGGCTGTGAGAACCAAGATAACACAAATTAAAATTAAAATCTATTAGAGTTAAAGCCGGTATCTTAAAAGAGAAGCTGAAACTGCCTACACAGTCATCAGTTAAATACATGTATGCAAGTGGGGTAGGTAAGTGTTTAATTATTTTATGTGGTTTTCTGCTGGATAAATGATAGTTTTTCTCAGAGTCTGAGAAAAATTTCAGTGGCCACTTTTTAAAATATGTCCCAGATAGTTGAATGAAGTATACGCTTTAGCTTGAAAGCATTTTAATAAATTGTCCTTTTGTGCTATCTTCAAACACTTAAAAATGCTGTGGTTTAGATGCCACTAACTATGGGTATACAGTTATAATGAAATGTATTTTTTTTTCTGCAAAGTGTTTAATGTAATTTTTTTTCTGTTTAACCTCTTTGTTTAAATTTTTCCCAAGATACTACTGTTACATTATTGCTTGTAGTCATTATCGTTCTCAGAGGGAACTAAACAAGAGCACCAAACGGCCAGCATTGCAGGAACTTGTCAAAATTGCAGCATGCTTTATTTTACCCAAGTGATGTGCATTTAATTGGTTATAAGCATGCCCTGATCACTATATGAGTGGCTACAACTTGTGAGCTCCTGTATCAAGAAGCTGAATCATGATCACAGTCCAGTTACCCACAGAAAACATGCTTCTTCTTTTCTGAATACAAATTCTTTGTGTTTTCTCATTAGTAACTAAAACCAGCATGAATTTGCTAAATGAGTCTTTTTCTTTACCTAAGAAAAATTCTGTTTCTGCCATAATTATATAGAGTTATACATGGATTTTGGTAAAATCTATTGGTTTTTCCTCAGGAGAAATCTTGAGATAATTTGGGAATGGGGGTGGACGTTCTGTATTTATTTTTACCTAACTCAGTATTGACTAAGTGAGAAGAGAATATTGATCAAGGCTTTTAAAAGCAGCTAAAGATTTTAGGTGAGACATTTATAAAAGGTTTGATTTGTGAAGAATCAGCAAGGCACATCCCAAGGAAGTGTCATTGACAAGACATGCTAATCAACCAGGTGCTCAAGGGGCTTGTTAGAGATCACAGTCTGCAGACTGGCATATTCGTGTTGTAGGTAACGTGAGGGGAGCGAGACTGTAATGCTTATATTCATTATCTGGTACCATTTTCTACAAAGACAAATTGATTCTATCATAACTAATTTTGAAAGCTTAAATGATCAGTGGAAAGTTAAATTTGATCTCCTAATGGAAGGTTATCAAAATGAGATTGAAAAGAGAGTATTTAAGAGGTACAAAAATTGTCAAGAGCAGCTGAAGTATAAAGGAAAAAAAACTGAAATTAATTAACCTAGGGGCTATTTAAGAATCAACATTCACATTGAAGAATATATGGTTTATGTACCTCTTAGGTTTAAATGTACTTGACATAAGCACAGCACAGACACAGTAACATTTCTTTTTGTTGACTGAAGGATTTTTTTCAAATTATGAAGCATTGACATGAAGGAGTCAACTGGAGTTTTCAAAGCAATGAAAAAAGGGAGTCACTCTGGTTCCACTGTAAATAAATGGGTAATGAACAGTCCATTACCTCTAAAATTCACAGAACCCTAGCTGAGAGTTCAGTACTAGAAAAAGATGCACATGGTAAGAAAAAAGGGCAAAAGGTGATACGAAGATATAGGTGTAAAGTAACTTCTTTAGTTTTGCTCTATCCAAAGCAAGAGTTATTGCAAGAAAAGAATGGAGTAAACAAAGAAGGGAACAAAATACAGGAAAGGTAAAGAAAAGATAACACTGCATATTATTCAATTGTATAAATCAGTCAAAAAGGAATAACAGGTATAATTTTAAGATATTTCTTAGTGGGAAATGTAAGATTGTTTTGCCCACTTGTGTGTAAGTCATTAAATACGGGATTCAGTTGGCTAAACACAGACATGTAGTGACCTGGGACATCTGTACAGGACCAAAAAAGGTGACACAGTGCACTTGAAAGACATGTTATTCCATAGTGGCAGCTGAAAGCTAGGCAGTATGTCCTAGTGGTGGCATAAAGTGGCATGAGATTTTGTGCTTAGACAACTGTACCTTACCCTAAATAATTCAAGGAATACAAAAGTGGAGATCTTTACTAGCCTGAGTTGTCCTGTTGAGAAGGTTTATAAGGCAATGATTCAGGAATTCATGAAAATATGGATAAAGACATACCATGAGTCCAAGCAAGCTTGACTTCTGAGTCTGCTAACTTTAGCAGAAGTTGTATCAGGTCCCAAAACCGTAAAAGCAGCAGCCATGGCTGAAGTTCAGAAAGTTCCTTAGTATCTTTCTTAAGTAAGATGGATTTTTAGGATTAAGGTCCTGTGAGCCAAACCTCTGTTCAGAAGGAATTGATAAATTGCTTAATTAAGCAGAATAGAACAGCACTTGGGTAAGCATAGCTTCGTAAGATCAGACCAGCAAGGGTTATGTAATGGAGAGTCACATCTCTATAAATTTTTATTCCCAGAGAGGTGAATAAAGGGGCTGAAAATGCTGACCTGATAAACATAATTGATTTGAATATTCCATCATGTTTGGAAGAACTCATTCTTGAAAACTGTTGAATGAAATAGTCACAAGAAAATAGCAAAGTAAGACCTGTGTGGAACCTAGAGATGGAATTTTGATTCCTTCTGATTTGGTTTTAGACTGTGCCCTTTCTTTCTCCCAGGGGAATCCCACAGAAATAAATGAGGCTCTGAGATCTCTAGCTCCTGAGACTTGGAGCATCAAAGAGGATGTAGTAAAGAATTTCCTCTTCCTTTCCTTCTCAGCCATTTCAATATCTCTTAAAACTGTGGTACTAAGAACAACTTCCCCCATTCTCCCTCCACCATAACATCAGAAAATATTATGCTACTTATGATGAAGATGATGTTTTAAGTCACTTCTTTCATTCATTTGTTATCTTTTCGGAATTTTAAAGCTGAGAAAAAGAGCTGTTCAGAAGATGGGTGGCAAGTTTCAGGTGTTTGAATGCTTATTTACATTTACAACAAAATAATGGCAGTCATGAAGGTCTGTCATCAGCTGCAAGTAATATTACCTCAGCAGGCGAGCAGCAAAAACAATAATACACATGTATCTAATTAGCAAAAGTAACTCGTAAACAAAGCAGCAGTGAAGTGGCTATTAAGCATCTCTCCATCCTTGAGATATACCCTCAAATTGTTTTATCAACAACTTGTGCAGCATTCTGGAAAAGCTGTTGTGTTTTGTAGCTTTTGAACTAAGAGAATCAAGAGGAGCTTATGAAGTCTTGGAGAAGAAAAAGGCCTGCCAGCATACAGATACTCTTGTGCAGAGTGGGGAGCTAGCCTCTAGCAGTGTTGCTATATCATAAAGAAAATGAGGCAGCTGACATGAAATTAATTCATGCCATAGTGTTTTGAATTTGAATTTGGAAAATTAGAGTTGGGAATGTTTGCACATTCCTGGATAGATATAGGCGACCACAGTGGAGCAAAATTCAGTGATTAAGCCACTGTCCGAGTGCTTGGGTTTTGTCATTATTTTGCTTTCTCCCCTACTGAAAACTTAATGGGTTTCCTTCAAAAACTGTGAGGTGGCAGTATGTCTCGTAGAATAACTTCAGCTTCTTTTGAGTACTGGCAGAAGCATTTCCAAATTATTAAACCTTTGACAACTTGATGTTATTTTATTGGCAAAAGCAGGGAGTGTCAAGGCAAAAATCGTAATTGTAATGGGTTTCACATTAGAATATTTAAGGTGTTCATAGCGAAAATTAGAGGGGATTTGGAAAGCCTATGAATTACTGAAAGGAGGTTTAAATGTAGATACAGTGTTTTCACGGACAGACAAACAAGCATGAACTTGCAAATGCTGAGGTTTTAGTTTGACTTTAAAGGAATTTTGAAGTCTTTTTTGCTGAATGTGTCTTTAATTACTTTTTTCCCTCTCCATTGTTCCCCTTTCAGATGATCATTCTCGAGTGAGATTGCAGCCTATTGAAGGAGAAACAAGTTCCGATTACATCAATGGAAATTATATTGATGTGCGTATACTTATGTAGGCAACAGGCTTAATGTTGTGTTCGCTCAAAGAGGGAGCTCTTATTATTCTCACATTATTCATGATTTGTAATAGATATCACAGCTAATATCAGCTGCTAACATTGCTTAACATTGGAAAGTACTGTCTTTTGGAAGCTAGGTGTACCCTAAAGGAAAAAAAAGCCTCAAAGGTTTTGTCAATGAGTAGATGAAATGAGTCATTTCCTCCAACTGCCACTAGACTGAAACCTTGCCAGCAACACTGTATGGCTACTTTGCCTGCTGGTGCTTATATGGGCTAGCAAAATGTTATTTTCACTTTCTGTCAACAGCTTGGCATCATTCCACATTTAAAAGAAAGCTGTTTGCATATTAATGTGACAAAACTCTGTAATGCCTAATGCAGAGATTTGCAGTCTCTTGTCATCCCTGCACTTTTAAGTCGCCTTCAAAGTATATTCTGCAGCTGTTAACCAGTACTTCTAATGCAAGCAAGACATTTCATTAAATATGTAGGCTGTTTAATTATTGAAAGTGGCTTCTTTGTTCATTCTGCATCATGTTAACTTAATGTTTTACATTAGAATAAATTCTTTAAGAGACAAGGTGTTTTTGGTTGAAAGAATGAACTCAAAAGTAGAATTGAAAATCATTAGAAAGTCAATATTATCTAAAGCCATAAATCTATAGATAGCAAAGATAATAATTTTGCTGTTTACATGGAGTGCTAGATGTTAGGCTAAGTAAAACAAGTGTTGCTTCATGGGAAACTGTGTCTGCTAAAGATTTCTTGTTCAGCAGTGGCATCTTTGAAAAATGGTGTCAGAGTTTGCAGTTCAAATTTAATTACTAGTGTGAAACAGGAATGTAACAGATGTTTTTCTCAGAATGTGGAGGAACGAGAGCCTCACAAGAAAAGTACATACTTCAGTTGTAACAATCTGAAGTCTGAAAGAACTTTCAGAAGATACCTCTTTCTCTTGATGTTTATAAACATGTTCAAGAATCCTTAAGCTATGCTCAGATTTCTGCTCAGTCCCTTGCTGTTTGAAAGAATAGCACAGTCACCAAGCAGTAAAGGCACATATGGAAATATATTTAGTAAGATGCCTCACTAAACTCTGAAGGGAGTAATCTGTCATGAAAGGGAAGAGAGAGTTCACACTGGGGACTTAGATTTGAATTCCCTTTCACCTTTTCTCCAATGGTCAGGATTGTTCTCATTTTAGGCTAGTAGTATCTTCTTGTGTCAGATTTTGGTCTGATTCTAAAATATTACAAGATCTGAGTAGGAAAGATTTGTATCATACAGTCTCATATAAAATGCTGATAGATACTTGCGTAGCAACCTTTGTTTTCGCCTATGGGAGTACAAGAGGATGGAAAGAATGTGGCCTTAAAACCAGCAACACTTGAGAACCAAAAAAGTCGCTCCTTCATCCTCAGCAGATGGCTTCATTGCAAAGCTTGGAGGACTGCAAGCATCTTCCAAAGACAACTCTACCACAAAACACAGCATGTTTGTTTATAATCTTGCTAGTCAGATTTCCACTGGCAATGCTGCTTTCTCTACAACAGAAGCAGCTTTAATTTAGCTCTTGTGTGTCATTATTAGTAGAGTTGTTGTATTGTCAGAATAAACATGATAATAAGGGAGTGGCACCATCATAGACACAATGGTTATGCTGTTTTTCTTCCCATGCTTTTTTTTTTTTCCACTGGGAAGTAGAAGTGTTTGAACCCAGCCACTAAGGATTAGGTAACCCATAGCAAAAAAAAAAAATAAAAAAAGAAACACTGTACCTCTCTAAACACTTCTCAGTTCGGACTTCTACATTTTGCTTCAATGTCATGCAATCAGTTCTGTAATTTGTGTTATTCTTTCTGTAGTATTCAAGTACCTTCTCTTGTTTTGAGTCTTTCCCACCTTGTATCACTACACTTCCCCTTGCTCTCTTTTAGAAAGAAATTGCAATAGCGTGCATGCTACAGCCTCAAGTTCTTCCTGTTGATGACTGACAATGCATCATTATCCTACAACTGAATTTATCAACATACTAGTGCATGATCTAAACATTTGGTGACATTCCCATCACGTCAGAAACTCATATACTATAAAAATGCTACAGTACATTTTGACAATCTGTTCAATGTTGCAAAGAAGACATAGAGTATTAGTCTTTAGTGCTTGGCCAACTTGTGATTAAGGTGCTCTTCTCATCAGGAAACAGAGTTGTTTTATGTTCTTCCTATTTAGATCAGAAAACACATATTCATACCAAATCATTTAGTCAAAGAATTTGCCTTCTTTTTTACTGTTCAGAAATAAAACATAAACAACTCACAATGGGCCGAGTGAACATCATCTGCCCTCCCCCTTCCCCAGGCTGAACGCAAATGTGATGTTCTTTAACTGTTATAAAAGGGAGAGGCTTTGCGGTCAATAGCAATAGGTGAAGGTATATCTCAGACTGCATGAGCATCTGATGCCATTAGCTGCAAGTGCTAGAGAGTATTTCATGCTGTTCATTTTCATCAGAGCCAACAAGGGACTGAAAGAACATATTACTTCTGGGCCCTAATGTACAAGACTGCAACTTAGGTATCTTGCAGAAAACACATTTGCTTCTTGTTCCCCTGCTCACTTGCCCTTCCCTAACTGGAAAGAATTTTTGCATCTAGTATGTTACCTGTACTGATGTTTCCTGAACTCAATTCTAAATGAAGTTTCACTAATAGGAACATAGGCAAGGTGCATTCTGCTGATTTTTTTTTCCAATTTTTTTTTTTTAGGGTTATCATAGACCAAATCACTACATTGCTACACAAGGTAAGCTTACCACCCTTTCTTCTTGGTTATGTGAGGCTAAGAGGTTTTAGTACTTGGATTGTGGATTATTCTCTCTAATATGCATTCTTGCCACAGTCAATATCTGGGATAGAATAGGCTCAATCACTTGGGTAGAAGCCAGGAAACTGAATTATTATCAAATTTTCAGGTATTTTAAGGAAGCAATCCTTTACCTTTGTGTTAAAATAGGTTTTCAGTTAAAAAAGCAAAATACATCCTTACTGGAAGAAGTTACTCAGCGTGTTGTTACTCATGAACAAAGGAATTAGTCATGCTAGAAACATTCAACAAACTTTTCAGAGAGACAACAGTGTCATGAAAATGCATGTTCTCTTAACTGTTCAGTGATAATTAGGCTTTAGGTTTTCAAAATATAAAACTCTGCAGCTAACAAGTTTTGGTAGAGGACCCAAAGACATTTAAACTCTGGCAGGGGAATTCATCACAAGGCTCTACAGAAATGGTTTTACAGGCCATCATTTAAAAGTTTGCTTGTGAACAAGAACCTATTCTTTTGTCAACACAAATTAATTTTCAATTTGTACTTGTCTCCAAAGACATAATTTCCACGTTCTGATGCATTCCTTACTTATTTTTTGGTCAAGTTCAGAGCTGAAACAAATGGGAAAGATGAGTCTTCTGTGACTGCTTAATCACAATATTGAACAATATGCCAATCTCCTGTCTATCCTTGGATAGCATGCATGTGAAAATTTGATTGCTCTTCCAGTGCTTGGAGGAAATCTTTTCTGTAATAGGTAGTCTGTGACAGAGCTTTCTGCATTTCCTCATGGATCTGAAGAACCTGAGCTACACCCATGGATGTTATTTCAACCTTTTAAGGGTCATAGCTGGATTACTGAGTATAATAGGTTCAGAATAATTTTGACATGTCTTGGATTTAGAGGTCACGTATACTTTTGCATGACTTTTTATCAATGCAGATAAAATGTTGGCCATGTCAAATAAGAGCTCTTGCAGTGATTTCAGTTGTTTCTTAAGTATCCCAGAGTCTGCAGCCTCCAATCTCCACTTCCACCAGTGGGAGGCTTTGTATATGTAAGTTGCACTCCACAGTCTCAAATGCTGTACTACTTCACGTCAGATGACAGTGGGGCAGGACACAGATCTTATTTGTAGAACCACTTCACTAGTGGCAATATTACACTTTTAGACCAGAATTTTATTCCTTTAGAATTTGTGATCTTAGAACACAAGCTTCTTCTTCCACTTCTGCCACCCACCCACGATGTTATCTAGTCCACTATCTCTACAGACGGTGTCCTGGTTTTAGCTAGACAGAAAAACAGGGACAAAAATGCAGCATTTGATTAATTCCATTTGGACTTTTGCACCCTCCTCTCCTAAGAAGAAATGGTTTGTTCCCTTTAACCTTTGACTAACAATGCTAGGGTTTGTTACCTTTAATGGAAACCTAAACAAAAAGATAAACAGTTGGCATTTAGCTTGTAGTTTGTAATACAGTTTTCATCAGGAAGTTCACCAGAAGATCTTGCAGACAGCTTTCTTATTGACGTATGAGATCCCTAGCTGAAGCAAGTTTAAATGCAGTTTTATCATAATCCTTCTCCTAATCTTTATCAGAATCATCATAATACTTGAGGAGCAAATACCAAGCTTGTACTTTCAGATCTTAAAACAAGTGTGTAATTATGTATGAATAATATACTGGAGGTCTGTGTATCAGATCCACCATCAAGTCCCAACAGTTTCTTTGCCACACTTTTTTCCTGATATGGTGTCAAGAAGGAGAATAAGAGGAGTAGAAACTAACAACTTCTGAGATGTAAAGGATAGCTAACTGCACACAGGGATGCATCTCAATGATGGAGAGATAGTAAATATCCAGACACCCCTCCCATGTTGTAATGAGTGAGAAACTGATTCTCTGAAGAATATAAAATTTGCTTTAAAATGGGCATACATTTTACAGCAAGTTCAAAATTATCTAGCTGTGATGTTTTTTGTGGATTACATCTTTAACATCTTACTTTTTAAGGCCAGTTGGAAAGCAGATTTGTATCTGTAGTTTGGAGTAATGAAGAGCACTGATTTCAAAGGGTGCATGTATTCTGTCTCATTCTGTCTGTGGCCTGATGAAGAATCATGAGAAAGTTTCTTTTCCTTCCTCTGTCTCAGGTTTCCCATCATCAGAATAGCATTAAAAATACTCAACTGCTTTTTACAGTTCTCTGCAACATCCCAGTAGGTGCAGCTGTGTAAAGGCTAGTTAGTGTTACTCTCCAGTACCCCAGCTTCCTGACAAAGCCTTTGCACGACATTAATACTTCCAGGAAGATGCCATCTCTGTCTTTTGCAAAGGTGGTAAGGTAAGTGGGAGTAATCTCCAAAACTCCTTTAAGGCTCTATTTTAACTTTGAAAGGAAAGACATTAGTTTCACATGTTAAACAGACTGTGCGTCCATATGTCTCAGGGAGGTTGTCACAGCACCAAGCCTGCCAGAGTTCAAGAAATGTTACGACAATGCTCTCAGGCACATGGTGTGCTTCTTGGGACTGTCCTTTGCAGAGCCAAGAGTCAAACTTCAATAAGCTGGACTTCAGGGTATTCTATGATTCTATTCTATGTCTTCTTTACTAGTAAGCCTGTCATGTGCCACAGCCTGCAGTCTAGCCAACAGTGTGCATGTTCTTGGAACACACTTTCATATAGATATGTATGTACACATCAGTGCAGCACAATAGTTAAGCTGCATGTTTAATTTCCTTGATGTCTACTTTTCATCAGTCTTTAAATAACTTTTCCCATTCTCCCTTTTCTCCTCCACAGCAGCTTTCACAGGTGCATATGCCTATTGTTCTTTGAAGAAAAGTATCATTATGTGAGTCAGTTTTAAATCTCTGAGGAGTTAGAATGATTGATATTTAATTTTCCTATGTTCTTCTTAAGCTGCATTCAACATATCAAGTGTTAATGAGCAAATATAATTGTTTGAAGTGAAGAAGTGGCAAATTTAATCAGTTTGTAATAGACTACCAATCTGCTTTTAACAGAGCTGGGAGTTGCCTAATCACCTGTTTATGAAAGTGTTACTGCCTTCCATACTAACCAGAATTTAACATACAGACTCATAGCTTTCCACCTTGGCATTCATAGCATCCTACTGCTAATATGAATTAGGGGTGAAACATTTTCTAAAAGACTTTCTTAAATGGAGGCTTTCTCACCTAAGAATCAAAAAAGATTTTACTTCCATTTTTAAGAATAATGCATTAAGAGTGTGCAGCTTCAATTATAAAATTAATATCAACTTTCTTTATGTGCTAAGTGTATTGTGAGTGATAGACTGAATTTACAGCTAATCAAGACTTTTGGTGATCTGCTGTAATTGGCATCAACAGATGGGATCCGCACCTGAGTCACCATGATTAAAAAGTATTCCTCATCAAAAGCCAGCATATTGGGTCATGCAGAACCAGCAAGCTGGTGCAATTTAAAACTCATTATTTTGCTTTATATATCCCTTGTTCCCATGGATATAATTTAATTTTTTTTTATGGCAGAATATCGAGCTCTTGGATGATCTGTTCAATTTACTGGCAGCTAGGGGTTTTTTAACAGGAGATAGGTAATCAATGAATTTTAACCAGGTCCGTCAGTTAGAGCACGTTAGGTTGAAAATCTCTACAGTATTTATTCTTACACACACTGCTGGATGTTCTGACTCTTGTATGACTGTTGATCTCGTATGTCTAACCTTGATTACTAAGCAGGAAAAAATAATTGGTTTTGTATTCACTTGTTCTGTCCCTGAAATTCATGTAGTTAACTGAGCTATGACTTAGCTTCTTTTAGCAAGCCTCTATCAAAGGTTTTGTATGCGTCCTCCACCACAGCACCAGCAACTAAATTATGAATGACAAACAAATGTTAATATAGTTCTATAGCATCACTCATTGCCATTTCCACCAGGGCTGGTTTCAAGCACATCAATCACATGTGAAACAGCGATACTCACATGCAACTTGCATGTCTTTGTGTATAAACTTTGTTCATTTGTGCATCTCAGACTTTTGAATACTCCCCACAGTTCAGATTGGCTCTGCTTGCTCTAGCATGCAGAGGAACTGGATCTGAGAAGTTTTGTGGAAGTAATTTAGAGCATATCTTAATGACTGTAAAAAGCAGCTCTTGCAAATAAAGCAATCTTAGATAAAAGGGCCCAGTGTAGCCCTTCAATCTCTTTTTTTTGTTTGTATCCAATTCTAAAGCAGATGCTAAACTGCTTTCTATATTCCTCATTATCTAGACAGACATCAAGTTAAGTTTCAGTCAGGATGAGTTTTTTAGGTATAAGTTATAAACTTCTGAAAATAAATATTTACAATGGAAATGTTTACAGTCTTCACTACAACAGCATAGACTTGCCACTGTAGAAACTCCTTTCATATTCCTTCTCTTTCCTGCAAAATACTTGTCTTTCTTCCACCCTACTGTATATGTTGTGTGAACGTTTTATTAAGGGTTTTCAGAAACAAAAATACAATTTCTTTCAAACTGAAAGTTCCCTTTCAGGCATCTGAAGCAGAAATACTGCCCTGAATAATAATACTCTTAACTTCCTTGGCATGTTTTTTGTTTTTATGTTGCAAAAAGTTGTCAAAACTACAGCAGTGAGGAAGCTCAACACTTCTCTTTACAAAGAAACTTTTTTGCTTCTATGGTTTGAGCCTCCAAATGAATATTAACATTTGAAATTACTTCAGGGAGAAATGAATAACAGCAAAGCAAAATAATTCTACTACAATTTTTCAGCTTTATAGCTCTCATTTTTTGCAGGATGTAGGACTAAAAGCAGGCAGGCTGTTTTCCTGAGAGAGATATATATATACATACATATATATATATATGAAGTGATTGAATTCTATGTACCTGTATTAATCTTGCAGATTCAACTGTGTTTGATGCTGTCCTTTACTTCTTAATCTTTAAAACATTAAAAAGGTGGTTGAAGGCATCTGGCTGCAGTGAGGGAGATGAACCCATTCACCTTTAAATAGGTGAGGCCTTCTGAAACATGTCCTTCACCTGTTTGGCAATAGTGGTGACAAACGCCAAAGTAGTTACTTTTTGCCCTGACCCAAACGCATACAGAAATGATAGACCCTTTACGTATGGAAGTGATATCTCTAGGTTATATTGTGAAGTCATATGGCAAATTCACCTTAGTTCTCTTTCTGCCATTTCCCACCAAAGGCTGATGATAACCATTAAAACATTTGAGCATTTTTTAAACTAGTGTTGAGGACCAAAGGAGACCGTGTGTACTAAAAACTGGTAACTATCAAAGTCAACACTTTTTAAACAGTTGCCACTTTATGGTGCATGAGAATAACAGAGTTTCTATGCATCTTTTTTTTGTAATAGTTGATTCTAGGGATAACTGTCAGAACAGTTATTTTTCACCATTTTCATGATTTCTGTGCTTTTCTGCCTTTGTCTTAATCAGCTCTGTGTTAGTTTTGTTTGTACAGGGAGTGGGACACCCCTGTTGCTTTCCATTCAGCGTAGACGGCTGTAAATGCAGAGCTAGCACAGTTTACTCATAGATACAAGGTTGGCTTCGGCTTTGTTGCAGCATGTCATTTCTCTGAATCTTTGTGTGTATAGACCAAATGAAACGGGAGCATTGTTAGAAAACTGCTGATAGATTCATTACTAGGTGAAAGCTCTTACATTGTTCATGTGTGGCTACATTTTGCACAGAATACATGCCCGCTCTAGGTGTGTTATAAATAATTACTTAATATTTATTTGCCAATAAAAATTCCCAATTCCCATGCAGGCTGTTGTTTCACTTGCTTGTTAATGCAGCTTGTGAAACAACAGTTTGAGAAACTGATGATTTTCCTGTAGTCCATTGTCAAAGCTACAGGGGAAGAAAAAGCAATTCTTCCCATCCTCTCCCCCACAAAGACTGAGCAGCAGTAAATCAGACATAAAGGTCTTCAGAGCATATATAGATCTGTCTCAAAGACAAGATACTGCTTTGATTCCTCTGTTGTAAAATGAGTCGAATACTTACAACAGACCTTTGCATATCAGAAGTAAGAAAAATGAGAAACTACTGTAAATAAGTAGGCAGAATCAAATCAGGCAAAAGGAAATGTTTCAAGGCTGTAACATAAAAAATAGAAGATTGTGTGAAAATTAATGTATTTATCCTCTTTTAAAAATGTGACTATAAAATACGTTCTGCAAACAAGGAAGTATGGTCCTCCTGAAACTCAAGAGCTGAGCAAACTGTCCTTGTGAACCAAACACTTTCAGGAAAAAACATTACGGAGGTAACCATGTATTAGTGCTGCTCAGGCTCCTAATTACCTATTATATTATGCACTAGAACCTGGGGCGGGGGGCAGGGGGGGGGGTTGTCCAAGGAAGATGTATACAACATCAGCCTTACAAATTAATGTACATGTCTGTACGTTTGGGGAATGCAGATTATGAAAAGCTGATGTTTGATGATAAGTTTTCCATCTTTGATGTAGAATCAGTCATAAATTGGACTTGATGGGGAAGGAACCTAGCACCCTTGACAGAGTACTGTTTACAGACCTGTTAATCAGTGAAGCCTAATGCTAAAGCAGAAAAAGGGGCAGAGAAATGCAGTTTTTCAGGAAAATCACATAGTCAAAGCATCTTTTTTTCTGTGACGTTTACTTTCCAGCTGGTCTTCAGCAGCCTGGAGGAAGAAGGCCATTCTCCTTCCCATTTGCTGGGGAAGAAAAAAAAAGACTGTAGCAATTTTACAAACAGAATGTATTTCAGAAACACATGTATCAAGAAACAAATAAGGCAGCTCTTTTTTTGTCTTGTCACCACATCCAAATCTTTGAAACCTGTCATCTTTTCCCTATTATACATTCTTTGGTGGCAACTGAAATCTCTGTGTTGATATGGCCACCAAGGCACATGACAGTCTGCATAATTTTGAAGCACTGCTTTTGGAAAGAAAAGAAAATATACAGGCTTATTGGATTAATTTCTTTCCCTGTCCATCTGTATTCTTCCATGCAGTTGCATATTCAGATGTGGACTGTGGAGAGTCCCACTGCTGCTGCTAATCTCCTTCTGTTGCAAGCGTGTTCATGTTACTGTGTCTGTACCAAGCACAAATACACTCAGCATGTTTACAATGGCTTTCCTTGTTTGCAGTGTACATCAAATACTGCAGTCCCCCGTAAAATATAACGAAAAAAATTGAATTAAAATGTTAGCATTTTTCTTTCCTACTTGGAGTGGTGAGAATAATCAGTGTGCTCCCAAAAAAAATAACAACAAATAATAGTACTGAGAGAATTTATTGTCACGCAGATTTAATTTTTACCATAATTGTCTTGATATTAAAAGGAACAATATCCAATACACATTTATTTTTAATGACTTTCATATGTATCTTGATCTGAATAGTAGTTGTTTGATACGGACCATTTCTATGACTGAGGAAGAAACGAATGTACCAATGTTCTCTAGCCTTAAATAGAAAAACATATTGTGAGTGATACATCTCACTCATGAGATATCTATCAGGACAATAAATGATGACAAATTTTTTTTCTACCATTTTTACTTATGCTTTAATGTAGACTAAATTGTCTTGTTTGTTCATCTAGGTAAAGTGTTCATGTTAATGCACTTAAACTCCCAGTACAAGTTTAAAAAATACAGCATCTGAATATCTTACTCACATGCATGAGCAACATTCCTTCACAATAAGGTCCTTGGGGAAAAATAAAAGAAACAAGTAGCCAAAATGAACTCATATTTTTTAGCTAGAGAATAGTGATGATTTTATTACATCCTGATGCTTATGATTGACTCAACATGAAAATAGAAAGTAGAAATGCAAAAGACCAATTAGGTTCTTTTGTCTGTTCCCTAAGGAACCTCCTACTGAAGGGGATAAAATGATCTTAAACTTCTCATCCATCATCAAAATTGATTCTGCATTACAAGTTGATATGAAGAACCCAGTCCAACAAGTCAATTACCTAAGATTTTTGTTTTGGAAATGTTAGAGGCAGCATGTTTTTTACAAAATAAATTCTCTATTTGTTAGCCTTCCCAAGCTCAGATGAGCTATTTAGAACGAGTGATTAATAGGTATTCATATTTCCGTGATGCAAATCATCCTTATTGAGAAGTATGCACAAATTAGAAACAAAACCAGCTTTCTTAGTGGAAAACACTGATTCAGCTAAACTGAAACTTTCTGTTGGACTGCTTTCACAAAGACAGTTCAGGTCCAAACTGTGGTCTCAAGACTCCTGGAATAAGCCTTCAGTCAGAGCTGTGACCTCAGACAATACCTCACCTTGCTATTTGGTCTGCATCTCAGTTTCCCAGATAAGTCACCCATTGTTCTCTAGGCATGTTTGACTGTAGTTAAACAATTACAGTAGTAATTGTAGTACATAGAGAAAAAGAAGGTCCATGTGGGAATGAGACCTGTTTCTCTGTAGCCAGTATACTCCATCAGAAAATACATCAAGGCCTCTAGTTACAATTACAGTTATTCAAAGTACTCCTGTTTCATAGAAGGAAAAACTGAAACACACTCCCTGCAACTCATTGTCTAGCAGTGCTGTCTTAAAAGCTGTAAGGCAAAGATTCAAGGCTCTGGCCTTATTTAGGTATTTCACATGACCCTCACTAGGGAATTCCTAAGCCCCAGGAGTCCTACATATAATACAAAATTTGAAAGATACTGGATTTATCCAGTCTGAGAAAATGTTAATGAGAGGAACAGACCATTTGACATCCCTGCTGTGTAGCAGGCAAATTACATGAAAGAAAGAGTTCTTCAATTGTACTGGATGAACTACATTAAACTACAACTACACTGTTTTGATGGAGGGTTTTTTTGGTTTTGTTTGTTTGTTTGTTTGTTGGTTGGTTGGTTGGATTTTTTTAGTTTTCCTGCAGTTAAGATCAGAAAAAGCAGTTTCCTTGAATGGCATAAGGATGCATACATGGATGTTAGTACTTTGTACACAGGTTTTATTGCATTCAGCTTTGCTTAATCTCAGGCTAAATGTATAAATCTGGACCATTTCTGTTGCTGCCAGTTCCTCTATTCCCAGTCTGCGGCACTTCTGTGAGTAGTCAAACAGTGTTATGGAAATGTGCTATTTATTCTTTGGGAAACCATATGACATTTTCATTTTATTTTATTCATATAGAACAAACTGAGCTAGTATTGGAAATTTAGCTGTGCTGAAATGTCAATCAATAAGTGTGTAACACTTTATTAGATGGAAAGTTAGCTGGCAGCATTAGCTGTAGCGTTATAAAAATGTCTTAAATAGCACCTGTCAAGAGTGAACAAATAAAGTGTGGTCTCAGACTTAAAAATAAGTGCAGCAATGATTTGTTTCTGAACTTGGTGGAAATACTAATGTGGAACAGGAACAGGTAAGATTATTCAGAAATGATAGAAGCTGGCATGTTGTGGTTGCTGTGTTATACTAAGACTGTTCAGTTCATTCAAACCCTACCTTGCTTCTGTTGTCTTCCAAGGTATGTTTGGCTTGTGAGTGTGAGGGGTGTGAACACCTTCTGTGTATTCATAGGCATTTAATATGTAACGTACTTCCACTACAGTGGAGCCCCGGTCCTGGACTGGGATTTCTAGATGGTGCCATAATGCAGACAAATTAAGGCATGGAGATGTGCACTGTTCCAGACCAGTTCGATCCGTATCAATAAAGAAAAGAAAATGCCATGTGATATTCCAGAGAATAAATACTATGTCCCCCCATCTGACTACCCACAGGGTCACTGTAAAATAGGATCAGAGGAAATGCCAGCAAGAGAAATGATCCAGCTCTAGCCAACAGCTGATGTGTATGTTTGTATATATAAACTTATGTATTTTCAAAATGATTATCTAGTTTTATGAAATTAGCAACTTTAAAGAAAACATCCTCTGGAAAAATCAATTTTGTCATTACTCAAAGGATATATATTTATAAGCATCTCTATATTAAACTGGGAATTTATTATAGAGGAGGGCTTTTTCTATTTTAGCTATCTGTGAGACACTTGCCTGTATTTCATAAAACAGTGGGACTCTGGCTCATCTCTACTGTACATTGTAAATAGCAGTGTTTTTATTTTTTTCTTTACATTTTGAAAGAGATGGAGAATTTACAGGTCTGTCTGCTCCTTTTTGTCTTCCTGGAAGAGGTCTGCAGTGCTGACTCCTTAAATATAGGAGGCAGCAGTATAGAAAGCCAGCCAAAGCACTGGTCAGTCTCATGGGAGCTATAGGTAAAATTTCTACTTGCTCCTCAGTCACTTAGTAATCTAAGCCTCGTTGAAATCTAATGGGACTTGAAAGCACTTTGAACATTTCGTTTTGTGAAAGCCAATTTTCACATATAGCAATGTGCAGGCGGCAGGGCTTGCTGACTGGCTAGCTCGAAGCAGGTAGGATTTAGTTTGTGCTTGAAAATCAGCCAATTACTCTTCACTGTGCTGTCGCTTGGCTGGTAATGGGGGAAAGCTGTGTTTTTCCAGAGCAAAGGATACAGTAGAAAACCTCTATGTTGCCAGTAGCTGCACAGTGCGGGATTAGTCCCAATAAAGCATTTGAGCTTACTTTATAAGCAGCATTTTCCTGAAATGTCAAGCTAACAAGATTCAGTCAGATCTATTTCTTACTGACAATTCATCTAAGTAAGGAAATAATGAAAAACACATTTTAAATTCGTGTCTTTGTCCTGATTAACCCAATTGAGTATAGCTGAGGTGACTTACAGTATGAGTGTTGCTGCATACTGTTTACTTGGGGGTCTTGCATTATAAGATGATGTCATTGCAAAAGGCATTAAAAAAGAAATGGTGGACTGGCTACAACTCAGATATAGATTCTGCATATATTTGATATGCATGCTATATTCTGAAGCCTGGGTTAAAACTAGCATTAGGAGGAAAGGAACAATTTATTTGTTTGGGAATTAAATTCTAGTAGAATTTTTGTTTACAAAATGGTCTCTTCTTATGTGACTATGAGCTAATTAGTGCCTCAGCAAACATGTGCCTTCTCTGTGTGCAATCTCTGAATCTACTAAAATTGAGAAAATGTTAAAATAAGGTCTAAAACTGAGGGACAGATTTTTTTTCCATACCTCCCATGAGGGTAGTTGTAGCCTCAGGCTTCCTTGCTGGCTTAAGATACCTGTAGGGAATGAGCAGCATTGGTAGTCCATCCACAATTTTGTTTATTTCTATTTTTTTCCAAGGCAAGAGCAATTTCTAAGAAAGTTTTATCAGAAAATCCAACATATTTGTATAATTACAATATACCCCTGATGAAGATTATGTAATAATTAATATTTCTAAGGCTAAAGTTAGAAGGTGCTTTTCAAATGCCACCACGGTCAACACTAACTCAAATGAAATAAAGGGCTAAATGCAAGAATGTGTTTATTCAGAAGAATCATTGAGATTCTTTAGTGCACAAAATGTGTGGCTGGAGTCTGCAGAAGCAATAAATAGTAATTAATACTGAAGTATGACAACTAGAAACCATCAATTAATAAATAACACTGAAGTATTTATGGCCAAGTTTTGCCAGTACAAATGTCTGTTACCTTTTAGTGAGCTAATTGTTACAGTAATAGGCTTATGGGAGACTTCAGTGAAAGTGAACAGGTGGGTGGCACTGGGGTACGTTTTACCCTCAATGCTGTTTTAGTTTCTGGAACAGACTTGGGAGGACTTGAATTGAAGCATTAGAAGACATCCAGGTTATATGACCTGATTCTCTTTCATCATTATTTTCTTGCAACCTAAAAATACAGAAGACTGATCTGTATGCATATGGATAGCTATTGGTGAGCAGCAGGTCTGTATAGTTTAGTGGTACCTTGACCACAGTTTTATCTCTGATTTCAGAATTATTCAGGACAGGAACATACATACTGTGCCTATGAAAACACTCTTGTGTAAGCCTTTAAAGTTAATTTAAGTGTATATGTTATGGTAGAAAATAAATGTCTAAACCTATTTTGAGGCAAGTTAGGGCAGAAAGACTCTGTGAGTTTTTGAAGCCTTTATAGCACAGCTTTGTTCTGGACTTTGCTGGCCTCTATGGAGGTACTAAACCTGTAAGAACTCCTGGAAGTATGAGTGAAAGGTAAATGCATGCTACCATAACTATTCAACCAGCATATGGTAAAGACTGCTCTCGATAAATCAGATTATCAGCAGTTGATAAGATCCTCAAAGTACCTTCCACTGGGAAGGGGGCAGAGATGATCCAGCAACAGCTGTACTGCTGTGTGGCCGTGCAATTACAAAAAAGTACTGAGCCAGCAGTTTATCTTGCTACATAGCTAAGTTAGCACAGCTGGGTTCTGTCCCTTTCCTTTATGGTAAGCTGACTATTTTATATAGAAAGATAAAGACAATTTACTTTGTGGAAAAGTAGACTCCAATCCTACACTCTTTAGCCTACAGCTAGTCACATAAGGAGGTGTCCAAGCTTGCAGAGCTGCTTACCAGTGATGAGCTTTCCATGAGGTAACTGGGAGGCTAACAGAGCTGGACATTCCTGACAACCTGATCACATAATGGTGCACCTGCACATTCCTATAGGTAAAATCTTGGGCACATTGCCTTATTGAGTAGGGAAAAAGTGTATTTCAGTTACAGGAGATGCTCTCTTGCCTGCAGTCTGTGAAATACTCTTTAAGTTATCCTATTATCATCTATGTCTGTCCCAGATAAGATGTTTATTAGGAAAATGAGAGTTCTTGAACTTTTTAATGTACTAGCTTTTAGACTACTCTCCCAATATTTTTTCCCCTCTGGTTTTATGCTTTCATGTGTATTTTAGACCATTTCTGCTACATAATGGAGTTGGGGTTTTTAGTGTAGTTGCGAAGGGAGTCATTGCTTCTTGTGGTTGTTGTTGTTGCCATGTGGCCATATTTCTTAATAAGAAAACACTGTGTCTCAAGTTCATACTGAAGGGAACATATGTAGTAAAGAATGAGGGCTAAAATGCAGCTCCCTCTGGGCAGGCATATTTGCTAGTTGTCCTTCGGTGGTCAGGTTGTAGGCAGTCACAGTAGCAAGCAGCAGGTGTGGCTTCAGTAAACAGTGAAGACAGTTACCATTGCTACTAGAAACTGCAGTAACCATTAGGTGAAGGGAGCATTTTATAACCCCCTCTTCATGTGGTGTCGTTGCATCTACTCACTGGAAGGAGGTCCTTTGCACTTTTTTCAAGATGGAATATAACTGCTGCAAATATAGATCTTGCATCTTGTCACTCCGCTGCCTCTATCAGTACATATTTATGGCTCCCCCGCCCATGTGCTGTCCTTGGGGAACCTTTGGAGCTTTCAGGGTATCTATTCATTTTCTGCACATTTCTAGCTTTAATATCTATCATTGAACTTGGTGGACCAAATGTTAGCTTGTGGATTTGACATTCTGTTCTAGAAAAATATTTTAGAAGCTCTTTGTTTCTTGTTTAAGATGCTTGCTTTCCTAGAAATTGAAAAGTTACCCATAGATTTACAAGTCCCATCTGAGTAAGTGCCAGGTACATTTCAGGATTCAGGTTTTACTTGTTTCTTGGTGTGCTTACTTTCTTTCATGTATTCTGGGCTACTTCATCCATTTCAAATTGATTGCATACCCCAGTAGCAATACCAGTTGTTCAAACTGGGTCTTACAATAGCAAGCAGAAATAGAGTCTCTAGAAAGCTCTGTGTACAAAAGCAATTTCTTAGGAGTTTAAACCATCCTTAAAAGCTGTGTGATGTTCCATTTCCTAATCTGTTTGCGTTCCCAGAGCAGCAACTAACAACTGCTCGTAATACAACTAATGGTTGTGATATATACAACTCATCGTTTCTGTCGAATTTTTTCAATAATGCATTTAATTAGCTGGGGGTTTGGAGGCCTGACGCCTTTTTCTTATTTTTCTTTGTTTTTCATCTTCTGGTTGCAGTATGTTGCTGATCTCTTTTTTCACAGCAGAGATGTTTGATACCAACTACTGTATTGTGGAGCTAATGGAGTACACCACAGGCTTACTGTTAGGTAGCACAGTACCTTCTCTTCAGAACTTCTTCTTCTGCAAGGGGGCAACTGCTGAGAATAACCTTTCTCCTTATTGTGCACATGTCTGTTAAGTTGATGTTTAGAACAATTATAGCCGCTTTCTCTCCCTGCCATGAGTTTCTGGAGTCAAATTGTTCCGTTCTTCAGGACAATAAATCCTCCAACCCTACCTAGTCTCTAATGCTTTTCAATCCTCACTGGAGACACGTAATAACTTATTCATGTGTCAGAAAATAATTTTTAAAATGTCAAAAAGAAGAGAAAAATGAGGTAGAGAAGAATTACTTTCTGAGACTTTAAGGGAGATTTTGGGATGGGGGTTTTTCTTTCAGTGTCCTGAAGGTGAAAGAAGTATGGAGGCTACAGGTAAGAACTGGAGAGGGAAACCAAGAAAACACATAAGAATACATAAGGAGAACAGGAAGTCCTGTCACGCACATTTAATTATGTTTATCTTCTCATTTTGATAGTAAGATTGAGAAGAGCATATTCAGCACTACAGAATAGGACATTTCTTCTAGAAGTACTCAGAATCAAGTTTGAAAGACTTGTCAGGGCTCAGCTCTGACCTGAAAAAAGCTGCTACTTTTTCTAAAGATTATTTTTTTCTTTATAGAGAATGGCAAATTCAAAATCTACAGGAATAAATTAGTGTTTAGGATCTCTTCCCAATTGTAATTTGTGATTTCAGGATTTGAAATGTTGGAATCTTTAAATCATGACACAAATTATGCTGTCTACAGGAAAAAAAAATCAGGACTAGGCTGTTGCAGGTTATCTCAGAGCTGTCAAAAAGAAATGACTGTTACAAAGTAGGGCCAAACTGTCTTGTATCTCAAGTGAATCTGTAGGAAAGAAAACTGAATTAATACATAGGGAAACTTGCTCCGTTGCTCCTCAGTTTCTCAAAGATTCTGGCTTCTTACAAGGGAAAAAGAGAACTGTGTAGACAGAAGATCTTTTCTTACCTTTCCTGCAGTGTCACCAAAAATAGAAATTTCTTGAAATATTGTGTAGTCCCATAGAGACAGAACACAGTGGAGCCACTTAGATTTTCTCCATTAAACCAGGATTCTTGGAGCAATACTGATTGTTATTTTTTGTCCTTGATCAAGCTTAAGTAATAGCTATAAGGTGTTCTAAACTTGCAGACTCTTTGCAGGGCACTACTCTGTGTAAAACCACCGTTGCCTCATCCTATTTTTAGCTGTGGTCCTTGCAAGATGATAGCAGTAGTAATTTTGCTGAATATTCATTTGAGATTTGAGAGGAAGGAAGAAGTTATACAGAGATAATATTTTTCTACAGTGAGTAGAATAGTCTCCTTCCTTTTATCAGTAGGAGAGGCTGACACAAAACTTTTCTAATGTGTTGTGACTTTAATTACCAAAGAAAGCTATATTGAATTCTACAATATTAAAAAACAAGCAAGCTAAACTTTCACTATAATGTATATTAATTATATTACTGTGACATTCAAAACTGCACTTAGACCTTACATAAACACTTACACAGAAGTAAAATATTTATGCTAAAATTTCCATAGGATGGAGAGTGATTTAATTCTTGTCATAATTCAGAATGAAATCTCACAAAAGTATCACCTGTTCTGTGCTGTTAACTAAAAGAAAAAAAGAGAGGTGTCCAGTTTTGCAGCCACAGCATTGGCTTGAATTTAGTAATTTCAGGAACTGTAGTTTTAGATTCTGCTGTTATTTTTGTTGTAAGGCCTTCTGACAGTTCTCACATTATAACAGGCATAGCTTCCTGTTGTTTTGCATGGCTTTTTCTCCTGTTACGTGAACAACCAACACAATTAAAGACAAGTTGAGTGACTACAAGAAAACCTGTAAATCCTACATACAGCATTTTTAAAAAGAGATAAAATAAGAAGGAGAATGCATAAGTTCTTTAAATTATCTATGCAAATTGTGGATGATAACATCATTTGGAATTTCAAAGTGTTCAGAGTTTTAGATTATTACCATCCTTTTTCTTAAATTTGTGTTCTAAGTAAGTTGCCTCGTGGCTGTAGTGTTACTTGCCTGCTGAGTTTGTTTTGGCTTGCCTATAATATCACAGAGTCACAAAGTGACAGAATTATTTGGTTTGGAAGGGCCCTTCAATTATGATCTAGTCCAACCCCTCTGCCGTGATAATATAGTAATAATATATAACTACATTTTCCATTAAGTACTTGATTTCAAGAGTTAAGATTTTATTTTCAAAGGGAGCTCAAAGTACCAAAAATGGGTGCCAAACTACCCAAATCTGTCAATGTATTGTGTTGTAATGCTTTAAGAGTGTTTCCTTCTTTACTAAAGGAACGTTTAGGCCAATACATTATCCATTTGTTCTCCAATTAGCTGATTAAAGTCATTGCTCTAAATAAGCCCCTAATTGTTTACTGCAGTGTAACAGTTCAGTAATGGATTCAGTAGGGATGTTAAGTTTATTGTTTATATTGTTTATTATTATTGGCTCAGTGATTTTAAAGCAGTGGTTTGAAATCGGCGTGGTACACTGAACATGAAGGGCAGGATATGTAGGCTAGAAACAGACAGGACCAAGCATATGCAAAGTGATGTTGTTGTTCTCAACATTTTACATTTATGTAGCATTTCCTGAGGGCTGGTACCCAACTTCAGCATGATGCCGGAGGAAGCCCAGTGTGTTCATCTACAAAAGTGCATAGGTTGTTGGGCAGAGCACTGCAGAGGACACTCTGCCATGGCATGTCAGGTTTCTTTACATCTTTCCCCACTGTTTTGCAAAGTGATATACTGCTGTGAAAAAAACTGTCTCACTTCAGGAACCACAGTTCAGGAGCTGGGCTAATTTGATGGATAGTGTATACTAAGGAAAATATTAGAATCCAGGAAAGGCCACATAGTCCATTGGGGCTCATTTCATTCCAAATACACCTTCCCTAGGTTATCATCCAATTGTTAAAAGAAAGAGTAATGTTATCCATTTTTTATAATTCCACTTCTGGGTATTATGGAGATAAATACCTAAGTGCTGGAGAACTAACTTTCTTTCAGAACACTGTTTCAGGGGAAAAATACTTAAATGCAGATAGGTGGGATGACAGAAAAGAAATTGACTGACCCTAAATGAAAAATATGATGATAGTGATATGAATATATGTGTATAGTCATGGTTTCTCAAAGTTCCCCAGAGACAAGCTTCTAATAATGAGACTTTCAGATAGTAACCTTTCATTTGATTTATTGTTTCAGGACCAATGCAGGAGACAATATATGACTTCTGGAGAATGGTATGGCATGAAAACACAGCCAGCATAATCATGGTTACTAATCTCGTAGAAGTGGGAAGGGTAAGTGATTTTTGTACTTAAAAAAATGAAAGACATCCAAGGTGTTTGCTTTTGGAAATTAAGTAACAGACCAACAAGATGCTTATATACTAAGTATAGCACATAAAATATTTACGACTGTTTGTGCTAAGAGGTTTGTTATCAATTATCTTGAAACATACCTTGGATACTTGGCTTTGATAACATATACACAATGAAAAAGTAAACTGATAAAGCTGCAGTATGTTCAGCAGAGTCTGCAAAGACTGCCAAAGAGAGAAGATGTCATATCATTGTACGTATCTCAGATATACCATTTCTATTAGAGAAGTCAGGGAATTTGTTGTGCAACAAGATATGGAATAATTTTTGGGTTATTTTTTTTTCTTAAGGGAGGCTAAGGGGAAGTAATTCTGAAACAGCTGTCTGAGAAAAGTAGTTAAAGTATGAAATTGCTTCATAGTATATTAGTCTAAATGAGTGTGGTTTGTTTGGATTTTACTTCCTGTAAGGTTTCTGGACTAAACCAGAAAAAAACAGTTTTACTCATTTGTACACTAAATTTGTTCATCAGGAGGTTATCTTCAGGAACTGGATAGTAAAGGAAAGCTTGAGTTACCTGGTTGATACTGTGTACTTCTCTCTCTTTTCTTGATAACTTCTCAAGTAAGCCTCCTACTCAAGTCTTTACGGCTAATTTTGTTTTCAACAAGTGTTGAATGGAACCTTTTTCTTTGTTTCTCACAACTGTCAATAACTGAGTCTTTTCATTTACGGCTTTGTCTATGCACTGGTGTCTTAGTTCTCATCAGGGATTTTTTTTCAAGAAAATTTGCTTGGGAGCTCGGCATATAGCTTTCATTTCGAATGAAAAAAAACACCACTGCTTTTATGGGAACTACTGCAATTATTGTAAATCGAAGTGTTGAAATAAGAAGTCAAGTGCACACATCTCGGTGTGAGCAGCATGGTTTTAAGAGATGTTTTTAATTTCATGCTGGTGTAGTGTCTGATACCCCTCTGCCCTGTGGCATTTGCATGAGGAGAGACAGCACTGTTTGTGTGGTGTAAGTTAAAGTCCTTCTTAGCAAGTCCAGTTTTACAATCTCCGTTTATTCTTCCATATGTCCTTTGTCAACTGATAATATAAATCCTAACATTTAGATATCTGTGTGCTCAAACTTGCTAACAGATCAGGTGCCAGTATTATTTTTAGATATAAAAAAAGATGAGGTTTTTGACTGCAATTAACACCTGCTATGGGAACACATGTACAGCTAATTGCAGAGACAAAAAGGGATCGTGGAGGCTGCTTTAACAATTCAGTCCCTTGAGCCAGGAAGAAGGTAGAAATAGCTGGATGGTCACATATCAATTCAAAATGGATGATTTTTAAGAATAGGAAGCTCTCCAGCAAACCTCTTTGTTAAAGCTTTATACACATTCATAAGTACCCAAGTGGACAGCTTAAAAAGGAATGTTTTCAGGGTATGAATAAACAAGCCTGGGAACAAAAATAGCATACTGCAGGAAACCACATAGTGTTTGCCTAAAGTCAGTATTTGAAAGCGCCAATTAGAGTGAACTGCCGAGTGTCAGCTAGGGAGACGCCAGTCTTGGTGCCAATGTTGGCAGCCTCCACACTCAGCATTTAGGTACACAGCACATTCCCTTAGCAGCAAGTAATGGTTTGTGCCGCCATGGAGATTTCTTCAGGGTGCAGAAGTCCTGGTGGGATACAGATCTGTGGCTTTGTTGTTTCTGGCAGTGGTAGAAATGACTTTGTTCTCACTTTTTCTGGAGGCCAGCATAGGTGAGATCAGAGAGCAGAAATTGAAATGAGCTTTTAATGGAAATGAAATTGTATGAGCCACAGAACAATGCAGACACTCCTCCATTGGTGTTTTTGTGCCACTCCCAGAGCTGGAACCATCAGCAACAAGGAGGCAAATTACAAACACACCATCTGTCCTGCAACCCCTAACACAAGCTCTGTGCCACCTTGATTAGTAATGATTTTAATGGGCCTTTTGGTAGCATTCCTATAGGGCAAACATTATAACCTTCCCAAACTTGAGCTTTTCTATTTCAATTGCTATTGCTGGCATAAGATTTATAGGGGTTTATTATTTTTATTTTTTACCCCTGTCGACCCACTGTAAGCCGAGGAGGAAATTCCTTTATATTTTCAGGAAAGAGGGATATCTATTTAACATGTTTGCCACACAGTGTACTGCCTTCATGAATTAATCATTGAGGGGGCGTATGTGTATTTGTTTACCAGGACTGGCTGGATAGTCATTAAATCAGTGCTAGGAACTTGCTTCTTGCCCTGGAGCATTATGCATCAGGACTGTTTTAATTGCGGGTGGAGGAATCACCATGAGGCTGTCCCTAATGCAAGCACCTGCTGCAAATGACTCAGTGCCCGCATTACCCTCCAGCAGGGTCCAGGTACATCTGCCAATATCTGTCATTATCTGAGGCACACTTGTCAAAACCACACATCCCTTTAAGCTCCTGTGTGTTCCAGCAAGGGACCCTTGTCAGTGTTTCTGGCACCTGCAGACTGCTGTGCACCTGGTATTTAAATGGCACCGAAATGTGTTTTGATTGTTTTCTCTCTTTAATGAACCCACCTGAGGGACATTTAGCTCTTCATCTAGTAGCCTGTTACCCAGTCACTCACATTTACACTGCTTGTGTGTGGAAATTCAGAACTTGCTTGCGCTGTTACACTAACCCATCTGCCAGAAGCCTTATCACAAAATCTGCAGAGCTCCCTAAGGAGACTTTTGTACTGATAATTTAAGCTAATGATTTCTAAACATATTTAGTCGGTTTTATGAAGACCTCATTAGAATGTGACTGTTTATTAAAAATCTAAATGAAGTCTCACAGTCATTTAGGAAAATCATTGCTGAACTGCTTGAACAGTTCTTTGATAACAGATGATGAAGTGGTGTTTAGTTAAGATTGGCCTAGGTTGATATAAGAACTTTTACAAAAAACCTTAAACAAATAAGCAGCCCTTAAAGCAGCCTTGAAAAATAAGTCCCTGTCTTCTTCATGCTGGGGTCAACAACTTTCCGCTCACAGTGAAGTTCGCAAGGAAATTACAAGTAATTACTGGTATAATTTTTGTCCAAGAATCAGAATTTTCCAAACCACACACTAACAGGTAAAAAGCATAATGGAAAATCAAGACTCATAAAATTACGTCAGTGTGACAAGCTATTTCAAAATAACGTAATTTGTATTATATTAATGCAAGAGGCCTCCATGCCCATGTTTGTAAGTGATAGAACAACTAAAGATAGTAGTGTAGTTTCAGGGAACATCTTTTCCTGAGCAGTTTAGCATAATCTGGTGGATTATTCTAGAAGAAACAAAACTTTTTATCCTACCACTGGAAATAGAAAATACACACAGGAGAGCATCTTGCTTACTCCAAGAGACTGTTCTGGAGTACACACTCCAAAAGACAGAACTGCATCCTTTGTAGAAAGCAGTGGAAACAGGATCGAGGTGTTTATATAGTGACCAAGGTCTCGGGTTGCTTCTTGCTTTGTTTCAGTGTTTGCACACATTGAAACATTTCTTTTCTCCTAAAAGAGTCATGTTGGGAATATTTAGAATATATTCAATTGTGCCATCTAGCTGTCACCTCCATCTTTGCTCTTGTTGGGCTGGTACTAACACTTAGTTGGCAGAATCAAACTTGGCATGTCACATTATTTGCCATTTGTCAGTAGTCTCTTTCTCTCCCACTTGCTTGAGGCAGAAGAAATTTAGTAGTGTCTGATTAATAAATGGTGAAAGGCACTGATGAAATCTAGTGGAGGTGGTTGATAAATAAATGTGTTTCAAAGACACGTGATTGTCTATTGTGCTTTGTTACATTAAAAGTATTCACAAACAAAATCACTAGAAATAATTATAAAAAATAAAACCTCACCCCAGGAGCATAGTAATTACAGTAATTAGAGTTTCTCAATTATTATCCAGAATTAGAAAACAGCCAGTGCTAATAGTGTTAATAAGCACACAAAAGACCCTTTTTTGAAAGCAGGCAAGGTTGACTACAACAGAAGGGATGTGACCCAAACAGAGGAATGAAGGTCAGCTGTAAACTGATAAATAGCCCCTGTGCCTGCACACATGCCTTAGTGCTTCCAAAACAGCCTCGCGCTGCTATCATATCTCTCTGGAGTGGTGTGCTTTCCTGATAGCCATTTCACACTCCTCCTGCGTGACGTTTCCCTTCCCGCAGCTGGAATGGCTGTGTCTGCCTAGGGGAAAAGAAAGAATACAGTGGTAGTTTAGCTTTTCCTTTGCTTGCTTTGCCAGACCTGTGGCTGACATGTTACCTGTGTAGCACTTACCTGCATTGCTACAAAAATGTGGATGACTCCAACTTTTCATGCTTAAAAGAGTGTTGGATTCCACATGACAATGAGGAAATCCATACAATGGTCTTCGGACAGAGGGGGAATATCTCCTTGATGCAGGCTGGCTAAAAAGCATTCCCTGTTTTAAGACAAATGCTGTCAGAAAAGAGTTGTTCTTGTCAGAAAAGCCTGTCTGTGGGCCCGGCCACTTGTGTTTATGTCTTTGGCTGCTCAGGATGTGCAGCCTTGGTCAGCATTCAAGAGACTTTCTAAAACAGATACAAATGCATTTCCTTACAAAAAAAAACCCAAAAAACAAAATCAAACAAACAAAAAAACCCCACAACACACACAAAAAAACAAACAAAACAAACAAAAAACCAACCAAACAAAAAAACCCAAACCCAGACGTCTTGATGATGACCCAGATCTTCAGATCTACCTGATGATCCATTTCTATTATAGATAGGCATTAGGCATCCAAGAAAAACTGCTAAATAAAGCCCTGTCCAAAGACTTCTTACTGAAAACAGATTGAAAGAGCAAACCAAAGACTTCACTGGAAATTCTAGCAGCATAAAAGCTGTGTGAAATTTCCAATGGATTTGCCACCTACACTTAGAATGAAAACAGGTTTTTTTAACTCCAATCTATTATGAAGCTTGCACTTATGCATTTTACAAGTTTTGAGAAACTTCCATGGAGAAGAACCCTCTAGTAAACAAAGGGAAACTCAAACTGTGTTTAAGATTCAGATCACCCAGTACAGTGATCTTGCAGAGGTGAAACACAGTGGCTCTTCAGCACGTCTCACAAACAGCACATTTTTATTTGATATAAATGGAAGAACACTCTGTCTAATTGAAACTGCCTCTAAATGTAATAAGCCAAATTACGTACATTGGAATTAATTCAGGATACTGGTGTTAGTGCTCCTTAGGAGATGTGCCAAAGAGTTTGTATGCATACTGGTGACTAAGATTTCATTTTAACTTTCCTACTGAAGGAAGAAACCACATTTTGTAAATAAGAGAGGAAAAGGTTGCTATGTGAATCCATTCCTACCTCTTGGTATTTCTAGTCTCAACTTCTTAAACCCATAAATAGTATCCTTCGCATCTATAGAATTTTTTTCCTTTAAACATGTTTACCCAAAAAAAAGGGGGACTTGTTCTTATGGTACATAAGCACATAGTTTTATATTCTGTTGTTATATTTTTGGTTTTACTGTAATTCCAGTATCTCTTATTGGATAGAGTACAATTTATACTTTTACAGAGTGTCAATGAGAAAACCTTAAAAAAACACACAAAATTTAAAACTATGTTAATCTTTCAAGTCAGTGAACCCTTCTACCCATCAAAACAGGTTGCAGCTGTCTAGACTTCTAATCAGAAAAAACAAGTTTACATTACTGCATTATATGTAGCAAGGGAGGAGCCCTTGGGGAAAAATTTGGCTCTTCTTTTCTTCAGGAAAGAGAAGGAAGGACTCTTTGCAATCATTTAATAAAGATGTCCCCAGATTAGCGATGTTAGCATCATCAAACAGAAGATCAAGCTACAAGTATTCAGCACTGTCCTATGTCACTCAAAGCAGACATGGTTTCAGCTCTCAGTGTTTTGGTACATTGTTGTCTCCAGTAAGAGCTATGTTTCAAAGAATGTTAACCAACAGAGATTAGTATCTTAATGCTTACTAATCCAATTGAGATAATTCGCTTTGAGAAATAAACAAAAGAGGTTTAAGGATACACAAATGCACTGACCCCCTTGTTGGACTAGCTGAAGTGCTGCCAAGGTGTAGGATGCAACTTTAAGTTTAGTTTGCAAAGAGGTGGGGTTTCAGGTTCTTCTTTGAAATGTCAAGGCTAGTGAAATGGCTTCCTAACTGCATATCTCCTCACCTCAGCAGTCTCATGAAATTGTCTCTCTGTAAAGGAAGAAGTATCCTGGAGGTGCTGACACAGTTTTACTTTACCCAGTAGAGTAACACTTTGAATTTTCTAACATAACATCAGCTAATCAGTTTTCAGAGTCAGAAGGCAATCCTCTAACTAGGTGGTGCTCTGTACTCAACTAATGTCATGATTTTTCTCTTGGAATGGAAGCATGGTTCAGAGCACAGGCTCTTCTGCTCGATGCAGGCATATCAGGTGCTTGGAGAGAGGATGTGAGAAATATACCCATGATTTCACAGTTGTATCAGGAATTAAAACAGACTTTGAGGAGCTCTGGCTAATCCTGTAACCATCCTTCATCTTGGCATGGGACCACTCTTCTCATGTGTTCTGTGCTCAGCCTTTTTTCCTTCAGGCCTGTACTAAGGTGCACAAAATTGCCTAAACATAAGCAATGAAGTGAAGACAATCCATGTTTGTTTGTTTGTTGGTATTAACAGTGGAGGCACGAACACTAGAACAGCTTTACCTGGGGCTGCCTTTACCCTAAAGTAACTAATTCTTCTTTATGGTCAAAGGAAGGCCACACCATGGGTTTGGCTTATCAGTTTAATTTCATCTAACCCAAGCTACAAGGTTGATAGAATCCTAACAGCATACCTCATTCTCAAGAACCAAGAGATCACACTCATTTTCTCAGGTGGCAAGCATTAGTGTATGGCTACGACTGGACATGTCCAGAAAGCCAGCTGTTCTGGCCTGAAGTTGAATGAGAGTGCGTTCACCAGGCAACTTAGTATTGCACTGCTGAGGCAGCTTAGGGTAGCAGAAGGTGGAGAATTATGTCAGCTCTGAGTCATCCCTGGAAGAAGTTAGACTGAGCTAGTAAAATTCATGGAGACCTCTCTCCCCCTTCCTGGGAGCTGTGAACAACATAAAGACTTCTGGCTGACTTTATAGAGACCCATTCATCTGATGGTGCCAAACAGTATCTCAAATGTTGTATTTCTCAATACTCTTCCACGCCTCTCTTAGAAATCTGTAAAATGAGGTATAAAACATTTAACTGACTTGCTCAAAAGCAAACAAAAGAAAATGAAAAAAAGAAAGACTGGGGTTTATCTTCTGTCAAAGGTTGTTTTATAACATATAAAATGTTCTTAAATTATAATACATTTTTGTTTGAAAAGTATTTAAATAAAAATACTTTCAGTTATTGGATGACCTTTTATTTCAAGTCAACGAAATAAAAGTATATGATGTTGTCCTAGCTACATCTGTTAAGATCTGTTAAAAATTTTCACCACTAAGCTTGGTTGGCTATTTCATTTTATATCCAAGAGGTTTCACTTCAAAATTTATGTCTTACTTATCATCATTACTTAGTTCAGGATTAATTTTAAATTTGAATATATAATACTGCTCTTCACTAATGACAATCCATGCAGGGCAGTATATAGTCAGTTATATCACCTTCTTTCTAAAAGTATTTCAGAATCAAAGTAAATTGGAAACTTTGAATAATCAGTGTTATTTAAACTGTTCTATATGGACTACAAAGTATATTTCTCAACCAGCTCACATACTAAGTCTGTAATATTACTCCTATTCCAAACCTCTAAGTAAATGAATCACTGTCCTGGCTTGCACACTGCCTTTAGCTAGATATGTCACATTGCCAAATGGCTAAATATACAGCTTTGGAAGTCACAGTTTGGGTTCATTAGACATCCACTGCCTATACTGTTTGTTATATTTAGAACTAGCAACAACAACTTTCCACCTTCATTTTTAATTCTAAGTTTCTCACAATAAACTGTTTTACTGGGGAATGGAACTAGAGAGTGGAAGTAGATAATCCTTTTCTCCAAATTTCTAAAATTATTAGTAAAATAAACATGTTTGAAACAATTGGGCAGTGTACCTTGGGATGAATAGATTAAACCAGACCATTTTCATTATGTCTCTGGCAATCACCCTTTTATCTCATCTTGTGATGAACATCTGTATTTTTTGGCATGTGGTTAGGATATAAATGTAGGGTGTATCTGAACAAACTCTCAATTATAATTCTGCTCAGATGAGATTTCAAAATTATATTTTCTGCTTTGAGGATGATATTTACTGTTATGGTAGCAACTGTGTGGAAAAAAATCTAATGCATTTAATATTCAGTTCTGGAATCATGTATCAATTATTTAGCTAAACCTTCTGTTAGTAGGCTTTTTTTGTAAAACATGTACCAAATGTTTATAAAATGGGGGATTCATCGAGTTACGGTAGCTAAAGCTGTGCTAAAAAGAAAAAATGAACATATGTTACCAGCAGTGTTTCTCATATTTAATGAGAAAGACCATATTCTATTTTGTTGCAATTGTCTTTCCTTGTGCAAATAAAGGCCCTGATCCAATAAGCATTTATAAATGTGATTTTGATTTACACTGTTTAATCTACTTCTGACTTTAAGACACCTTTGCATTTATTTGAGTGGTCTTGAAGGAGATGGGAGATAGATCTTTAAGCATTTACTTAACTTCTGGCTCACCAGGAGTCCATGGAGTTCCCAGGTCCACAGCTCAGCATGTGCAGAGCATTGCAGAGCAAGAGCCAAAAGTAGGAAAAATGCCTGAATTAAAATAAAGTTGGGTTTTGCTGGGGGGGGTGTTCCTCTCCCAGTGAATGAATCATCTGTTGGTCTGTGGCTCTGACTGCAGCTCTGGCACCATTCCCATGGCTTTTACAGCCCTTATTCCACTTGGGAGAGTTTTCAGGAAATTGTGTTGTCATGGATCCTTCTGCTCAGCTCCAGTCTGCTCCATGCCCAAAATCCCCTGTGCAGCAGAGTAAGAAATCCCTGGTGGGCCCAAGCTGCACGAGGCACAAAAGGCTATAACTTCTGTGCAACATCCCTTAGTGCTTCCCTAATTATTCCACTGTATCATCTTAAATAAGGTTTAAAAAAGAGTGGAAGAAAATCCAGCAGTTGAGACATAATAAGACGGGCACTGTGCTCTTCTAAATTGGTCTTTCTGAATGTCCCTAGTTCTTAGTCATAATCCAGACTGTCTAGACTTACCAAGTTCAAAACAGGCATGTTTTCCTTCAAGGCTGAGCAATTTAATTCAGCCAGGATTACTTTTTTCCCCCCTGATTGTTTATTTTACTAAACTAGAGCTGTTTCGAGGCTGTCAGGTGCCCACCAGAAAGAAACAAGGCTAAAGTTAGCAACAAAGAGACGTGCTGATCCGTAGTGCTGTGCTGAGGGTCAGCGCTGCAGCTGCTCCCTTCCTACGTGTGTTGGCTGTCTTCGTGTGGCTCAGGTTCCACCTATGGAACGCATATGTGAACAGGCAGGAAAAGGGAATCAGCTCCAGAGAAAGGGTTGTCGGCGTGCTGCTCCAGCCTGGAGGCAGTGTGAATTGCCTTTTTCTTCATGGAAAGACAAAAAATTGTCTTAGCCATAGGTAAGAAAACCTTGTTTCAAAGAGTTTCTGCCAATGACTGTAGAAGGGTCAGGGATTTGAACAGTGTGAATTTTCTAGATTCCATTAACAATGCAGACAAAACAATGAGCGTTCAATGTTCTTCACTTAGCTTCTAGCAGAAGATTTTTGGAAATACATCCAAACAAGATAAAATCTGAATAAATAACAAGTTGATGTGATGATAGATAGCAGCAGCAACTGCTAAACGGCTTGCAGTGATGTTTAATGCTTCTGAAATGGTTGTTCATTGCTTACAGTGGATAGATATGCTTTGGAGATGAATATGCGTTTGTCAGAGATCCTGTCATTTAGGCACCCTGGGAATGGCCCTCAGCTTGGCCCTTGGCTAACAGAAACTTCTCATCCCTGCTGCCACCCTGTCAGCTTAATGGCTATTGAGCGTGGTGGGGGAAGAAGTCTTGCTACCCTTCCCCCTGGTACAGGAGTGCTGAGCACTGCAAGAAGTGTCCAGTGTCCCAGTTCCAAGCCTCTCACTGTGGAAGGGAACTGTATAGCCTGGTGCTTGCCACCCTTAATACCAGATGAAATGCGAAGACTATAAAGAATTTTTCTTAGCCACTACTAATGCGGTTACTGGGTCTGAAGACAGGCATAGGAAAATAAATAAAAACCTGCTTATAAAGCTACCTGAACTTCAGCTCTGCTCTAGGAGCTTTCCATCAGCTGTCTAAGCAGGAATAAGCTGTTAGGATGCTTGTATAATTTTCTGGCTGGGAGCCAGGGCTTTTGACTGGGCTACTCTTTTTCTCTGAAAAGGATCCTGATGCAGGGCTGTGTTTTTCCAGCCCTTCGACTCAGTTCTATTCAGATTTAAATTTTATCCCGCTAATGAGTCAGAAAAAGGGTCAGAACTATTGACCCTGCCTGGACAAACTTTTTATTTTATCAGCTAATGTCAGTACTATAGTGTGGCAAGAACTCTCTTCTATCCAGACTGTAAAGAGGGGTTGTACATGATTATCACCTACATCCTTGAAATAAATTCTGAGAACAGTATTTTCTTCTGCCTGACAGGACAAGGTTTGACTCTGCATAATCCTTTATATACTGAATCTGGATTTTGCATAAATAAATCATTCGAATCATGCATTACAGTTTTCACCGTATGCATATACACGCATTCATCTGTTTTACCTTTTGCTCAAGACTAGACATGATAGTAATCCAAATATTTTGGCATGAAAATTGGTTTGAGAAATACTCTTTATCAGTTGTGAAGTTTAATTTTTTAATTTTTTTTTCTATCAGTTTTACATTGAATATTTGAAGTGTTTGGGCTTTTTACCCAACCCATTTAAGTGCATATTTAAGTAAGCCAGATTTACATGTATTAAAAGATCCATTTTAAGTTTTCCCTTTGGAGGGAGAAAGACAGAAAGCATTCCATGTAGCAGATGTATAACAGATGCCACTCCTAGCATGTGCTGCACTACTGGATGATGCCCAGATGCAGTGGTGATAGCATAGCTACTACCATGATAAAGCAGAATTAGAAAGAGAGAGTCATGTAAGTAATGTGTTAGCTTCCCTGCTCGCCATCTTGTCCGCACAAATGGGAAGGAAAAGAGAACTCTTAAGTCTGTCAGTGATCTGTGTCATCATATACAGTCCCCACAATCACTCACTTGAAAAAATTAGCAAAACAGCGCGTGTTTCAATATGGTAAATACTGTGAAGTCCATCCCATCTAGACCACATCAGGGCTCAGAAAATCTGAAATACACTTCACAAAATACACCTCCTTTCCATCTCCCAAGATGAATTGGCCAAGAACACACAGCTCCAAAAGCCTACTGAAATCAGTATGGGGGAAAAGGGAATTCATCTCACCTAAGCTCAGCCATCAAGAAGCCAAACACCTAGGTGAAGAATTAGACTTTCACAGTTAACAAAAATAAATGCACCTTTAGAAGGCATTTCTCCTGTTCAACTTAGATTGAGCTAAGTGAGATGAATCTTAACCATAGCTTTTGGGGTCATCTAGTGAATGAATGTTAAAGCCTGGACACAAAACTCACCTCTTGACTTCAGTCATTCAGTTTTTCCATTTGACTTCTCATCAGTTCCTTTGGAAAGTTAATCTGAGAAAATGGGTGCTTTTCTAACAGTAAAGAATCAGAGAACATGCTGAGTTCGAAGGAACCCACTAGGATCATCAAGTCCAACTCCTGGCCCTGCACAGGACCATCCCCAAGAATCATACCATGTGTCTGAGAGTACTGTCCAGACATTCACTGAACTCTGTCAGGCTTGGTACTGTGACCTTCTCCCTGAGGAGCCTGTTCCAGTGCCCAACCACCCTCTGTGTGAAGAGCCTTTTCCTAATATCCAGCCTAAATCTCCCCTGACACATCTTCAGGCCATTCCCTCGGGTCCTGTCACTGGTTACGACAGAGAAGGGATCAGTGCCCATCCCTTCTCTTCCCCTCACGAGGAAGTTGTAACTGCAGTGAGGTCTCCTTCCTGTCTGCCAAACACTTTCATTTTAGAAGGTAGGAAGATATTTTTGTGACAAATCACCATCTAGAAGTTGAGGAAAAAAATCCTTATCCTTATGGTGGTGGTTGTTCCTCTGGGCACACTTCGCTTTGGAAAGCGCAGGAAATGAACAGTTACTCTGAGTTGTGCAGGGTATAAATATCCCTTGTGCTTCATACAAATTGGCCTTACTTCACTAACCACAACACAAAGCTTACCTGCAACTCTGAAAACTGTTTTTAAAAAAAGAAGAAGCAACGTTCCTTAAACATTAATCATTTCCATGTGTAGAAAATGTGACTGTTCTGTGCATGATTGCATTTTAAATCAGAAATCATTGCACAGAATACAGAATGAATTCAGTGTGAACTTTCTGAAATAAATGAACCTTAATTTCTTTTGTATCTTTTAAAGGTCAAATGCTGCAAATACTGGCCAGATGACACAGAGATATATAAAGACATTAAAGTTACCCTAATAGAAACAGAGCTCCTGGCTGAATATGTGATTCGAACATTTGCTGTAGAAAAGGTAAGCTTACAAATTCAGTTTTCTTAAATACAATGGTATCTGCTGAAGTAACTTACATAGAGATTCAAGTTAAATCTTTTGACTTGACATCCCGGTTTGTAGCTATTTTTGGGTAAACGACTACCGCCCTCTTATGGTAAGCTGTGTTTTCTGTTAAATGCAGCAGCTTTTCTGTGCTTTCCATCACTGTTGGCCCCTGCCTGAGTTAGAAAAAGTGATGTTCCTTGCCTAGGAGAAATCGAAGCCTCCCTCCCAGCAATCAATTGAAAAACACATTCGTGCTGCTTTCCCATCTTATGTTCCCTGCAATCATTTTCTGTCTGTACCAGAGGCTGCATGCAACATTATTCAGAAGTGGTGGAGAATAATGTTATCTGTTGGACTGGTGTGTTCCTGGTCTGCAGAGATATAGTTGTAACAAACTACTTTTCTTCTCAAGGCAATTTCCCTTTTCATGTGAAATCTGTCTTTATATGGAGAGTTCCAATCAGTGTGTTGTATTATTGTTTATTATTAGAATAATGCCATTAATTTGTTTCGTGCTTACTAAGACTCTCCCAAACAGCTTACAGTATATGGAAAACATACAATTAACAAATAAGGTACTCACTGAAAGTGAGAACAAGCAAGGTCAGTCAGTGGTGAAGTGTGTGATGCATTTTGTGTCAATTCAGCAGTTTCATTCAGACTTCATTAAAGGACAGAAATGTTTTAATTGTATGTATAAGGACTCATCTGAGTTGCAGAACACCAAGGAAAGGGACTCTTTGGAAGACTAGATATTCCTAATGGCCTGCTGGCATTATATTCCCTCAGTATGACCATGAGTAGATTTTCAACTACTTAGCTTAGAAAGCTCCTTTTGATTTAGTTGCAGCACCTGTGATATACTGGTTCTCTCTAATGGTGAAATAGTATTCCATTATGGTTTTGAAGAACATAACCTTCAGCATCAAAGAATCCTGCACCCAGGTAGATGAAACTGCCAAAAAGATGACCCAACAGGGTCTCTGTACATACATTTAAAGTAACAAAGGAATTAGGTTTTTTCCTGTTTACTCTTCAATCTAATACTTAAATATGCATCAATACAGCAACCTGAGGGTAATGATAATAGAATTACGTGGTTTGAATGAACTGAAATATTGTATCATGTTTACCACTATGCATATTGTACATTGAATTCATTCAAGCTTGTTGTTTCCTTGCATTTAGGTATTTTTAATAAACAGATGAGAAACGATGGCTACACTTTGAAGTAGATGAAGCACTGGTTGATTTCTATTCTGCAAATTTTAAGCTCATGCTTTGATGTTAGCTTTTCACTTCTTAACTGGGACTGAAAAAAAGACCTAGAGGATTTTACAGTTGAACATAACCAAACTGTCTTGAATAAGTGCATTAGAACAGATAGAGATAAAAGGCACTAAACATTTTATTTCTTTTTAAAAATCTCCATTTGAAAAGATTTTATTTAGACACTGCTTCTTAATAGTTAGTAGTTTTTCAGTAAGCCTCTAAAAGCAGTGTCAGTGTAGTTTGAGTAAAGTACATTTGTTTTTACTCTACTTTCCATATTTTTTAACTCTTCCAGTGGTACTGGAAGGTCAAATCTATACATCTCGTCCACCATAAATCTCAAGCTGATATTTTTTTAATATCTAATCTCTAAGTCAAGCCATATGATGAGACAGGGAGCACCCTAAGCAAATATGCAGGTAATACTAAGTGAAAGACGGTGTTGGAACACTCGACATTGGAGCCTCAGTTCCAAAAGACTTGAAAATTTGGCTAACATGAACTTAAGTAATTCAATAAGGAAAAAAAGCAAAGCTCTGTGCCTTAGTGTCTGTACAGGCTGACACCCGGGGACAACATCTGAAATCCAGAATGTTTAAGGATTTATCACATATGAGCTGCAAGGAGGGAGTTAGGAGAATTGTCCTTGTCTGGTGTGGTAGAGAGGAGGGGGAAGATCTAATTTCAGCCTGCAACTACCTCAGAGATGTTTAGAAAATCAGAGGCACCAAATTCCCCTCTTTCTCTCCATGGTAGTAGATGGCAAAACAAGGCTCAATGGCCAAGAAGTTGCAGTATGAAAAGCTTGCACTGGAAACACACCTTCAGGAGGAGGGCAGTGCAGGGCTGGAGCAGGTTCCTGAAAAAGGTTGTGGCATCTCCATTCTTGGAAGTCATCAGGGCTCAGCTAGACAGACCTAGTGTTGGCCACAGACCCACTCTGAGTCGGAGGTTGGACCAGAGACCTCCAGAGGTCCCTTCTGACCATCTTGTTTGTTGTTGAGCGTCTCATACCTGCTTCTGAAGTACAATTTAGAAGGTGATATGTTTGAAGATAAATTGATCACTTACTATATTTTTTTTTAAATGGATATTTGAGTAGTAGGGAGATAATGCCAACAAAATTGAACCCAAACGTTCAGTCTGATTCTGAAGACCACTTCCTAGGTACTCTTTGCATTGTGTGAATGAGCAGTTCTTTTGGAACAGTTCCTTTACAGCTCAACAGTTAACTCAGATGAATCAGTCAGGTAGTAACATACAGCAGCAGCATAACCATTTGTAGCATTTTTTAACATCCTAAGGTTTGTTAGCAATATACACCATTTTCTGTTTGTTTCAGCTGAAAAAAAATAGTCTTTCCAAGCTGAGCATATGCTTTTATGATTCATGCAGTTGTGTTGCTATTTTGGGTTTAGAAACCAGCAGGAAAGCTACAGACATGAAAATCCTTCTTTTGTAGGTACAATAAGAAAACTCATTATGAAAGTACCCTATATGCAAAACCTTTTCTAAGTAGATGCTACCAATGATAGACAAAAATGCAGTCAGCATGGCAGCCTTTTCAAAACTAATGCACTAGATATGCGGGACATGACCTAATCTGTGCAACAGCTGGGCACATTGTTTTGGAGGAGCAGTTTGCTTTTTGTAAATTGTTTGAAAATTTAGGCTGCATACAACATGAAGAATTTGTATGGGGTCCTCGCTTCGGTCCTCAGCTTGTATAGTCACAGCACTGATTTTTTGTATGGGATCTTTGTTTCTTGGGGGATCGTGGGCAGTTGTTATAAGCAATATAAAAGTGTCTGAGACACGGATACCCTACCTACGCATAGCTATTTAAGTTGAAGGCCTTGCTTACAGTAGCAAGGAGATGTGTTAACACACTCTAAAATCCCCAGAGTACAAGAGACAAAATTGCATTCGAATGTGTTTGCTAGACTGTCTTAAAATGCAAATTGTTTTGTCTATTCCTGGGCTGCAATATGCTTTAAAATTGGTTTTTAGGAGAGAAGGTCATTTCTGTTGCAAGGATGTGATCTCAGTCTACACCACTGTTGCATATGTTCTCAATGCTCTCCCTTGCCTGCCTTTTTGTGTCACAGTTTCAGAGGGAGATGAGATACTCCTCTCAGCAGATCCCATGTCTCCACAGACCCCCAGCCTGAGCTGTGAGAGTATCAAAGACTCCAAGATACACAAAACCCTCTCCAGTCATGTAGCACTGGCATGGCCAAAATTTCTCAATGATCAAAAATCATGGAGTAATGCATACTAGCAATAAATTAGGAAGCTTATGTTACTTATTATTCAAAGGGAATAAGACCTTCTATATGCAAACCAGCTCATGACAGGAAATACATCTTTAAGAAGAAAAACTGCAAACTACCAGTTATTAATATTGCTGACATTTAGGCCAACCTAAACATGATATGCCATAATTTTGCTGTTTGCTTATGAAGTATGTATGATGGCCTCTGGACTGTGGATTTCTAACGAGAATAAAATACTGGCAGCTATATTTTTAGAGGGGCAAAGGAAAATTCAAGCTCTAAGAAAATAAAGCTTAGCATACACACGTCTAATATCCAGACTGCTCCCAAAAGTCACATGGGAAATTACTTACACAATCAGCTTCTCATTCATACTTGTCTCACCATATCCACGTCCTTGTGGACTATGGCAAATCACCTGAAGGTTGAGCATGTAGGGGGCTACAAATGCAGCCCCTATGACTGGAGGTGCAAAAAGGTTTCTTACTATTCAGCTGTTTCTTTCAGACCAATGAAGGAGACAAATGATAAGGAAAATTATGCTGAAGCTGTAGTTCCCTGAAGTCAGCAGCAAAACTCCTGTGGAGAGCAGTGGGGGAAAAAAGTCATCTGCGCTCTATGTTCAGCCTTGCTGCTGACCTGTTCTGTGATCATGGCATGCATCTTAGGGCCACATTTGCCAAGCAACCTAGTGCTTAAATATAGAAATGAACATTTCTCTTGTTGCTAAAAGTTTCTAACCAATGTAGTGCTTACTTACTTAATTTTGTTGTAAGGCTTTGAAACTGGTTGATATCTAACCTTTGAACCTGCTCTCCTGCTATGAGGAAGCTCTCCAACAGTCTGTCCAGATTGTGTTGGTAGGGGGTGGATGCTTTTCAGCAAGGCTCAGGCCTTTGAAGTTTTCAACCCTTGCCTTTTCAACAGAGAGGTGCTCATGAGATTCGAGAAATACGTCAGTTTCACTTCACTGGCTGGCCAGACCACGGTGTACCCTACCATGCGACAGGCCTGCTGGGATTTGTACGGCAGGTCAAATCCAAGAGCCCACCAAACGCTGGCCCTCTCGTTGTTCACTGCAGGTGGGTAAAGCAGCAAATCTTTCTGTGGTGTTTTGTACTAAACCCAGGACCTACTTCTGCTTCTCCTGTAATGTGCAATCCTGACACAGGTTGCTGAAGCCAGTGGAGCTCTACTCAAAATAACTATAAACAAGAATATATATATATAATATATATATATATATACACAATATATAAATGAGTAAAAAAATAGAGTCTGAAGTCCTGCAAATGCCTGTCTCAATTTCAATAATGATCCAACTGATCAAGTACCCGTGAGTTGAACCATTATACCTCACATTTCCAATTCACTCCTGAACATTAACTGTGTTCTTCTTTTACTTTAGTGCTGGTGCTGGCAGAACTGGATGCTTCATTGTTATTGACATCATGCTAGATATGGCAGAAAGAGAAGGTGTTGTAGACATATACAATTGCGTGAGAGAGCTTCGATCCCGGAGAGTTAACATGGTGCAAACCGAGGTATTGTTGATATACTGGAATACTGCTTTGCAAGAAAAAATATTCTTCTAGCCCAAAAAGATAGAGCTTTGTAGCAGTCACCCTCCAGAAAGTAGTTTATTCACTCACATGCAGAAAATAATCCCTGCACAAACCTGAAGAACTCCCGCCCAAACAAGTGCATTTACGCTGCACTCAAGGTTCACAATGTTGGGGTTTTTCTTTTTCAAAAAAAAAAGGAAAATCATGAGTGTTTCCTGTCTGGGAAGGATTCATTCTGAAGTACATCTAGTTGAGGCTTAGTTATGTGATAGCACTTACAGAACTGTGCAGAGCAATGAGGAAACCAGAAACAATCTGAGTTTTATTATGGAGTGTTACTGCACTTCTCTAAGTACTTGTAGTTAGTTTCTATGTCAGTCTTTCTATACCAACTTGTAAATGAGTGGGATGAAGTTTTATGAGGTTGTTCCTTCTGGTCTTGCTTCATTGCTGGTAAACTCAAGAGAGAAGTAGCAACCATATTAGTTGTTATTTTTTATTTACCAAAATACTAATAGCCTATGCTCTCTATGTCAGTAACTATATACTTTAATTACTTTACCAGGAACAGTATGTATTCATCCATGATGCTATCCTGGAAGCCTGTCTTTGTGGGGACACATCTATTCCAGCTTCTCAAGTTAGGTCTGCTTACTATGAAATGAATAAACTGGATCCTCAAACTAACTCCAGCCAGATCAAAGAGGAATTTAGGGTAAGTGGTGGCTAGCATTAGCTAGAAGCCATACAGTTCAGCTGTACTAAAGACTTCTGCTTAAGTGCTTTTTTATAACTGTGTGAATCCTGGACTAGGCCTGGGAGGGAAAGACTGCAAAAAAGGAAAAATAACATGTCACTCATTTCTATTGAGTGATGCTGAATCATAAAAGAATGCACTGGGGTAGTAGTAAAATACTCATTTTACTCACGGGAAGTACGTTGATTCTTTCCAGCGTCCTTTCCCCAGAAGTCAGGCTACTCTGCAGTTGAGGTTATTTTTCAGATCTGTTTGTTTCCAGGATTTTTTTTTCTTCCAAACCCGGCTGACTCTGATGTGTTTTCATTTCACTGCATATTGATTCCCACTGAAACTGAATGCTCAGCTGATCTATTCTTAAATATTTTGGGTTGCTTTCACTGCTGTGTTAATTTTTCTGTTGTATTGTTTACTCTTTTTGAAAGACTTTAAATATGGTGACTCCGACACTGCGTGTAGAAGACTGCAGCATAGCGCTTTTACCACGAAATCATGAAAAGAATCGTTGTATGGATGTTCTGCCTCCAGACAGATGCCTGCCTTTCCTCATAACGATAGATGGGGAAAGCAGTAACTACATCAATGCTGCACTGATGGATGTAAGTCTCCACTACATCATTAATAATAAAAAAGGGAATAAGCAGCCCTACAAACTGAGCAATGCCAGAAAATGGAGTCAGTATAAGAAGACTGAAATCCTTCTAGCTTGTTTTGTTTTCCAAAAGCATGGCACAAAATCTTTAAACCCCCAAGTACATTTAGGATCACACATATGTTATGTCACAGCCAAGGTTCCAAAGCCATGCTCAGAGAGCAATTCAAGCAGTTTTGATAAATTAAATCTGTCTGGATTTCTCCCTAGTGCTTGAATTTTTAACCATCTGGCCTAGGAAAACAAGAGTTACCTATTAAAAGACTAAGGCAGTTAAACAGAATAATAAGGTTTGCAGCAATATTTCAGTTCCCTTTGTTTATAATTTAAAGAGTAATTAACAAAAAAAGTAATTGTCTGTCAGCACAAGATAGTACACAAGCCATTACTTCAGTCTTTCCGTTTATTTCTGTTGGAATTAATGGTTCCTCTTCACGGGTATGTGGATTTTCTTTTCCACATGGATCTATGGTAATTCTATTCTGCTAATAGAGTAACAGTAAAAACTGCCTTTACAGTATGTAGATATTTGTAACCTATTTTTGACAGTTTGAAACTATAGTCATTACCGTTGTCAAACACATAAACAAGAAAACAGAGATTAGCAAAGAACAATCACATTGTAAATGGCCTTTTTAAAAAGTGAAGCTAGAGCAATAATACTTTACAGCAGTTTTTTAATTTCTTTCCTTCCAAGTTCTTAAAGCCTTTTCCTAAAATAAGCCTAAGTTCAAAACACTCCTTTGAAAAGGTAGGAGTAGTATCTTTATTATGTAGAGAAACTGAGAACAAAAGTTTTAAGTGACTTCTCTAGGTTCTCGCAATAGGTCAATGACATTTCATATTAGAACAGAGCTTCCTTAATCTGCAATTTGCAGCCATACCATTACATTGTCTTGTTTCCTGGAGAGTTCAGTACTGTTTGTTCAGTGAATGAAGTAATGCAGAAAGAGTAGTGCCTTCATACTTGCTTTGAAGGTGCTTCTCTTTTTCAATATTGAAAACACATCCCTGAAAGAAAGATCATAGAAACGTAGAATATCCTGAGTTGGAAGGAACCCACAAGGATCACAGAATCACAGAATTGTTAGTGTTGGAAGGAACCTTTGGAGATCATTTGGCCCAACATTCCTGCCAAGGCAAAGTCACCTAGCAGGTTACATAGGAACACCTCCACGTGGCTTCTGAATGTCTGCAGAGAAGGAGTCTCCACAACCATCAATGTAAAGAAGTCTTTCCTCATGTTCAGATTGGAACTTCTTGTGTTTTAGTTTATGGCCATTGCTCCCCATCCTGTCACTGGGTACCGCTGAAAAGAGCCTGGCACCATACTCTCGACACCTACCAAGTCGAAGTCCAAATCCTGGCCCTGCACAGAACAGCCCAAAGAGACACACCATGTGCCTGCAAAAGTCAGATTGTATCTCTGTCGGGGTATAAATGCTCCAGATCAAGGCATGTAGAGACTTCCCCGACCTCCTTAATTAAGGCAACAGCTCCCCATCCCAACAATCACCCCAGTGTGGACACACTAACCTTCTACCTAGGAGGATGTAAGTGAAAATGGTAGCTTAAGATCCACAATGAAAAAGTTCCAACAAACAGCTCAGTCAATTACATACTCTGGTACTAAAAGAAACAAAGGCTGCTAAAATTTATCCCCTGGGTATCCTCACTGCTGTCAGATAGACTAGAATTTCAACAATATTTCTGAAAAATAACTAGATATTTCCTTTCACAGGCATCATTCAAATTTAGAGCTAAATGCAAACAGCCAAGATTAATCTGTCCATTAACAGCTCAAAACAAACCCGTTTCAAAATTTTCAAGGAGTTGCATTGGAATCAAAAACCTCTGATGATTTTACTCTATGCCTGTGGCATGAAATACATTTTAGAAATATAACATCTTCTGAACTTATATTCTGCCCAAATTCAGTTTATTAACTTTGAGGCATATAAGGTCTCAGAAAAGAGCTGAAAACAATATATTAATTATATAGAAAATAGAAATAATGCTTTCAGTCCCAAAGTTTTTGCGCTATGACTGTCATTCTGCTAAGTGGATTTTTATCTCTTACCATTCTTTTCATCATCTTGTTATTGTTTCTTTGCAGAGCTACAAGCAACCATCAGCTTTTATAGTTACGCAGCACCCATTACCAAATACAGTCAAAGATTTCTGGAGACTGGTCCTAGATTATCACTGCACTTCAATAGTTATGCTGAACGATGTAGATCCTGCGCAAGTAAGTCCAGAAAACTTCTTCATTCAAAAGAGGTGTGCTGGTGCTTCAGCATTTCAAAACAGCTTTAGGATGAATTAGTTTTTCAGAAAAAACATTAAATACTTAACGTGCTAAAAAATTGATTTGTAACTTGCAGATACACATAGGGAAAGGGGAATAAATCAGACCATCAGCAGCTTTTCCACCAAAATGTTAATGCACACACACATAAGAACCCATAATTTATTATAGGAGAACGTGGTTTGGGAAGAGCTGCTAAAACCCAAAAATGGTGGCTGTGGAATACTGACTCAAGTCTGAAACATACTTAAAGTAGCCAAAAGTCATAAACAGAAGCCAACAGCTATTCATTAGCTTGCCTGAAACAGGTCAATGACCGTGGTCTGCGTACCAGGGAATGGGTTTCCTAGTGTGAAAATCTGGCTTGTGCTTTGCACAAAATGATGTCATTGTTAGCAAGGAGATAGGATCTAAACAAGATTGGAGACTGAGCATCCTTTGTACAGGAAAAAAGGGGAAACGGAACGCGTGGGGGAACGTAATTACCTTACAAAAGGGTTGTACAATGCTGTACATGTTGTTCAGAAAATTGAAAAACCGAACCTACAGGTTTGGCAATTTAATCAGTAGGATTAATCACTAAGCATCCTAGAGCCTGGCTCAAAACTGTGCAATTCTAAGTTCTTACACAGATAAAATTTCCTTAGTTCCAACAAACTGCACCAGCCTTCTGCTGAAATAATGTGGTGGTAGTCTGGATTCTTAATACATAAATATGTGTTAATTATTGGTTAAGAGCAATTATAGTTTTTTACAGAGGACTGCATGTCATTTTTATTTGTGATATGATCAAAAATCTTTTTCGTTTTGTTCAGTATTGCACACACCTAGAAAAATGTTTCCTTTCATTTCTTTTTAACATGTAGAATTTGTGTTTAAAAGATAGTAATCTTCCGTTTGGTCTTTCAAAGGAATGTGTAAGAATTCCACACACTATTTTAAAGACTGAATTTCTGATTCCAAGGCCTTCGCTGTCTACAGGGAGAAAAAAAAAGAAATGAAAGACAAAACTTTTATTCATGAATCTAAGATTATTTTCTGAGTGAATAAGGAAAGACTCAAGGGAGTCAGACTGTTAGGGACTGCTGAACAGAGTTTTTTTAATTTGTCAGCTGTGTTTTGAATTTACAATAGGGCATGGCTATTTCAAGCATTTATTACCCTCACAGGATTTAAAAGCTACTGGGATATGCAGTTAATGCACCTGCCTCTGCAGTATGTTAAACCTTTTACCTCTAATGTGAGTAACAATCTTTTCATTAGGAATAAATCTCAAAACCCTCAGAGCAAACAGAAGTGGAGAGAGGGCACAGCTTATTAAAAACACGCATTACATTCAGATTTATTAATAATTACTGTTATCATTATTATTTATGTATATATGAAGTGTTTACAGTTCTGTTTAGATATTAACATTTATGAGGATTGTTATGCTCTATTGGGAAATGAAATTCAGCCCTCCACAGTGACTCTGACTTAAAGAGAGTTGCTAGCATCACTTGCATGCAAAATGTGCAGACCTAAATGCTTTTGATTTCTTTAGAAATTGAAAATCTTGGCTTCCTAAAACAGCTCCAGCAAACACCTCTGCTTTTCAAATGTCTGTTAAAACAGTATTCCTATATATTTGGAAGATGTCTCCTAAATTGTGCACATGTTAAATGATCTCAGCACTGGCATTTGCACTACTTGTATGCATTGTATTTTGCTATCCTGTACACTAGCATATTTCATAATAAAAATTTGTGAAAGATGTAGACAGTATTTGGAAAGCAGTTTGCTCAGCATACCAAATCATAGAGGGGGGTTAAAATAAATGGAAATATATTTTCCTACTTGAAATTCCTGGTTTTAACTTGTTAAAGTGATCTCCTGCAAATCAGACCCTGTTTTCTTTTTAATTGATGTAGTAAATGATTATGTTTTCCTAAAATGTAGTCATCTCTAAACAGCTTTGTTGGGGACTAAGTGTTATAAGAAATGCAAAACAACATCTGGAGTAAATGTGATTTGTCAGCTCAGCTCTGGATCACCAACAGCAATGCAGCAGAATGAAGACCACAGCTGTTTCACTGAATGAAATAAAAAGTTCCAAATATGACATCAATGCTTCTGCAAGCAAACAAAAATTTCATGAGTTCATATTTAATTTTAGTGAATGCTTACAAAAGCTACATGCTCAAACTGCTCTAAATATCCCTGGCAGAAAAAAATTATTAGAATTTTTATTTTAAAAAAAAATGGACAGGTAGAGTCTGTCCTCAAAGTGTAGATTTAATCTTTAAAATATTAACACAGATGATAATTGGTTCCTGGATTAAGCCATCGTCATATTATTAGACGCTGAAACTGTGCAAGATAATGGTAATATTACTTTGTGATCTTTAGATACCTAGAAGTAGTGTTTTCTGAGCACTGAAGAAAGCATGATTAATATTTCCAGATGTCAGTCATAAGATGAAATTAGGCAGTTGTTGAAAATTTAAAGGAATGCTGATATTAGCCCATATCATTGGTCATGGGTGAAACAGATGTGAAAGTTAAGTCCTCAGTTTTGAGAATTGATGCAGCCTTCATAGTATAAATCATACTCTGATGTAACTTGAATTATTAGCAACCTTTCAGGGCAATTGGAAATACCAGCCTTTGGTCTTTAGGGTCCACACTGTCTCCGAGATATGGTAATACTTGTCAGCATCTCCCTGTCTTGTCATAATGTATTGCAGAATTAACACCAAGTGTCAGAAGTGTTTTACTCCAAATACCAGAGAACAGCGAGTGCAGCAGCAAGAAGTAGCATGTTCAGTTACATGAAAAGGCATTCTAAAAGCAGAGTTCACAAAATCGGTGGAAGAGTGTACATCGTGTATTTTATAAAGATATTGCGCAAGAATTTCACTAATACATGTATCACAAATTAAAATACAGAAAAGTATGTGGAGGCAGCATGAAATCCGAAGTGATTAACTGTATTCTTTTTTGTCCCTGGTTTTCTATAGCTATGTCCTCAGTACTGGCCGGAAAATGGAGTACACCGGCACGGTCCTATTCAGGTGGAGTTTGTATCAGCTGATTTAGAAGAAGACATAATCAGCCGGATATTCCGAATTTATAATGCAGCCAGAGTAAGGATGTTATTTGCAAAATAATTCTGTCTCAGTAGATAAGTTGACTGTACTCAAATCAAAAAAAAAAAAAAAAGCTAAACTCACATGGAACCATTCTCATTTTTCAGCTTACTTACTTGAAAGCAATTCTGCAATACTGAATCTCACCATATGAGAAAATACTCTTCTATGTATACATAAAAAATATTTTAATACATATGTCAAGTGTGTTAAATGCAAATGAAATAAATGCAGTATTCAGATTGTATGGTAGCCAAGAAATGCTGAAACTAGTGCTGTTTTCGACAGTTTGAAATTGGCCATCTTGGATATTTGTATCCTGTGTCATGCGAAGAAAGCCATGCACCAGTACTAGGCATGTTTTTCAGTAGCAGTCCCAGCTCTTAGTGAAGATCCTGTCCCACTAACCACACTTCATAAAATATATAAGCACTTCAGAGGGGCAAGTGGGTTCTCATATCAAACATTTATGCTCCCATAAAGTTGACAGAGGCTATATTTGCATGTCTTTCAAACTGAGTGGAAAAAAGATTCCACCACAGACCAGGCATTCTTCCCATCCAGGGAGCCTTTGCATTGGACTGGTATCGGTCGTGAAAGAGCCACAGGTGGGAATAAGTAGCACTCCCTGCTGAAAAAAATCAAGAACTGCCCTGAGATCTGGTAGCTCTCAGTATAGTGAAAGAGCCCCAAAATACACTCAAAAGTATGCTAACATCCTAACAGGGAAGCAGATTGTAAGCTTCAATATATTTCTTTAATACTATGAAGACTTGGTATTCTCAGTAAATATGGCAATATGAAAACACGACCTCCAACAGCGTTAAAATGAGCTTCAGCAGGTGCTAGTCTGGCTGATGTGCTTTGGGAAGAGGGACCATCAGCTGAAAGAAATTGGACAGGAAATCAAAAGATTCCAAATTTTGACATAAAGCAGACAAAACCAATTGGAGAACATATCTAATGCGGCATCCAGCTTGGTTTATTCCTGTATCTTGTTAATCTTACATCCTGTCTGTTAACTCTCACTCTGGAGAATGAAATGTAATGTCAACAGTTCTGTGTGTTCGGTTTTTAAGAGTGGCACTAAAATGCCCTCACTTTTGCACAGAAGTGGCAAATCCTAGACTACAAAACCCGTTTCCCTGTGCATGTTTATTATGCCCTTTTCAAAGGACTGTAGTTTTCTGCCACTAACACTTGTTCTGTGCTCCTTTTTTATTTTAAATCACCATAAAGCAACTGTTCAGTAATGTTTCACCAGAGGGGTTCTGACTGCTGCAGTAGAACACAATAAAATAAAATGTAGTTAGAGATATTTTATAAGCCAGAAATATCTGAGGGTTCCATTTGGTTTTTTTAATGTTTCCTGCTTCAAAATATCTTGAAAGGTTTTGACCTTGCTTATAAAAACAGACAGAAACACATAAACATTCTTAAAAATGCTGAAGCATTTATATGAAAACGGTATATAACTGAAGTGGTGTTGCAGCTCTGTCTTTGCTACCAAGTTTCTGCTGTCATATTAATTATTTGCTTGGTCATGCAGCTGTACTATTGCTCTATTCCAGTCTATTTGTATAGCACTGTATTTAAAAACTCTTGTTCTAGTAACTTTGTTGGAAATTAAAAGTCATAATTCCTCAAGGGCAGTTGAAATTACATTAGCAGTTTGTCAGCAATCATCTGCTTGAACAAGTTTCCTCACTGATGCAAATATCTAAATTATGCACCCAAAAATAAAATGCTGTTATTTTTCCTGCTTTTGTCTGAATCTCTACAGCCCCAAGATGGTTATCGGATGGTGCAGCAGTTCCAGTTCCTGGGATGGCCCATGTACAGAGACACTCCGGTTTCTAAACGCTCCTTCTTGAAGCTCATCCGTCAAGTGGATAAGTGGCAGGAGGAATACAATGGGGGAGAGGGGCGCACAGTTGTACATTGCTTGTAAGTACTGGAAAAGGAGGAGAGAAAGTAGGGCAATACTGTTACAGAATTTGTGCCAGTGTTTAAAACATTTGTGAAGGGATGAAGAGGCATCTATCTAATCTGGAACTGAATAATACAACTGCTCATTTAAAAATCTTTGAATTCAAGAGGAATTATGTAATTTTGATGTGGATTCATGAGTTTTCCTCTCTGTCCTTTGTTAGACCCTTGTGAAAAGATGATGGGTACAAGTTAATGCTATTTTATATAAAAAATGTCCAGTGATCTTTGCAAATGAACAAGTTGCATGTTTATTCAGAGTAAATCAGAATTGTACCTTAAGAACAATGATTTCTACAGATAAGAATTGTAGAAATAAGTAGCACTGGAGGATGATTTCTCTTCCAGACATAAAGCACAGAAGTAAAAGCAGTGTGATAGGCCAGTTACAATGATCCTGTAATTGCCTTACCTTTCTCTGTTAGTGGTGTATATTTTTGTCCTCCTGTGACTTTGTGCTTCACTGATGCAGACTCTCATCCACTCTGCCGCCATCCTTCTTTAGATATGGTTTAATACTTGTATGTGCTGTTTGCCCTCATCAGTAACTGATCTTTTGAGACCAAGTCTTCAGTGCTTGAAGTTGTATCCCGCTTCCTCCAAACAGCTGTTTAAAGATGTTGCCATGATGGGAGAAGGGACATGCTAAGGGGAAAACCATGTTCAAAGTTAGGACCCTGTGTTAGAAGGATGGAGGAAAATCTAAGAATGTATTAATAATTCCCACTATTACTGACCTTGAACAAGTCATTGCTCTTCAGTTTCCCCATCTGTAGAATGGGGATAATAATACTTTCATCAAAGGAGCATTGTGCAGTGTGATTAATTAATGTTTTGAGATCTTTAGCTGAAAAGACCCTTTTGAAGTGCAAATTACTGTTATCTCTGAGGTGGCTGATGATATTAAATAGTTGTACAACATCACACATGCGTCACTTCCAGGCAGTAAAGAAAGAAAAAGCTCTAATATAATCCTTTTAAATGACTTTATTTTAATTAAAATTCTCAAAGAGTCCCACAATATCAGGCAATGTTTTGGCAGCAGAGAGCATTCTTTTCATACTGCCTGGATGTGACAGATGTGCGACGTTGTATCTTCCTTTGAAAATCAACCATTTGCAAAGCTGGTTTGAAAGACCTGCTACCTAACTAGTCTGCTCTCTGGTAATTATTAAGGTTTATTATTTTTGGTGAAGTGCAGCCTAAAGATTCTGATTAGAATAACTGTAGAAATAATGGGGTTTCCAGAAAGAAAGAGATTCTCTTGAAGATTAAAAATAACCAGGGATAAAGTGTTATTGAATACTGTATTTGATCATGCATATGAACATTTACGCCTGGCTTCTTTGTTAGCAAGTGACTTCAGGTTCTCATCCCCTGATACTGTGGGTGGAGGAGGAATACATACACTTTTAAAAGCAGTCCTTCAAGGCAGCCAGCCCCTCTGCCAGGGAGTGAGACCGTCAGCCAGTGGGACATGGCAGCTGCAGCCAGTGCCATACCAAGTGTGCAGCTCCCAGATGGACTCCCACAAATGGGATTTCTGGTGCTTTTGCTGTTCCTCTGAAACACCTTTGCATCCAGGAGCAAAGCACCAGGATCTGGAGTAAAAGAACTCAGAGATTCGCTCTCTCTGTAACATTACCAGGCTTTATGCTCATTGCAACCATGTGCATTTACAGTGCAAAGTGGTGTTGAACTGAGTCTAAAAGTACTTAGTTCCTATTTTAGCATCCTCTTTATGCTGTCTCAAGTACTGACCAAAGGGTGGTGTAAATCTTAGCCATTCAATTCCCTCCAGGCTGTCAGCCTGCTGAATTCTAAATCACAGCTTTGAGATCTTTCATAACGTTAATTCCAATTGGAAATTGTGTTTTCCCTAGAGTTCATTCAGCCTTTGAGGCCAGGAATGTTCTGTGGCTTCTCCGTGCTGGAACTCATGCCTTCTTGTAGCCATCCCCGTTGCTGTACAAACTTGTAACATAGAGTCAATTGTAACTGAGCCATTTTATCACTTGTGTTGTAGGAATGGAGGTGGCCGCAGTGGGACATTTTGTGCAATCAGTATTGTTTGTGAAATGCTTCGACATCAGAGGGCTGTTGACGTATTCCATGCTGTGAAGACACTGAGGAATAATAAGCCTAACATGGTGGACCTTCTGGTATGAGCTTTTTAACTGCACCACTAAATAACAAATGTTCCTTTTTCTCAGAAGACTCAGTAAGATTTCCAGGATTTGCAGTGGGAGTTGTTCACAAAGCAAGCAAGTCATTTTCAAAGGGGATAATGAAGTCACTTCACTTGTAAGAGTATTTTTACACTGCTTTCTTCCCAAGGAGACTTTGTCTCCATTCGTTTGAATTTTTTAAGAGTTTTAAAATTTCACATGAACATCCTTATTAATTTTCTTTTCTAGCAGGCTGAGCCAAGTGGAGAGCAGCCCTTGCATGATAGAAATAATAGTTATGTAAAATGAAATGCCAGATTTTCAAATTATATATTTTATAAATAGCTTAATCGCCTAATAGTTATCAAAGCCACGAATTTCAGTTTGACATCCAGAATATTGCATTTAATTATGGTTGCTCTATCTCGTAGAAAGATTAAAGAAGTTCAGAAACAAGGGGCCATGTGCAATTATTTTCCTAGAGAGTGTTTTATGAGCCTTTTTTTTAAAAATGGAGAATTGCTGAAGTGCCAGCTGCTGTGCCAGAAGAGCTGCAGAACAGCTTAAACCAGCAGGTTCTTACACTCCAGTGTGTAGTTTGGTACTTGGAGACGGGTGTAGCATGATACCCTGTTCTGAAACCTGGGCCATAAAAGACACTGTTTTACAACATCCTGCTGCAGAGGTAGCTGCTTAAGAGTCAGCTGTATTTGATTTAATATCATAGTGAGGAGGAAGCCACATCTGGGCACTTTCAGGGATGCTAAGCCAATGTGAGCCATTGTTGCAAGCTCTGGTTAAACAAGTTTGGATCACTGCAGCACCTTTTCTACAGCATACCCAGGGTGAGAGACAGAAGGCATCTCACTAAACTGGTCCAACCTCTTGTAATTTTAGGAGAGATTCCCTCAGGTAGCTAATGAGGTCCGAGTGTGAAACACATTGGAGAATGGGCAGAAGGAGTGAGGCTTTTGCATGCACGTGAAGACTGGTAGGGATATCCACCTCCCTACCACATGCATCACTGAGCCTCATCTCCCATGTGGAAGAACAGCTCCCACCACACGCCCCACTGCAGTGCTCTCTTCCAGCCTGCCTGTGAAGTCACAGACCCTCCCCTAGGCCCTGCTCTGGCCAGGCACATGGAAAAAGGCCAGATGTTGTCAGCTGTGCAAAGCAAGGAGGGAGTTTACAAGCAGTACCATAGGGCCATGAGCCAGCAATGTGGAACTGTGAAAATCTTGTATCAGTGAGAAACTATCAAGCTTTCACCTGGGAGGGAGCAGCTTGGCTGGCTTCTTTTCCTCTAGTTTATATTCTCAGGAGGAGAATCATCATGCCAAGAACCATACATTTTTATTTCCTAGATATTAAGAAAAATGTCCTACTTCTTCATTCAGGTAGTATAATTTGGACAGAGACTTGGCAGGCCTGCTGTTCTCCATTCTCCCAGAGCTTAAGTCCACAGAACTCACTGATATCTCACTCATTTATTTCATAGAAATAAAAAGAAAATTACCAGTGTGAAGATGTAGAGTTGAAGAAAATTCTCTCTATAAATTCCCATTTGTGACAGTTATCCAGGTATAGATTTGTCAGGCAGCTGTCTCCATTTTTCAGCTGAGAATTTTTTTAATCAAAAGCTAAATGTGTTATTTTAGAATGTAAAAGTACCTCTTAGTAAATTAAGGATGATATTGAAAATGTCTGAAAGACATTGAGAGGCCTTGTAGGGACTTTATTTGTTAGGAAATTTCAAAGCACTTGTGAAGGAGATCAGTATTGGTTTCCTTATTTTACAGACAGTGGAGTGAAGGCAGGGGACAATCAGAATTTTTCCTGTTATCAAGTAATGCACTGACTGAGCAGAGTTAGAATGACATCTCTTCAGTCTTGGTCTGCTACCTTGTAGGAACAAATATTTGAGTTAGCAAGGTTTCGATTTCCATGTAGATTGCTTCATGGTAAAAGGGAATTGGGACCCTTTAATTTTTTCCTAATCCTGTTACTGAATTTAACCTTTATGACCTTTCTTACATTAATGTGTCTTTGCCTCAGTTTCCATATCTGAAAAATGAAAACAATAATATTCATCTACCTTGCAAAATTTTATGGTAAAATATTAAATGCTCAGAATGATGACAGTATTTCACAAAAATAGCTTTAAGACTTCTTTATCAATACATGTTAGGCACTTTCTGACAAAAGGCCATTTTTACCATCCATACTTAGAGATTCATCTCTTAATTCATAGAACCCTTTTGTTTTCTTCCAAGTGTAAAAATTTGAATGCCACATCCATACAATGTAGAAATCTAGGAAATTTTTGAGCCATCATACAAAGGTAACACATGTTATTACAAAATTTCTATTACAGAATGCCCAAAGCACTTGGTGATAAATGTTATTCAACTTACCCGTAGGTCTACTGGAAAAAAAAATTTAAATATACCTGTTTTATTATCCACCATCAAGTGAATAATAAGAATGTACAAAGGACACTCATGAGTGAACACAGTGGGGCATAATATATGTCTGCTCTTTAGGACAGGTATTCAGTTTACTAAAAATGACATTTATTTGGCTGGATCAGTAAATCAGCATAAAATGAGCATGGAAGAGTGGAAATGGATGTGTGGCTGATATCTTGTTTTGATCTGTTATGTAGTTATAGAATAATTTCCATTTATTTAGAAACATATGCAATAAAAGCAGAAAAGAAATTTATATAATACTCCTTTCTTTTCTTTCTACATTTTTGTTATTCTTTTCTCATTCTGAAGAAAACACAAGCAGTTTATGGCACCTTGCAGAATCTTAAAACCTCATTCATCACTTGGGTCATATCTGAATCTTCTTTTCTTTTAAAGTCACAGCTCTCAACAAAAGAACTTGAAATGGTCCATGCTTGTCAATGGCTTTTTGATTGTTTTAATAGTATATGGTCTTCTGCATGTTAAGGTGGACTCTATTCTCAGCTAAAATGTGACCTAAAAACACAAGTATAGGCTGAGTCAATCCTCTAAAATGTTTGCTTCAATGAAAAGAGTCATTTTAATCTTCCTACTTGTGATGTTGGGATGGGGAAGGGTGAGTGCTGTCAGGTAGTTAAGTCTGCTCTTGTTCCTAAATGATAGTATGTGCCTAGTTATCTTTTACTAATTGATTAAAGTGCATAAGTGAAAGAGGCATTTCAGTATCAGAAATAGTCATAAAACTGGCAGGTGTTTCCAAATTGAATTCTCAAAAGGCAGAGCTCTTGGATTCAGGGAACCTGCACCTACTATTTCTTTCAGCTTTTTTGTTTCATATAAATGTTTGTAGTATTGCTAAGTATGGTGAGTAGCAAGAATGAAAGCATAAGAGGGATATGTGTGCACACAGAAAACTGTGAAGTCATCAGTGACTGCATCATTTAAAAGTTGCAGAGTGGTCAAAGATCAGCCAAAAGCATTTAGCCTCTCCATTCTCCTGAAGATGTGAAAGGGGTCAAGTCATGACTCTTTGTCCCTGAAGGATGCAGACTGGGTTTGCATCCCTCAGGACGGGGATTTCTCTGGGATTTGCTCCGTTTCCATGCAGTTGCAAATAAAACCAGCAGGTTTGTGTTTGGAGCACAGGTTTGATACCTGAAAACAGCCTGTGTAACAAAAGACCTGTTATGAGCCTAACGTGTGCATCACCAGTAATTGCTAAAAATTAATTGGAATGAATTCAATTAATTTAGCTCAGGCCTGATCTTACAGTCCTATTGCACTGGGAGGGGACAGTCTTTCAGACAGGGGCTGGGCTGCATGTAGAGAACTAACAGTAAGCAGCTCTTGCCCTGAAATGTAGGAAGCGTATGAATTACATTAAAATAAAAGTTGCAATCTGGGATGTACTAAACACAGGGTCTATTTTAAGATAAACATTTTCAGGGAGGAATTTCAGTATCTCCAGTTCTGATAAAGTGTTACATGAACATTTTGACAGATGACAGAAGGGTTGCAAGTCAATACATTTCTAACATAAGCAGTACCATAAGTTACTATGTGTAGTGTCTATTGTCTGGTTAATATAAAGATTTTCTTATCTGAATATAAATTGAATCTGCAAACTCGTTCCCATTGACAACAGCTGATAGTAAATAATTTCAACAGAAGAGAAATATTGATCCCTTTAATTAAGTTTCTTCAGCATGACTACATGGTTTTCTTTTGACTTTTCAGGATCAATACAAATTCTGCTATGAAGTGGCTTTGGAATACTTGAATTCTGGCTGATTGTATAAACAGCGCGGCCAAAGTTCCTCCTTTCACCACCACAAACAAAGCAAGTCGCTTCATGATATCTGTGTAAACGAGACGAAGACTTCTCAGTGTTATGCTTATACTGCTTTGTATAATTGGCTCTTTTTAAGAGCCCAAAAAGGTGTTTATAAAACCGCTTGCACTGCCCGTTTTCCACTATAATGCCGCTGCTTGACACCCATATGAACGTACACCAAACACATGGCAGTTGTTGAACACCGTCATACATCGCCGTTGATGTGGTGAAGCAGCATAGTCCTCTGGTAAATAAGAGAGCACAATTATATTCTTATGAAGGAATTTGTACTTTTCTGTTATATTTTGTTGCCTGTGATTCTCAGTTATTGTCACAGCCTAGTGTACATTTCTGTTCTGTGGAGAATGCTGTCTGGCATTTTGATAATATATGATTTTAGTTATATTTGTATTCTAACACTTGCATAATAAATGAATCATATGTAGCTTATCTGAACTAACAGAAAGACATGTACCAAATCATGTTAACTTTGTTGAGTTGTAATTTCTATCCACTTTGTACCATTTCAGAGAGAGAATCTTGATTGAAATACAGCTAGAAAATGCAAGATACAGGATGTTCAGATTAATATATCCAAAGCTTTTTCATTTGTTTATATTGTAAATATTTTTTGATTTCATCAAATTATTTATTCATTAAAATGATTTTTTTTGTGAAGCACAGTGAGTGACAATCATTTTTATTAAGCCCTGGAAATGCTTACTGTATGATAGTGTAAACATTTGTTTACCTTGTATGGATTCTCAGCTCAATAAATAATTACATACATGATAAAATCTTGTTTAATTTAATATCTCTTGGCATCTGAGTGCCTTCAACTAAGCCTCTTTTCAGATTAAGTCTAGTAAATACTGAGCTACCTCCAGAACATGTTTATTGTGTGATCCAGTGTTGATGCAGCCAATAGCAAGGTCATAGAATCATAGAATGGTTTGGGTTGCAAGGCACCTAAAAGATCATCTCATTCCAACCAGACACCTTCCACTAGAGCAGGTTGCTCAGACCCCCATCCAGTTTGGTCCTGAACACTTCCAGAGATGGGGCATACACAACTTTTCTGGGCAACCTGTTCCAGGGCCTCACCACCCTCACAGTAAAGAATTTCATCCTAATACCTAATCTAAATCTACTCTCTTTCAGTTTGAAGCCATTCCCCCATGTCCTGTCACTGCATGTTCTTGTAAAAGTCCCTCTCCATCCTTCTCATAGGCTCCCTTTAGGTACTGGAAGGTCACAATTAGGTCACCCCAAAGCCTTCTCTTCTCCAGGCTGAATAAACCAAATTCTCTCAGCCTTTCCTCATAGGAGAGGTGCTCAATCTGTCTAATTGACTTGGTGGCCCTCCTCTGGACTTGGTCCAAGAGGTCGATATCCTTCATGTGCTGGGGACCTTGGAGCTGGATGCAGCAATCCAGGCGGGGCCTCACGAGAATGGAGTAAAGATGTACTATGCCAGTATATAAAAGATGTGGACCATATGTTTAAAGATGCCCGTGCATAAATGCAGAACCTGAAAGATGCCCAGCTCTGAAGAAGAGATGATGTTGGGCTAGCAGTGCCCAGTCTTGTCACAGCATCCCTCTGCAGCCGTGGGCATTCCCTGCCATTCGTTCTGTGTCTGCTGCTGCTGCTACTGCTGCGAAGGGACAACAGTGCACTTGTTCTTGGGAAGAATGCTGTGAGGGGGATGCAATTCCTCTTCCTAAAGATGTTCAAGATACCAGTACTAGAATGACTGGGAGGTGGGGCAGTTGCTAAAAATTTTGTATTAGTAGAGCTGTTGTCAGTACTGCCACTGGACAAGTTTATAGCATTAAAGCTCTTGCCTGTCCTGAGAATGGCTGTACTGACCTTCCACGGCGTTTGGATGGTTCCCCTTTCTATGAAGCACTCACAGGTGTCTGAACGTGCTGGGAATTGCCTTGTGCTCATGCATGTAAGAGGTGCAGCAACGAAGTAGCAAAAAGGAGGAATGAGCCAGAAATGGCTTGCTGCACCATCTGCTGGAGCTGCAGAACTTTCTTTCAGCCAGAATTGTCAAGGAGACATTGCAGGCAGAACAACTGCTCAATACTGAAGCCTTCCAAAGCTATAGGGGAAACTAGCTTCAAGGAAGTGACAGACTGCACAGTATTTCAGCTCTTAAAATGATCCTTTTAACGTGCTAACCATCTGGAATGGGGGCAGTAGCTATATAAATGTATCAGGCAACATGTTTTGAGAACCTCAAAATCCAACAGATCCGGCTTGGACAGAATGACACAGCTTGTCAACTCCCAGTTCAAAACCACTCCAAAATTCAGATCTGAAGACATGAGAATAGGTTTTCTCTGCAGCTGGAAAGCATCTCTTTAAAAATTGCTTTAAAGTGTAGCCAACATGTACCAGTGATTGCTACAAATTGCACAGAGGTACTGAATAACTTAGGAGAAACAACGAGTTCTGAGAAGAGTAATGGTCCTTGGATAAACCTTCAGCCTGTTGCAAAATGTGCTCTAATTCATTTTAGATCCCTAGTGTTAGGAAACAAAGTTCAAACCTCTAACATCGTATTCCTCACAACCAGCTTGACAGACGAGGTATGCCAGCCAAGCAAGCTTCTTTGTAATAATTATGGGGCCAAAAAAAGTTGGGTTCTGTGCTCTATCCATTGAAATATGCATGGGCATGTCCAGTGTTTCAGAAAGTATAAGTTAAGACAGATAAGTGTGCCAAAAGAACCCTTGGACAGAAGGTGATGCTGCAATGTGATCCCAAATGTGAATGAGATTGAAATGCAGGAAGAATCAAGGGTATCTCTCCCGAGGACAGAGACTGCCAGTGTCAGCCAGACATTATTCAGGCTGCTGTACTCTTGTAGACATTCCTTGCACAGGTAGGTCTTTTGGGGTGAGGGGTGGAAGGAAATGAGGAGAAAAGAGTTCTGCAGTGTTTCTTACTGTTCTACTGATAGTACTCTTTTTCCCCCTAATTCTTTCTGCATAGACATAGTCAGAAGTTACAGAGCATTTGTTACAGTCTGTCTAATGTTGTTCCAAAAGGCAATGTGTGATCTACAGTGCTGTAAAACCAGACCCAGCTAAAGAAAGCGCAGCAAGCAGCTTTGTGTCCTCATTCTCAGACTGCAGCTATCAATCAATAGAAATTATAGGGAAATCCAGGCTTAGGTAAAACAATACTTTGGCAAGAAGAGAAAACAGATGAGGACTTCGGATGAAGATGATGAGACAGCTGGAGCACCTCTCCTATGAGGAAAGGCTGAGGGAGCTGGGGCTGTTCAGCCTGAAGAAGAGAAGGCTTCAGGGAGACCTTACTGCAGTATTTCAGTATTTAAAGGGGGCCTACAGGAAAGTTGGTGACAGACTTTGTAGCAGGACCTTTTGCAATAGGGTGAGGGGTAATGGTTTTAAACTAAAAGAGGATCAATTTAGATTAAATATTAGGAATTTGCCAATGAAGGTGGCAAAACACTGGAACAGGTTGCCCAGAGAGGTGGTAGATCCCTGGAAATATTCAAGGGCTCAGGTTGGGCAAGGTTCTGAGTAACTTGATCTAGTGGAAAGTGTCCCTGCCCATGGCAACAGGTTTGGACTAGTGTATTCCAATACAAACAGTTCTGTGCTCAGGAGTAAGGAATACAGAACATATAAGGAATCAGAAGGGAGGAGAAAGAAGATGTGAACTTGGTGGGCCGGTATTCAAGAACTCTGAAACTTTTCTGGAGGGTGCCATTTTAGAGGAGACAACAGCAAGGAAACAGCAGTGGCAGCCATTGTAAGTGTTCATAAACCAAATTCCATTTTCAGAAGAAAGTTATACAAATACAAGCCCAGTAGAGCTGCAGAACTTAGGGAGACATCAATCCTAGTTTGGAACAGAGGAAGGAATGTTTTCTTCAATTCCCCATATATAAGAGGTATATAAATGAATAAAGAGATACTTTAAATGGTCAGCCATAAATATATATCACCCAGCTCATCATCTCTCTGGGACTTGGGGTAGATTATTTTTAAGCTGTTCTGAAAGAACAGCAGTGGGGATGATGAGAGAAGTGATCACATGCAGGTAATCTGTATAACAGCAAGGCTCCCGACAGCTTCCTGTGCTTATCAGCAAAATGAGTCTGTCACAGAGAGGGTACCTCCACAGAGTACTGACTAGCATAAAAACTACATCTAGTAGGATTAAAAAGTAAAATATAGAGAAAACTTCTCACCCAGCTGTACACAGTGTGTCTCAAAAGAGTGTCTGTGCCACAAAGACCTGATCTGAAGGTGCTATGCAGCATCAAGATCATCTTCATTTTGGGTTTCTCCTTCATCTGGTTAGGGCTCATCTTTAATATCTCTGAAATGTTTTTATTTCACCATATGTGGTCCAGCTGCTTACTGTACATGCTCCTTCTCAGTCCTTTAATGATGTGTAGCAAAGACGCAACAGACTTTTGGTTTTCGAGATGTGGCAATGCAGATAAACTGACACTTCCAGCAGCAGGTATTCCAGGCAGCTTTCTCTGGGGAGGCCTGGAGAGTCTGTAATGGCAGTAGCAAACCTAGAGCCCCTTGGCATTACTCACTCCAAAACACTCACAGCAGGATCAGCTGTGAGTCTCCTTTTGTGGTTGTTTTGTGTCTCATCTCACCCTGCCCCCTCCCTCATTTCAAGGATGACTAAAGAAAAGTGATTTGAAAGTTTACTTGAGGTTTTACAGCCTTATTACCTTTCTGATTCAAAGGTAATTTGATTTCTCTGCCTCCCAAAGTAACTTCTTCAAGCAGTTGTGCATTTGCCTTCAGAAGCAGCAAGGTATGTAGGCAGATCACTGTAACAGAATGATTTGTCATATCATTTTACATTTATTGCTGGTTTTACTTTTACTTTTTTTTTCCAACTTGGAGCCTTGAACTACAAAACCTCATGCAGCCCATATCTCCTGTGAGACACAGGGCTTTATTAAAAGAAAAATTAAATTAGGAATATAAGAAAATTTTACAGCTTAGGTCTGTTGTGTGATGGTTGTTAAGGAAGACAATGACTAGTGTCAATTTTGGTCACAGTAACAGTAAAACTCAACAGACCATGTGAAAAATAATGCTCTTTCTAATGGAGCTCATTTGTTTTGTTGGTTTTTGTAGCTTAGACCTTGTCTGTATGGTGAAATTATAAACTGATGGGTGGATTTGCATTGTCTCAGCCATTTGCATGCTCTGCCTGCAGGAGGGTTTCTGTGCACCGCTGACGTGAGGGGGCTTGTTCTGCACGCCCCTGCTCAGCTGCTGGCATTCCCCTTCAGCATCCTAGCCCGCTCTAATGAAGGAACCTTTCCAAACTCTTGTCAAGCCTTTGCAAACTGCAATAAACAGCAGTAGCAGCAAAATGCCTGCTTCACTTCTCCTTGGTATTTCCAAGCAGATTTTTTCATGGGAGGCTGAAAAGGCCAATCTATTCCAAGCCTGAAAGCCACCCCCTGTCGCCCTCACTTCCTCCTGTCTGTCTCTCTAGCTCCTCGCCCACTCTCAGGGCACGGCTGTCGCATATCCACCTCCAAGGGCCCTCCTGGAAGTTACATTACCCTTTGGTGCTCCCTCTTCCCTCCCAGTCCTGTCACCACAGCATGTTATTCTTTTTCTGGGTGATATGACTTGAGATAGATGGAAGGGAGATTTGAGGCTAGAAGAGGTTGGGATCTACAAACACTCTACCATGATTTTGTTTAATATTGCTGATAGTATTCGATGTTCAAAGGCACAGGAAATCTGGGCTTTGACAATGAAGAGTGAGAGCAATACTTGCTGTAGTTTGTCTAAGGGAATGTGTCAGGGGAGATTAATATCTCATGTTCACTAACAGTCTTTCCAAGCAATGGTATTTTTACTCCTGAAACTCTTGTATTGATGTGTTTTCAGTAGCAGCTAAAAGATTTTTAATTGTATCTCCGCATTTGTGATATTTCTAGTAATTGAGTTTTTTGTGACAATGTGCTCAGGGGCCGCAATTAAAGCCTAAACCTCTTTCATGTTAGACATACATTAATACTGCTGCCAGGCCTCAGTAAATGCAATCAGAACTCTTAGTCCTACAAGCGTTTACACTAATATCCTCTTGTCTAGTCCAACTTGCACAAAAAAATCAATCTGATACACACATTTTGCATATGAGTTCATCAGTCCTTGTGCATGCCCTGTCATGATGCTATATTGAGTCTGGCTGGAATGAAGTTAATTTTCTTTGTAGCAGCTCATATGTTGCTGTGTTTTGTATTTGTGACTAAAATAGTGTTGATAGCACACCAACATTTTTGCTGTTGCTGATCAGGGTTTGCACAGCGTCAAGGCCTTCTCTGGTTCTCACTCTGCCTCTACTCCAGCAAGTAGCCTGGGGGTGATCAAGACCAGCTAGAGGAGAAGGGAACACAGCTGGGACAGATGAGCTCCACTGACCAAAGACAGGATATCCCATACCATGCATGATCACAATCAGCAACAAAATGGGGGTGAAGAGGGGAAAGCAATTTCTAGGAGACTGGCAGGGCATTGCTCTGTCTGTGGGAGGTGGTGGGTGAATGCTTTTGCATTAATTGTTTGGGGCCTTTTCTCCCCTTTCTTCTTCCACTTTCCTTTGCTTATTAAACTTTCTTTGTCTGACCTACAAGTTGCCATGCTTTTACTCTTCTTTTTCTCTCCCCATCCCACCAAGGGTGGAAGGACTGTGCAAGTGTAGCTGGGGAGACTTAGCTGCTGGCTGGATCAGTCCACCAGAGCACAGAAGTGTTTGTAGGACTAAGGTCTACAGCCATCAGCCAACAATATGCTTTGCTTCAACAAAAAATTTTAAATAGGAGCTTATCATCACAAAATGAGTAGGATTGCTTAGGTGCTTAAAATTAAAAACATGATGCATGTTATTAAAAGTATGTTTTAAAAATGAAACCAAATAGGTGGGGCAGATTGACCCACTCAAAGTGATAAAACATTGAATTTAATTGTGTACGGCAGAAAATTTTGGGTGAACACTCGGCTTTCTCTATATCCATACAGTATCTGGTCCATTTTAAGTGATGCCTATAACCAGCAGTTACCACAGCAGAAAAACCTCTGCTGGTGCTTTTGCTGTGCCATGAATGAATGTTGCAGGTGCAGCAAAGCCCTGCCTGAGAGCTTCCAGGCCTGCACAACTGCAGGTGCTGCACAGGGAAGTTGCATTTAACCGTGATGAGTTGCTCCCCCAGAAACTAATAACCAGATAACTCAGAAGGCTGAGCACCATGCTGGATTACATACTTAACACTCCTCTTAGACATCAGGCTAGTAATTATAGCCTCCAAAGAGACACTGGTATGTAAGCCATCTCGCTACTCTCTGTATTTGTAACCTTTAGAAGTTGAGCTGAATGCATAGAGAACTAGCCTGTTGTTGTGTCCCCGTGAAATTCTAATTTATACGCTATATAACAATCAGCCTATAATATAAAGCCTTTTGGGGTTGAAAAGTCTTCGGAGTGAAATACTGGATTGCCACATGAGAAGTGGGATGAAATTTGATGCTGGTCCTTGAAGACTTCATTATCTGCTCATTTCTGTGTTCTCCAGTCTTCACAGTTTGGTGGGAACACCTGGAAAACTCTTGCACACACAGGTGTAAAAAAGGTGACCTTGGTTGGCCATGTACAGGAATTTAATCAATATTACACACCACATAAAACAAAATGTAGCTTTGCTCTTACGGGGGATCAGCACAGATTTAGGCACGCTCAGTTGCAGCCCTGGATTGCAGTGGATTGCAGCCCTGTGTTTTGGAACAATTACAGTCTTCATCTGAAAACAACCAGCTTTTGAGAAAATCCGTAGAGATAGCACTGTTTTAAAAAAAAAACATCTGCCAATGGCTTGCACCTCTTTTGCTTTACTTTATTAAGATTACTTTTTTTCTTGGTAGGATATGAGCAAAATACAAGCCAGCACCCAAACTAGATACTCATCACATCCTGGTTCTTCTAGCCTGCCTGTACCAACCTCTGTCAAAATCTAGCAAGAAAATAGCACATGCCCAAATCTGTCTCTCTTTCAACAACAATAAATGAATGAACTGCTATCAGTCTATCTTCTGCCTTCTTTAGGCTGCCTTGTGTGGAGCTACACCTCAGCCTGACAGCCAAAAGGGTACATAAGCGAGTGCTGGTGTAATTGATTTGAATAAAAGCTTTTGATACATTAAATGAAAGCTTTTGATATATTAAATTGTACTGTCTTTTTATCAGATGACAAAGCTTGCTGGCCAAATCAAGCTTCTCTCTCCTTCTGTTGGCACTCCTCCCTTCCTTCCTCCCTTCCCGCTGCCAACCTCCCCTCTTGCCAAATCACTCTGACCCACATTCTGAACATCTGACTACACTTGAAGGATCAGTCTGTGGTCATCCTGTGTCTGTTTTGACAGGCAGCTTTGCCAAATGTTTGTTCTCCAGCAAAGGCTCTCATTCATGCTGACAGTGTTGCTCTCCTGTCTGCCATCCCACCATGACTGTCAGCAGCACAGCCCAAGGCAGAGCATCATCTCCTGAAGGTGGGCAGAGTTTTATTGGCTTGGGTGGTGTTTATCTTCCATGTTTCTAAATAGAGTATTCTCTCCCCTCCCAAAACCTCTGCTAAGAATGCTTTCTTTCAATACCTGTACTTGTTGCATGAGATTTCCGTTTAGCTGAGACTCTTAGGAAGAATCGTACACCCTCCCCTAACTCGTACTGCTTAGTACAACAATCCATTTGTTACACTTCTTCCAGACAACGAGGATATAATTTAGTCCAACCTTGCATGTAAAACTACTGAATACTTCTTGTAACCAAGCAGTCAGAACAATATTGCAGTGTAATTTTCCACAAGCAGCTGTGTCAAATGTACTGAGATTATGGTGGTTACTTTCTAGAAGTGGTTGGGCAAGAGCAGTGTCTTCCCATTATAACTGATAAATGGCTACATGATTTGGCACCAGATTATTCAAGCAGATAAATTAACTTCAAATATTAATATGTTCAGCTACCAGTCAGACAAATTGCTTGTTCTACAAGTGCCAGAGTGGTCATGGGGGGATTTTCCTTCTGCTTTCAGGAAATCTAACCTTCAGAGCAGGCCAGGCCAGCAAGCCCATCAATCAGCTAACAAAGTTGGCAACAGTTAAATGGTTCTTCATTTCACTCTGGATAGAAGGTAGGAAAGAATAAAAAACTTGGCTAACTTGGCCAATGTCTACCAGGATTGTCAGAAGACTGTATTTCAAATAAAATACATGTGCCAAGGCTCTGAATCATCATGGCCATCTGACTGAGGACCGTGCTAGGAGTCTGCCTACCCCAAAACTGTTTTTCCATGGCCATGGGGTCAGTCATCTTGAAGGGGTCTGTATGCCTCCACAGACTGATGGTGATGATGCACTTGTAACAAGGGCCACCATGACCTCTCCTCTCCTCTCCTCTCCTCTCCTCGCCGCGCCG
>JAWWTY010000077.1:99788780-99818093 GCA_035222235.1 Margarornis squamiger | reverse complement strand
TTTTTCTTTCCTTTTGCATATTTTACACCTAAATCCTCTGGAAAGGACAAACTTACTGTTTAAAGTAACTTTCTCTATGATAGTATAACATAAACAATTGGAGAAATGGAGTTTATATACATATATATGTATAAAATCATAGGAGGAAAGTTTAAAATTGAAACACTTTCATCAATTAGTGAAAATGAAAAATCCCTGGATCACTTTAATTCTTTCTAGCTCTCAAGCTTTTGCACAATTATGTATTTTATGAACATCAACGTTCTCATAAAACTGATTGTAACTGAGGTGAATATGGACTTGTCTGTCAGTGCAACATATCACTAGATCAAATAAACTGAAAGGAAGAAAGACATTACCACACATGACATGATACTTGCAGTGTGGAGTCATTCTTGTGCTCTTTGTACTCACGTAATTGTCTGGTTGTAGAGCTTCAAAAGACACTTCTAGTGAGGGAATATTTGAAGAAAGCCTTTAGGGGTGAAAAAAAAAGCCAAGCTGACTGTTGCAACACACCAAGATAAGATTACTAAAATAAATTCTGTGTTCAACAGGCAGAAAATGCGTTTATAATTTTATCATTGTACTCAAGGCTTCCTTACAATTTACATCTTCATTGAGTATAAATACATTTTCTATATAACATATGGCACTGAACTGAGCAAATCAGGAGGTGCCATTTGTGCTATGAGCACTAAAGCAATTCCATAAATTATGCAATGTATTTTCTCAGTAAATGTATAGAGGGGCAAGTCATTAACATCACAAATCACACGTTATTGCTGTATATGTTAGCATATTTTTTTATTATAACTCACAGGTGTGAAGTTCTAAACACACTTTACATGGTGATGAGGTACCTGACTTACTTGATTTTCCTTCCAGAAGACATTTAACAGTACTGACCCATGGGAATGGGTTTGTTCCACCACTGGACTTGGAATTAGTTGCACTGCTGTTCCAGGCCCATCAGTAAGCTGAACCAAGACACTTCCTGCTACCCATAGGATACATTTACTTTGCTGACTGAGAGGGGCTCAGTGGTGCCAGCACATCAAAGGCATGAAAATTCTTATACAGACCCTGAGGCTCCCACACCGGAGCCTCCCACGCATGGCTAAGTCCTTCAGGAAGAGATGTGTGTAACTGCTCCAGACCTGGTCTCCATGCTTCAATTTAGATGTGAACAGAAATAATGTAGCCTTAACTTAAACCAAGGATTTTTATATCCTTAACAGCAGGGATATAGTGAAGAAGATTCTTTACCAGTATCACATAGGCAGTGTGCATATTAAACTTGATTAACAGTTTGTCTTCTCTCAGAAGAGACCACAAGATAAAACCTCCATTAATTGTTCTGATTGCCTGACATCAAAGAGCAGTTTTGGTGTCTCATGTAAGCACGTGCATCTCTGAGCTTTCACACAGCTCTTCTACTCTCCCCTCAACAAGCCAAGGATCCCACGGGGAGAAGGCTGTCCAGAAGGACACACAGAGGGAAACCAGTGCAAACAGCAACTGGCAAACACCTCCAGCCTAGCTGAAGTTTGCTCCTGAAGTAGTAGGAACTGTAGCCTTTTCGGGATAATTGTCCAGACAGGTCTGCCTGTGGGTTGGTTTCTTACAGGACAGCCCCTGCATCAGCCAGCACTGCCCCGCAGGGTGAGGCACAGCACACACAGGACTTGGTGTGCTGCTCAGCTGGCACCCCCTCCAAGCCAGGGGGCACAGCCCTGGCACAGGACCCTGCTGGGACAGCGGGGCTCTAAAATGGGCAGCAGAAGGTCAAGAGGTCCTCTGAAGGCTGTTCACAGTTAATGGGAGGAGACTCCCAGTAGCCAGGCCAGTGGATGAAACCCATCTTCTGCCCTCTGACCCCGGGCTGTGCTGCTGGCACCAGCAGAGAGGGAAAGCTGAGCTGTGCTGCACGCAGTTGGTGGTCTTTGTTTTCCCTATGCAGGGTTCATGTCACTCACTGCTGTTCTCCTTGGCTCCTTCCCAGCTTGTTTTCCCCGCAGCTCTGTGTATGTTTTACAGAAAGAAGGGGCAACATCCAAAATAAACTCTCTTTGCAAGGTACCACAAATCACTCTCATCTTCGTGTTTTTGCTAGACTGTGCGGTGCTACCATTTTTGAGTTAAGTTCTTTAAATGCAGGTATTTTACCCTCAGCACATCCACATATCTATATCTGTTTTGATAAGGATTTTTTTTGCTTATGGAAAAGGGCAAATGCTTATGAGCAGTTTAACTCATTTGTATTACTTGGTACCTAGATAACTCTTCAGAGATTTGTTAAAAAAGCAATTTGTTGTGACTTCAAATATTTCTTCAAAAGGAAATTACTTTTTCTGTACAGTGTTTCCACTCTACATTCCCTGATCCCATATTATTCTGGTCCATGGCAAGTCCTTATTTCCTGTTAGGATGGAAAACACACCACCATTCTACAAACAATGAAAAGGGTTCAGCTTTTGGCCTGAAAGGAAAGGCACTGGGAGAAAATCGACTGAAAAATTTCACAGGAAAAGAGAGTACAGGAACTCCATTTTTTCTGCAGTTACTAGATCGGGGACAAGCTCACGTTTCCGTTTCTCTTCCAGGGAGCCTGTGTTAAGTAGCAGCATCACCTTGTTCTTTTATGTAAGACCCAGTCTCATTGATATTTTTCCAGCAGATACTCACTGCATTGAACAGTTTTTAAGAGACAACAATCTCCGAAGTCCAGCTTCTATCAGTGAAAAGCATTTACAGAAGCAGCCTCTTTGCTGATTCCCTCTCTCATGGGTTAAGCAGCTTTGAGCCTTGAGTTGAGGGACAGGAAGAGGGAGGCCACAACTGCCTGACTTCATAAGGTCACTTTCCCTCCCAGTGTGGCAGAATGCTTGAAGTTGATACCAGCCTTTCTCAGCTGGAACAATGTGAGCATCACTCTCCCATTTGTAAGGACTTCTTAAGAGTATCTGACAGCAACAAAGCAGCTGCCTTCTGCAGTGCCGCCCCACTGGCAGAAGGCATTGGCACTGCAGGGCTTTGGTCTATTCCCTTGGGACCCAAAGAGAAGGACCTCAGAAGTCTCCCAGCCTAAAGCAGCTGTGGAGGTACATGGTGCAAAACACAGCACTGCCACACAAGTGTCCTGGGCTAATGGCTTTGTTAATGACCCATCCTTCTGGAGAGCTTCTGGTGCTGGCTCCTACTCCCCACTGTCATCTGAGCCTCATCCTGCGCTGCAAGACAAGGAAAAAAGATTCCCCTCTCATATGCAGCCATGCAGGAAACACTTCTGCATCTCTGAAGGATGACTCTGAATGATAAATGGTGTAAGCCAGGAATTTTGGCAAATTAAAACGTTTAATTTATTATGCCGCATAATTCTAGCTGCTTAGCAGGTGTGACATTACTTGCTTATTTGAAAGCCAAAAGAGGTAAATTAGATGAAAATGTGTTTTGTAAGAGGTTGTTAATCAGAAAGGACCACTGGCTCCTTCAAACTGCAGGTGTTTTCACGCAGTGAACTGTGCCACCAGCAAAGACCTCTCAACCCCATGGGTCCACGGCTGCCCGTGAGGGCTGTTCACCTTGTTGATTTTGGCAGCAGCTGACAGGTCTTTAGCAAGGCAGCTTTCCCTCAGAAGGGCTCAGCTCCTCTGCCTTTTCCCCCAACACAAGAGATGATCACTGATTCTCAGCAGGAACTGGCACGGCTCCTTGGCTTATTCAGTGTCCTACAAATAGCTGCTGAGCAAAGCAATTCTGGAGAAAGAGAGAGAATAACAACAGTCTGGAGCCATTCCCGCCCAGTGTCAGAGCAAAGTTCATCAGCCAGGAGATTTCTTTTTTATCCAAAAAGAATAGCATTAATCTCTGCAACAGAAGAAAATTAGTCTCTCTGTGTGACAAAGTTTTACTGTCATTCGCAATTGCTACTTCACTTGCTCAAAAATCTGAAAACATCTGAAAAAAATGAGTCACAGAAGGTGCACAGCCGTCAGAATAGAAATTGCTGCAACACATATAAAGGAATAAAAGGCACTTTCCAGATCTACAAGTGGTTTCAGCCAATGACATTTGGGAGTAGCTGTTAATATTAAGGGGGAGGGAGGGAAAAAAGTGTTTATAAGAAGTTAAAAAAAAAAAAATGCAGTTGGCTCTCAGTTGTAAGGGGCTCAGAGGTCTGTCCTAGATTAAGTCATGGACCCATGCTGGTCTCCTTTAGCTTGGTTGTGTCACCTCCAATTCTCCAGGTGTAGGACATGAAGGAAAAGAAAGACCATAACCTACCCCATTATTTAGAAATTCCTTGGAATTTGGTAGTATAGATGTAATGTGCACAGCCATGTGATATTTTTAATTGAGCAACAGTGAGTACAGGAGAGGGCAAATCAAAGAACTTTTATTCAATGAGGCACAGGAATTGTTCCTTGTTCCCTTTCCTTGGCACCAAGCAGGGGAGGGCCCTGCCGTTCGGTCTGGCTTATCTGAGGATCTGGGTTATCTGTCTGCTTATTTTCAAGAACTAATCTTTTCAAAAAGTGCAGATTACCTGAGAAGTGGGGGAAAGCTACTATTTATTATTGAAGAGACATAGAAATGGGAATAAAAATCAGTACAACAATGCTGAAGCCTAGTTTCATCATCACTGTGCAGACAGGATCTTCCCATGACATGATATGAAACATTCCTGCATACTCCTTAAAATACCTTTTTTTCTGTGCCATATGAGTAGGATTGCCAATTTTTCTTCTTTTGCAATTCCCATCTCTGTAGGTTTCTGCTAAATTCTCAGCCTTCCAAGCAGAGCACATCTGTCAGGCAAAGCAAGCTGTGAGAGAGAACCAAAACCCACAGCCTGGAGGGTCTCCAGCTGGGTGATAAGATGGGTTGAACCAGCAGTCAGCTGGTCAAGAGGTCTCCCCTCATTCTCTGCACCAAGGTCTGTGCTGAACTCGCCATGCCAGTCCTTCCAGGCACACATTTCAGTCCTGCTGTGTTTCCCTCTCCTTCTCCCAGTGCATTAGGTGTAATTTGATGTTTTAGGGGGAGTCCAGAGTGTGTGTGTGTGTGTGTGTGTGTGTGTGTGGGAATGATGTTGAGTGAATCTGAGTCTGAAGGGAAATTCATCTTTCTACTAATTCCTGCTCATATTTCTAACTCAGCTGAATCTCCTAATTTATTGTCACCTCTACCTTTCGTAACAGCTCCTTAACAGGGCATGAAATACCAGTGAAATGAACACCGGATTTTGGAGAGCCCAGAGCAAATATGTCCTTCTGGTTTGTCATTGTCATTTATTTTTTGAACTTTCTTTCCCTCCCCTTAAGTCCTTGATTCAATCTATGACAGTTTCTTTGCAGCTCAGATGGCTACTCATTTTTCACACCAGATTTTGCGACACACTATATCAAATACCTTACTGAAAGCTCAGAACCGTTTAATCGATTTCATTCCCATCATTCATTAATTTAGTAATTCTATCAAAAATAATCTACCTTGGGTGGTACAATTTGTTCTTTGCAAACAGATTTTTTGCCTTGGGGTTTTCTATCTCCCAGATATGTATGGAGTTCTTTTCCACTTAGTATTCTAATACTGAACTACAGTCTGATATTAGACTCACCAGAATACATATTCTGACAGATGTAGCAGGTAGAAAGAGGCTGCAGGACCCTTCATTTCACCACAGTATGATGGGAACAAGCAATCTGGATTTGAAGAGAAGTGAGATCCTACAGCAGATGGGGAATCTGGTGGTTTCACTCCTATCATTGTAAGATTCCTTATTACTGCATCCTCTCCCACTAGCTTTACATCTTGAGTCTCCCAAATGTTTTCACCATGTCCTGAAATCCCAGGACCCATTTGACAATACACTATGGAGTCTTTACTTTTAATCCCGTAGGTTAGCACTCAGCGTTCCCAAAGAGTAAAGCCTTTTTGTATCTCAATAAGACTATCAGCAGACAGCTGGTTTTGGGAGAAACCTTTTTAAGAGGGCTTGTTTCTTGTTTTCTTCCACTGAGAACTGGAATGTACTAGGACAGGATAAACATAGTAAACTTGCAAAAAAATTATTCTTACATATTTTGGTCAATCAACTTCTTCAGGTTTATATTCTTGGTGAGAAAAGCACTTTGAAGCCTGATGGGGCAACTAAACAATGAACTGCTCAAAGGCTGTCACTTTCAGTTCATCAGTCAGGAAACTTTTCTGATCCCAGGCCTTTCATTTCTCAGGCAGGGCATTAAGCAGGTGGAATGTTTCACATGCAAACTTTAACTGGTGTTCACCTGTTCTGATTGCATGCACTGTCCCTCAGTGCTGACCACTGGGCAACTCAACCTGCAGTGGTTGGTTGCTGAGCATGGGCAAATATTTCTTTTGTTCTGGGAGCCCACAGAGAAGCCAAAGTGGGATTAATAATTTTAAAGTCAAATTTTTCAAGTGGCAAGTTTGTAATGCAGTTGTTGAAGGGTGAGTGTTGTGTTTTACACTGCCATTAAAAAACAGGAGTCAGTCCCAACCTTTATGGGGAAAAAGAAAACAAGCCTAGGGCTTGGATCTTGTTCTGACCCCTGCTGGGTAAGGAAGGAGTAAACTGAGGGACTCAGTGAAGTTTTCTTTATTTTTGTCAATAAGAAGTTCAGAACAACTTGGTACCACCTTAACCCAACGAATTAGAGAAGGACATGACTATCAAAAGTCTTTTACTGAACTCAGTCTTAAGACAGGACAGAATCCAGGGGACTCTGACCTTTTCCCTCATGAAATGCAGAAAGAAAGGAGGTCCTACAGCTTCTTTGGAGTCACTACCTTTGGATGATTTTTCATCAAACTGAGGTGCATATAAGTAACCCACTCTAAGAGAAAGATTCCTACAGCTCTTCCTGATTTGTAAGCAGGTTCTATAAGGCAGTGTGAGCTTACTAGCTCAAATCAGTATTAGTATGGGGACCACCATATTCCACTCTTGAGAGTTTTACTGGCCTTATTTTCCCCACCCCATTATTTTTTCACTTAATGTTTCCATAATCTAATTGCCATATGGTTTGTATTAGCTATATTTTTGCTTTACACCAGCCATCTTAAGTCCCTGTTAATGTGGGTAATCAAGATCTGATCGCATCATGCTGTGGGAGACAGAAAAGTTTGAAAACAAATGGTCTGTAACACATACCTTATCCCCTCCTTTCTATTTACTATTTTTTCTAGCCCCAGTACTGAAGTTTTTTCCTAAATGTTGTTTGGAACCCGTCAACTCCAAGAGCACCTCATGAACAGCAGACTGAGTCTGGCAGGGCTTAAGGAGCAAGGAGAAATGGGAGCTGAAAGAGGGAGGGGAAGGAGCAAATACATGTCTTTCTCAACTTTTATAATGACTGAAAAAAGCTGGGCAAAAGGGTAGAAACTTGACTTGAAAAGCTCTGCTAACACTGGTTTTTCCAAAGGAAATTTATTTCTACCTCTTATTATTACAAGATCAGAGATGGTTCATGGGTACTTCAGAGTCTGTGGTCACAAAACACATTCACACTGAAAAGCCATTTTGATTTCTATCTGCTGTCTCCTTGTCATACAGAGACACTATCAACACATGCATGTCACCCATGGACCTCAGCCCATCAGGACTTCCAAGGATGTTAACAAATTTCATTTAACCTCCCCAGTCTCTGCTAGGAAGCTGTGATTTCCACTGTAAATAACAAAATGGCCTATACACACTATTTCTGAAATCTGAGGGCAGTGAAACCTCAGAACTGCCTGATGTCTGGCCTGATATTTGCTATGACTTTCTATAAAACATCCTCATTGGAAAAGAGATTGAGGACCCTCTTCCTGGGAGCGAGCAATCACAAACAACACACTCACTTCTTCCTGCCAGGCAGCTTCTCAAAGCTTGCTTTCTGAAGCTCTTGAATAGCACTGCTCTTCCTAATTGCACAGCCCATCACACACCACGACAGGAGGGACTATCTATCATTTTGCCCCCTGCTTCCCCTGCACCTCCTCCCTTAGGTTAAAGCTTTCCATAAGGGCCACAGAAGCATCCTCCTGAGACAAAGAACATTTTCAGGCTAGGCTAAACTTACTTTAGTCTTTCTTCTGTCCCCTCTTTCCCAGGTCATGGCCTCTGTTGGGCTTTGCGCCCAAAGACAGTTTTTCTCAGGAAGGTGCAGACAGCAATGCCTGGATTTTCCCTTTTTATGTCAGAAAGGCTCAGGGCTTGAAATGATTAAAGGTGATTAGTCTGACCACTAAGGCATTTACTGCAAGCTTGCCAACTGGATCCCATCTGATTTTTGTCAAGAAAAACAAAGCAAACCACCATTTCAATGACTCAGAATGAGGTGCTGATTTATATTTATTTCAGTAGAAAATTTAAGCCTTTATGAAGAGGATAAAGTTCCACTGAGACTGAGTGACAGATCTTCACATAAGAAGCTTTAGCATTTTATTCATTTATAAGAGTGTATTTGTATTCACTGTAATGCGTGACAATTCCAAATAACCATCTTTTTTTTTTTAATGTGCTTCCATTGAAATATGTTAACAGAAGCCCATGTTCAGAAATCCAGTCTTTGCAACATATTTTATGCAAATAACTATCCTTCAAGGTTAATGTCTGTTCTCCGAAGGTGGGGAAAGAGCTCTTACAGTCTTACTAGAGCGAGGCATCAAATCTGCAACCAGCAGAAAAGAGGGGGTTAAGTCCTGATTCCACTGTGGTCTGGCTGATACAGTGCATTGACCTCAGTGCTGACAGCCTAACTCAGATTTAACTGGGTCTGCTGGTGTTAATAAGTGTTTCCCTCACAGCTGTACTAACATTATCGATGCCTCCTGCTCCAGCTCTGCTCTGTGTTTCCTTCTGCATCCCTGGTAGTTGTGCTGTGGTTTATGACTGAGTAAATACAAGGGACAAGTGTGAAAGGCTAAAATCTTTCATCCAGCTCTTTAAAGGTGAAGAGCTAATGTACTAACAAGCATCTCCATGAAGCAGAGGCATTTTGAGAAAAATGAACAGAAAACAGGAGGAAACCAATATTTTGAAAAATGACCCATAACTTCAAAAGAGCATTAATCTCCCTTCAGATAAATGTACCGAGGTTAGAGAACACTGGGGATGTTTAATGATTCAGTGCGAGAACTTTTCAAAGGCAAAAATAGGAGTAATTGCCTTCCTGACATATTTATTGATATTGTTTCTCTTACTATTATTATTGAGTATTTGTGTTTTAAAATTTCCCCTGCAGTAGCTAAAGGGGATAATGACAGACACTACAGGAAAGTTTAAAATAGATTTTTTAACTATAAGGATGTTAAAAAAAGAATAGAAGTCAACTGCAGAAAAACAGCTACATCATCTTTTTGTGTATGTGTGTCTGTGTGTGTGTCCTAGATGCTGAGTTAGATCTCCAAACTAAATGTCTCCAAAAGTTGACCGGAGGATGACATTTCTATTTTGTGGCAGCTCTTCAGGTTGTGACATTTATTGTTGTTGCTGTGCTTTTTTTCTCTGCACATGGATAAAAACAACCTGCTTCCGTTGTTTGCACAAAACAGAGCTGTGTTGAAGCACCAGTTTTCAGTATCTGACGCCGGCACCTGTGACCCCTGGCGATGGCAAGGCTGCCATGGGACACAGGGCTCTTCTCTTGCTTTTCAAACCTTCAGAAAAAGCCTTGCTGAAACGGATACCTTCCTGTAAAAAAGTGTTTGACTGGCGAGGCCGCCTATTTCCTGTATGATAAATGAACAGCACGTACTAACCAGTTCTAATGGGCAGGATACGGGTGAGTGGCTTGAAATTGGTATAAGAATAGGAACAAATGGAATGGACTGAAGGATAGGAAAAATGCCCATTTGCAGTGCATTTCTTGTCACAAGAATAGAGATGGATTTCTTTAAGTGCGATGATATCCCCTCTTGTCCCAGTGGCAGCATTTTTGAAGAGGGTGCTGCCACTGCAGTCTCTGACTCAATGGGATCAGAATGAAAATGACACCAAGCTTATTTAAAATTTGCATCCCAAATATTTTTTTCTTTGCATATTTACACTGTTGATTGGCATTAGCATGCAGTCTGGTACCAGAGGAAAGCACAGACTAAGTTCATCAAAGATAACAAGTAATTCTGGGTAATGACTAAATGGCATTCTCACAAATCTACTCTTAAAAAAGAAAATGAATAGTTCTGGTTGTAATTACCAACTTGGCTTCCATATACTAAACTAGCATTTATGAATATTGAACTAGGCTCTAATGGACTATGTTAGGTATGTGTCAGTTTATTTTTCTAATGCAAAAAAAAGTTTAGTCATTATCACTAGAACTGTTTGTTAAAGTTGAAAGGAGATAAATCATTAATAGGGATGTCATTTATTCATTACGGTTAAAATATATATATCCACTTGTCACTTGGATGAATCCAGTTTCTTTTCTCATCTCAGTTTATTGACATTACAGATGAAAAGAGCTTCTTTACTGCATTCCTGTTGGAGCTTAAAGCCTTTACAATGGTTTATTGATGAACTAGTATTTTGAAAATCAAGACTGCTGAGGCTTAAGATTGCAGTGACAATTACATGGTGTTTTGTTGCAAAGCTAACAATTTGCATGGGATTGATGATAGCTTGACATTAAGCAAATAAAGTATTATTATTGTAATTTAGTACAGAATTTTGTAGAAAACACTGCCTTGGACCAATGCACAGACATCTACTACAGAGCTATGGTATCTCTTTCATGCAAAAATTTAACCACTTAAATGCCATTCAACTTGGCATTTGTAACTGTACAATGCAAATACAGTACTGCTCAGCCCTGTGTGCACTAAGGCATGTGAGTCTCTTCTTCAGGGGAAGGTCTGCTACAGATTATTTATCAGTATCAAGGACCTTGTGCACCCCATGCTCAGAGGACTGACCCTCAAAGACATGCTATGAGTGGATGTGGTAGCATACAAGCCTGAAAAATATTGTTTCTAGATCTGAAAAGTACAGTACAACAACAGAGAAGGGGGCAAGATGCTCTTTCTGACATACCCAGTACCAGGTGCCAGGAACTACTTTAGGACATTGAAACACTACATGTGCCTGTCCTTCAATTTACTGATAGGAAAACAATTGTATTCAACACACAAAATATTGTGTGGCAAAGCAGGCTAAAGCACGGAATTTTGAACCTCAGCTCTTAAACTGGTAGCTCTTTCACCAATGAGGAATTTATGGTGTACAGTGGAAAACATTTGCTCTTTCCAAGGAGATGAACTTTGGGATTTGGTGTTACAGCCTCTTGACTTTTGATATTCTTCAAACTGATGTTAGCAGTCCCACTATTTCTTCTGGCTGGATGAATGCAAGAGAAAACCAGGAGGGCACTGCCCACTCCACTGCTACTGACTCAGGAGCATCCTGGTGCTGATCTGAATCTTCTTGGAAGATGTGTTTTGATGGCTCAATGCTGTGTTGGCAGCCTGACCGTCAGTATTTCAACTTCTAACTGAAAATTAGCGTTTCTGATGTCTGGTCAGACTCAATCGTATGAGGACATACAGGCACCCTTGATTCCAATGCAGGCCCAGCTGACAAGCACTGAGAAGTTAAACTGCCCATTCAGTGTATCCCTTGAGCCAAAATATTCATCAATATCAGCTTTGAATTGCACCTTTCAGTTAAAACTGGGCATGCACTGGTGGCACACTCAGTTTTAATAATGAGAAAATAAAAGTCTCTGGTGTCCTGTCAGTTGTCTAGGAGCATAAACTCCCCACAAGGAGGGAGAAAAAAAATTTGCTTCTTCTAATGCTGATTAGTGATGTGACATCTTCCCAAAGACTGCCAGATCTAAGAAAATATACACTTTGATAAACCACATGTGTCTATGTGACCTAGCATTGCACTGGGGACAGGTATGGATTAATGACACAGATCTCACAAGATGAAATACATTGGTTGGTACTTTAGTACATCAAGAATACTATTCACTGCTGACTAAGTCGATAGTTTTTTGGGGTTTTTTAATGAAGTATTTTTCTCAAACAGGTATCTTCCTCTCCCATCTCCACATTGTCTCTGAAAGCAATGAGGACATATCCATAATTTTCTTTCCTGTTGTTCCCTATTGTGCCTTTACTTGTTGAGTGCATGTTGATGCAATTTCTGTGTTCTGTATGAGCTACTGTTTTGTGCTTTATTGCTTCAGACTTTCAAGTATCATTACTTGTAAATTTCACAATAGAGCAGTGATACATTTGAACACCACAGATGAAATTTACTGTGTTTTATTTTCATTTGTACTGAATTTACTCAAATTGCTAACTTTTGAGAATGCACAGAGTATAATATCATACTTCTATTTACAAAGCATTGCTATTGGTTTTGTTATTAACGTTCTATAGTTTAATATTAACAGAAAGTAAAAAATGCATTTTTCCTACCTTTAAATATGCAAAGATTTGTGGATTTTAACCTATGACAAGATCAAGAGATTTTTACCATGTTGTATCTTTTCCAGGTTGTCTCTGTGGTATACCAACTGCAGTGATAATTTCTCCTCTGCATCTCAAAACGTCACTTGTCAAAGACCAATACGGCAGATCACATGTTCCAACTGGCTAAGTCATCTTTGTCATTTTAAATTTCAAAACCAAATTGTTAAACAACATATTTATTACATTCTTTATCCTTATCCTTTATTTATTAAAAAAGACATTGTTCTTGTAAATATATAGCAAGCGATGAAAAATTCTAATGTTAGGATTTACCAAATATAAACAGAGAGGAATATAACATCCAGTGGCACTGCCCAGTACAACAAGTCTGCTGCAGATCACAAGATGCTGCTGTGGCCACTGTGCTTCCTCCTTTTCCCACTGCAGCACTGGGGCCTGGAAGCCCTTGTGAATCTGTGCTGCATATTGGGTAGAAGATCCAGGTGGTTGCAAAGTGCTCCACTGGGTTTTCTGCAGAAGTGAGTGTACATTTTATTTTGTCTTATCCCCACTAGAGACCACTGTCTTGGTTTCATTCACACTCTGGCAGCAATCTTCTTGGCTCTTCTGGGAGGGCTGGAATTGCTGGACCAGCAGTGTTTTCATCTCCGTAATACCTAGTTCTATTCTAAGCTAGGTAAGTAGGAGCAGAACCTGATTCCCCAATACTTTCCATGGATGCACCAGTGATGCTGCATCTTCTGGGGCAGAAGTTGCTGACAGCAGTTAGGTGTGAAAACCATGCTGAGTCCATATGAAGGAAGAAGCTGACTAACTCAACACAGTCTGTCTTGCAAAGGTCTGGTGGAGAATGAAGAATCTTACTGCTCTCCTCCATGGTTCGTGAAGTCTTTTCAGCAGGTACATGGCCATGACAATAAGTGTACAAAGTGTGGAAGCAGAGGCAGGCATCTCAGGAGATGCACAGATTCTGACATACACAGGCATACTTGGAGTTAAGTCTGGCAAGGGATGTGAAGGACAACAAGAAAGTATTCTACAAGTTCATAAATAGGAAAATAAAGACCACAGAAAACATGGCCCCACTGCTGAATGCACCAAGGGAACAAATGACACAGAGAAGGCTGAGGTACTTGGTGCCTTCTTTGTCTCAGTCTTTACAAGGAAAAATATCCTTCAGGAATTCCAGGCACCTAGGACCAGAAGGAAAGTCTGGGGCCAGGAAGACTTACTCTGGTGAAGGAGGAACAGCTTAGGGAGCACTCAAACCAACTGGATGTTCATAACTGCATGGGGCCTGGCAGGCTGCACTCATGAGTGATGAGGAACCTGGCTGGTATTGCAAGACAGTCTTGATTAACTTTGACCAGTCACAACAACTGGGAGAGATTACTGAATACTGAAAGAGAGAAAATATCATTCCTATCTTCAATAAGGCAAGAACAAATATCCGGGGAACTACAGGCCAGTCAGTCTCACATCAGTCTCCGTGAAGGTGATGGAGAAAATCTTCCTGGAAAGCATTTCCAAATACATGAAGAACAAGAAGATTGTGGGGAGTAGTCAGCAAGGATTTACAAAGGGGAGAACATCTTTGGCCAACCTGATAGCTTTCTACAATGATATTACTACCTTAGGGAACAAAGGGAGAACAGTGGGCACTGTTTACCTTCAGTAAAGACTTCAAGATTAACTCCTGTAACAACAAGCTGACAAAATATAGGTTGGAAAAGTGGACGGTGAGGTGCATTAGGAGCTAGCACCAGGTCCAGAGCAATCTATGGCCCAAAGTCCAGTTGAGGCAAGTAATTCCTCCTGTGTATTCAGCACTGGTGAGACCACACCTGGCATGCTGAGTTCACTTCTGGGCTTACTGGATCAAGTACATCTAAGGGCCATTAAGATGATGAAGGGACTGCAGCATCTCTCATATGAGAAAAAGCTGAAAAAGATGGGACTGCTCAGCCTGGAGAAGTCTCTCAACTTATCAATTTAGATATATAACTTATGGGAAGGAGTGAACAAGACAGAGTCTGGTTCCTGTTGGTGGTGCCCAGAGATAGGAGAAAAGTCAAAGGACATAAATTAAACCACATGAAATTCCATTTGAACACGAAAAAGCACTTTTCTATCATAAAGGTGGCCAAACACTGGATCAGGTTCCCCAGAAAGGTTGTGGTGTCTCCATCTGTGGAGCTATGAAAAATATGACTAGACATAGTCCTGGGCTCTGGTTGAGCAGTGGGGTTGAACCAGAAGGTCATAGAATCACAGAGTGGCTTGAGTGGGAAAGGACTTTAAATATCATCTAGTTCCAACCCCCTCCCCCACCATGGGCACAGATATCACTTGCTAGATCAGGGCCCCATCCAACCTGATCTTGAACACTTCCAGGAATGATCCCTTCTGCCCTCAACCATTCTGTGATTCTGTAACAATGGATATAATCTGCCTGGTCCATCATGCAGATCTAGGGATACTTTTTTTGTTCCATTACCACCTAAAATGTCTCATTTTCATCAGATTAAATTTTGCAACAGATGGTAACTTGAGGTTACTTTCCACTGAAGAGAGTGATCAGGATGATATAAGAGTAGGGAAGGAATCAGCTGAGACTTCCTGTTTAATCTAGACATTTCTGTGTCTAATACATCATTTCACTTGGTGTCAGTCAGCATGATTACACATGGGCAATCAAACAGTGGTCACGTTACAACAAGTTAGGAGAACTCTGCTGGCAGTGTCTGTGACCTTAGCTCACCCCTGTGAAAGATAATTTACCTGAAAGGCAGTAACCAAAGGGCCCATCTCAGCAACAAGAGTCCTTTATAGGAAACATGGACAGGGTTAGGGCTGAGGAACTGCAAGGCAGAACTTTCATCACAGTAATTTTGCTGGACTGCTCCACAGGGAGCTGTAGAGAGAGCTAGGGAGTCTCAGACGGCAGACACTTCAGGATCTGTAAGTTTATAAATACTTCCTCTGAACCGAAGTCCCTATTCAGAACACAACTAAACTTTAGGAAAGTTATAAATCCCATTTTATGTGGCTTAGGACCATTTCTTATTAGAGTTGGGAAGACTAGATATAAATCTCTGTCCAAAACAGTAATCCTCTTATATTTCATTACTAGCACCACAAGCCTCTGTGAAGTGGTCTCTATCAGAACCATAATAACGCTGGGTTGTGGCTAAGCTCTCTATCCCAAGTTCAGTCACTGCAAGCCCACTAAAACATTAAATCTGTGCCTTCCTTTGATTTATTAGTACTCCCTAATCCTTTCCACAGTCAGGTATGGGTCTGAGGCAGCAGCTAGCAGCTGAGAGGGAAGGAAAAACATATTCTAGCATCACATCTCTGCTATGCCTGACTATGGGAGCACTTAATTTCAGGACACGTTATCTTAACAAGATAGTTCAAACTAATCTGTTATTTTGCCTTGCTATGAATTGGATAGTATAACTCTTGGCTGAGAGTCGGCAACTAACTACAAGGGCTCTTCTGCTCCCTCTAGGGGAAAATTCTAACAGGTGAATTTAAACTGATTTTTGTCCTAACACAGTACATAAGTGCTCACATGGGCAATTACTGAATTGCAGCTATCAGCCACGACAGATGAGAAGCAGCTAAGGACAGTTTCTGACTTTCTCTTCTCAGTTCTGTGTGTCCTGATACGCTCAGCAAGATTAGGGGAATCAGTCTTAGATGTTGACCCTATTTCTTCCACTGTGTTGTGAAATTTGCACTTAAGCTCCAAGGAAGTTTGACTGTACTAGACTAGTCAAGTTAGACTAGTCTTTTTGTCTTTCATTTACCCAGAACATGAAATGCCCTGTTCTGGGACTTTTTACACCTACCCAATGGCTCTCCAAAAATAGATGCTGCCTTTAAAAAACCTGAAGTTTGTTTTAGTCTTTGCTACAGGCACAAGACTTCAGGTTTTTGACAATAATCTATGAGATAAAGGGCAAGAATACACAAGTTTCCTGCTTAATCTCCAGCAAAGTCAGTGCACTTTTCCTGGGGGGTAGCCTTCTGCAGTAGTCACTTCTGACTGTACCTGCTTAAGACTACTACAACACACAAGTTGCAGTTGATACTTTTATTGGGTATGTATTTTCCACATGCATATTCTCTCCCCACGCTTTAACACACATGCAAATTTTTGTTTCCAACAAGCAACAAGTCAAATAATAGCTCTGTACATAATTTTTGTAAATAAATGTAAGTTTGAAATATGCCTATCTTACTTTCAATAGGATAGCAGAGTACAAAATAGTACAAATTAAGAACAAATGCTTCACTTTTTCACACAAAATTTGGTATAAATTATTTTGAAATTGTTCTTTAACCAAAAATGCTGTTGAGTTTTCCTGCTGTTGCACTCAGTAGCCACGTAACAAATCTACTGCTAACTTGTCACAGGTAGCCGTGGCTATTTACTGTTGAACCTTTAAGCGAGTGCTATTATATTCTAGTTGCTTCCCGTAAACAAATAACAACATGCAGGTAAAAAACAGGGATTCATGTGACATTGTCCAGGGGGTGAAACTGTTTCCCCTCAGCTCCAACAGCACCGCACACAGGTTTGTGCTGGTGAAGTTGCTCCTACTCAGAGTTCAGCAACTATTTTTAGAACCAGCTCTGGATGTCGTGACTATTTTTGTTGTTAGAGAGACATCTTGTGGTGCATCTTATTAACAGTAAGTAATAAAAAAAAAGTCTATTACAGTTCAGAAATTGTGATCTATAAAAACTCCGGTGGTTTTACATCTTCCATGTATCCGCTCTTCTCAAAGCTCCTTTTGAAATGGAAATAACCTAATCTCAAATTGCATTTCTGAGTCACAGCAATATTTGTTAAGGACTAGGGAGGAGGACATATTTCTCTTCCTTTAAAAAAACCCAAAAACCTGAATTAAAAGGGTTTGGGGTGCAAACAAATAGCAATAATTTACAGCATAGTTTTATCCCTTCCTAACACCTGATCAAGGCAGAAGGCAGGTGGTCCATCTTTATTAATGAAATATACAGTTTTTTGCAGCCACAAGACTTGCAAAATATTCTGGAAACCATTTAAATTCAAATAACTCTTGTTGTTACTGAAGTTATATAAAAAAATTGATCTTTAAAAATAGTAAAAGCACACACTGAAATGTCATCTGAGAGGCTGGCAGATTGCAAGAATTTTTCAGTGACAGAGACATTTTACATACTTACAATTCCTGTTTACTAATCTGTAGTTAATTAAAAAAGACAGACACAACTGAACTAGAGTCAAACCAAATCAGAGCCATCTCTGAATTTTGGTAGATTTCTCCCTCCATAAGATGCAAATCCTTGCACACTGCTATATAACAAAATAATGCACTCTGCAAAATGTTACTGAGCTTCTGAAGAATCAGTGTTTGGAGAAAACACAAAACCCAAGCCTTTTGATAAAACAGAATGCCTCTATGCATTGAAAGTTTCCCCTCTGGAGTTTTGAATGAGACCCTAACATTTTTTCCTCTATGCATATAACTGTTCTCTTGTCCATTAATAAGCTGTAATTATCTATTGTCCTTTCATTGAAAGGAAGAAAGTGCTATGTAGTCAAAGATCATTACTGGTCCACCCTCTGCTATCAGTGAAGTCAGCGAAAATGAAAAGGTAATTATAGAGAGTCTTTAGAATAGTATACAATGATTAACATACTTTCTAAAAAAATCAGGATTAAATTTAAAAAAAACTGCAATATTATGCAATTGCTTCTGCATGGCTTATTTCATTAATATCCTTTGCTCTTCTTGTCTGCTATTTGTTCTAGGTGGGCAATAGGCCTTCATAAAAAGAAGGTCACGAGCAATGGACTGCTTAAAAATCATGGTGGGGGAGAAAAAGCCCAAAGAAAAAGGACCAATGATAGGACAAACTGAAGAACAGACTAGTCTAGACTAAACTAGAATAATTCAGTTGGAAGGGGCGTACAGTGATCATCTAGTCCAACTGCCTAAAGAGACACATTGCTTCAGTACAAAAACTGGAGAGCATGTAGATGTGATTCTCAGCACAATGCTGAATACTTCTAGATCAGACTTTCTCTAGCCAAATAATGAACGGTCCATGCAAGTAAAGTATGAACACGTGACACTGGTGGAAAGGTATTCTGCTTTCTTTCAAACTCCCTAAAAGTCAGAAGTCAATAAACAAGGCAGGGGTATCTACAGACCTCATGCTGACATTGCTCTGTACGTTTCTGAACCTTTTAATCATATGTCCACATTTTTTTCATAGCATAGCTATGAAAAATTCCAACAGTGTTCTAGTAATGCTATTACTATTGTTACGTGTACTGGCAAAGTCACTTCCCTGTCTCCCTTGGCTCCTTCTTCCTAAAACATACCCTTAATGAATGACTTTGAGATGATCATTTACAGTGAACTTTCAGCTATTCTTTGAGTCACTCATCTACCAAGAACCTGAGTAAGCAAGATCCAATCCAATTGGTAACAATAGGATCCAATCCACCCAGTCATGCCTGAGGTGGCCCCTAAAGAGTTAATTTGAATATAATGGACAGGATAGTCAAAACCACATACTGAGACAATGTAGCCCTGCTGAAGAGTACTCGGAGCTATCTCAGACTTTGCTGAGCACTGTAATGACTTCTAGTTATAGATGTGGGTCATCTGAATCACAGTCCTTTGGACTGAGTAATTGCATTTAATTAGGTAATGAGGTCCTCTCCGTAAAGCAACTTGTATTCATTATACTCCCTGTTCGATCTTTATGTCATCTTTAAACCATCCAGGTGAAGATTCTGTATCATCATCTACACAATTGATTTTTAAAAGAGTGTTGAAGTACTTTAATGACCCCTTTGGAACCTGCTTGAAACACCCGGTTCTGACAGACTGGTATCAGCTGCATTTCAAGACTTCTCAGTAATCCAGCTTTAAATCTACATGCTGTGCACGCTGGTTGTACCATGAGAATCATATCTTTTTTTTTTTTTCAGAATGTGCAGTATTATATCAAACCCACTGGAGGAATCCAGCACTACCATATCAATACAACTGTCTTGTTCCATCAGATCCACAGTTCACTATAAAATAAACATGACAGTTTGTTTGGAAAGTTCTATTTTCCATTAAATTATGTTGATTGACAGTTTAAGTTTATGATGTTATTTCTAACAAAATTAACCCTTTTACTTTGGTTTAGTTTTTTACATATGGTATTTAAGAAAATAAGTAGAACTTTGAGTTTCCTTCACTTTCTCTAAAACAATGCTGGAAATCCATGCTGGCATGTCTTCAGGTTTACAACTTAATTTGAAAATTAGTGTTACTTAATCTCATTTCAAATATAACTTTAACAGCACATGAATTATTGATATAAATATATTTAATTTTAGAAAATGCCAACAGATATTCTCCTTTCTATCTTTCTTAGGCAGAGAAAATGTTCTTTCTTATCCCAAAAATAAGATGTTTGTTACAGTGATCTTGTTATCATTGCCATAAAGAAGCCAGCTTCACTAGAAATAAAGGTCTATACCTTGTAACTTGAGTAACTGTGTGATCAGACACAAGCCTGGCATTTACACACTAATTTCTGAATAGTAAAATTCACTAAGCAGTTCCTTTGGTCAACCTTGCCATGTGTAACTGAAAATGAAACCATTAAATGACTGGGTTAATAAATGTTTTTCAGGAATTTTGAATTTAAAGCTTTGACCCCATGCAGCTGGTCACTGTCCTTTGGGATGGGCTCTGCCACAGTACCTTTTCCATACCCCAGATATGATTCAAAGCTGTTTTTCTGGCAGATCTGGAAAAGGGAATGATGCTAACAATTAAAGTATTTCCCAAATCAATCTCATTCTTACTGCTGGGAAACAAAATGTGTACAACAGAGTAGTGACATGGACCAGATGATCTCAACTTCTCCCACCTCCAGGACATAACATTTTTGTTTTGACCTTATTCAATGAATATCACACAATGCTGATAGTATGAATAGTCGATGCCAAGTCTCTTGTTCTGAAACAGGAGAGAACATTTGCAGAAGAGAACACTGACTTGATGGCCCCAAACCTGTCAGTGACTGTGAAAAACAAGGGTTTCAAAAATCCTGTGCCTGTTCCAGGCAACTGGTAGCAGCCTGCAATTCCTAGCCAGTGCTTACAACGAAACACAGATAGAAATTCACTATATTAAAATCAGAGATGAAAAAACCCTCCCATTAGTTCAAATGGATTTGTGATTTCCTCCTGAAAAATATAACATTGAGTGTGTTTAGTTCATGTCAAATTCTCTGGGTCATAATATCATTCTGGTATATATAATTTGTATCCTGCAATTAGAGAGAGGGGAAAACAAAAGCTGAATGTGCAGGGGTTTATGGTTTCTAAACTTTGTTTCAGAATCTTCCCCTTGCTCTTGCCATGACCTTGCTTCCTTGGGTGTTTTGTCACCTGAATATATATTCTCTTAAGACAAGAGGCATTAATCGACAGATATTTTACAGAAGTGATGAATCTCTTTGCCTAGACTACTAATTTTCTGCATTCTGTTGTTTACTCAAGCCCTTTTTTTTTTCCCCAGACCTTGAAAATAATGTGGGTACAGCTTCATTATTAGTCATTTTACTGACATGGAGAGAACAATTGTTCTCTTGCAATTTTTTATCTAAATCTTTGCAAGAACTTTTGATAATGTTCAGTTCTGCTTTTCAACATTAGTTTCACATCTCTGTTATTCTTCCTAATGAAAAAAATTGCCTATTTGAGCCAAAGAAAAAATGAAATTTCATCTCTTCTTCATTAGAAAAGAGAACAGTTGTATCAAACACACATAGGAGCAATAACCCTGCTTTCCACATACTGCACATTTTATGTCAATGTTTCATTTATCTTAATATGCTTATATAGACACATTATCAATGCTCTTTACTTCTGTTTCTTGTTCCATATTTATTTTCAAACTAGTCATAGAATCATAGAAACATAGAATGTCCTGAGTTGGAAGGGACCCACAAGGATGACTGATTCCAACTCCTGGCCCTGCACAGGACTATCCCCAAGAGTCACACCATGTGCCCAAGAGTATTGTCCAAAGGCTTCTTGAACTCTGTCAGGCTTGGTGCTGTGACCATTTCCCTGGGGAGCCTGTTCCAGTGCCCAATCACACTCTGCGTGAAGAGCCTTTTCCTAATACCCAACCCACACCTCCCCTGACACAATTTCAGGCCATTCCCTCAGCTCCTGTCACTGGTTACGACAGAGAAGGGATCAGTGCCTGCCCCTCCTCTTCCCCTCATGAGGAAGTTATAAATGCAATGAGGTCTTCCCTCAGTCTCCTCTTCTCTACGCTGAACACACCAAGTGCCCTCAGCCGCTCCTCATACGGCTTCCCCTTGAGGTCCTTCACTATCCTCATAACCTCTGGATGTTTTCTAGTAGCTTAATGTCTTTTTTATATTATTGTGCCCAAAACTGCACACAGTGGTCGAGCTGAGGCCACCCCAGTGCAGAGCAGAGCAGGACAATCCCCTCCCTCGATCAGCTGGCGATGCTTTGCCTGATGCCCCCCAGGACAGGGTTGGCCCTCCTGGCTGCCAGGGCACTGCTGACTCAGATTCAACTTGCCATCAACCAAGAACTCCAAGTCCTTTTCCATGGCACTGCTCTCCAGCTTCTCGATCCCCAGTTTCTGTGTATGTCCAGGGTTACCCTGTTCCAGAATCCAGCGTTTGTCTGTGTTAAACTTCAGACAGTTGGTGTTAAACTTCATACATCTTCTAGAAGAGAGAAATACAAGTTTGTTAAGCACAGCAAAATCACAAAGGTTTCCACCAAATTTGATGCAGCCATGAGCTTTGCAGATAGGCGACTCACATGTTATGATTGCTGTTGGCATTTCACTCTTAAGCATATTTACAACTATCATTAACAGGCTTGTATAAAGCTAGAGATTTGCATTATTTTCTTCTATTATAACCATGTAGAAAAAACTTTCTTCTTCTGTTCCTGTCTGTCCTTAATCTGCAGTTGCACATACAGAATTCACAGGTAATGAAATATATTAGGAAGGATTGAGTGTTAACTGTAAGAACCCAGCTTTTCACATGTTATTTAAAAAACAATAGCTGTCGCATTTAAGATGATAATGAGCATCAGAGCTAAAGTGAGATTATAAACTTTTAAGTGAACTTTAATTACATTTTTCAATTTTCAGTAATTGCCTGACAGTAAATCCCTCCTATGCCAGTCAGACTAGAATATGAGGGGGGTTTTTGTGTTCTTCTTACTTAGAACACTGGAGAGGCTTTTTGCAGGATTTTCTTCATACCTTTTATTCACAATGTCAGTAATTGAGGGCTCAAAACTAAGTGGCCAAGGAAATGCTTCTCCTAATTATACAACATAAGCCCTCTGCCATATTTTTAGCTTTATTCTCAGTTGTTCAGATTACAGTAGGAAGCAAAAGGCCTCAAATTCAGTTTGATACTATGAATAATTCACATTATTCCTCTGACTCACTATGAGAGACTGTAACATTTGCTGCAGTGAATAGGCAACACCTAGTGGTCTTGAAATGCATAAGCAATTTACATTGTTAACAGTTAAAAGTTCTTTAAAAAAAAAATTCATGAACTAAAAGCAAATAATAGTTTTCATACATGAGTGTGCATGTGCATATGTTAGAATGGGAGGGGAAACATTCTATTTTTGACTTTCTCTGAGATCTAGATCTTTATCTACAGTGAATTTAGTATTTCACAGACAAATAAAAGGAAGAAAAAATTATTGATGTTTTAAAACTCATCGGTTACAATGAAGACAACTCATATAAAGGCCTCATGTTTTACAAAAAAATCTGCTACTCTTCATAATGACTAAAGTACTATAATGCCTTCATCTAATTGTAACCCATTTTAAAATCAAGGCCTTCGGTTAATCATAACAATTAGCAATATTGATTATCAAACCTCAGACTTTATTTCTGTTTAAATGAATAAAAAAATTGAAAGCTATCCAACTACAGTTCTCTGAAATTGCTAAGAAAACTAAGGAATTAGAAGAAAGGAGGAAACTTGCTCAGTCAAGCTTATTATAACAACCTGAGCTCCATAAGATTGCATACTTTGAAGGTATGTTTTATGTTTTATCATATTACAGTAGTCATAGATGATTGGATCATTAGCTTTAATTTTATTCTAAGAATTTGTTTGTAGATCCATTTATCTTCAGGATTTATTTTTTGCCCCTTTCTGAGTTTCTCACTTCAATAGCAAATATATTTTATTTGAAGCATTGCTAGAAACAGGACTGAAGCAAATATGCTTGTATCAGCAAATCCACTTTGTATGTTTTTCAGTTTTTTCTTCTGAACTTTATTTGAAATTACAACCACAGGAAAAAAAAAAAAAAAAAGAGCATCAGCTTGATTCCATAGATGCCAATGAACGCAGTCCCTGATTCCAGTTTTGGTATCACATCTGGCCATGACATGTGTGGACCAAGAGAAGAGTGGAAAGTGCTTCAAACACTGGTAACCAGAAACAGCCACATACTGGTCTTGGCTGGGCTTCTCTGTTCTCCCTAACTACATCCCACAGTTCATCTAGACTAAGCCAGCTTTACCTGGAAGGATGGATGGATGGATGGATGGATGGATGGATGGATGGATGGATGGATGGATGGATGTTATATGTGCACTAAAGCTTTCAAAACTGCCATGTTCTTTCACAAGAATCTCCTGTTACATTCAAAACAGAGATCTGGAAAGCTGAATGTAAAGCACAACTACAGAAACAACTAAGGCCAAGTCTGAAGCCACTGCGCAGCTATGAAGCCATTCCACCACAGTCAGTGATGAGAAAGATGTTGTACTTTGTGTTAATATTTTTCTGTGAACCAAGGGATTCAGCAAAATACAGGTCTAAGAGACCCTTCCACTGGGGATGGAAGGATGGGGAGCTGCTTGCCTTCACAGGACAGACCAGACTTCCTGTGGCAGACCACACAAATCCATGGGAATAGCTAAAAAGGTATTAGGTGTTCTTCATCTCCAAATTTGTTAAAAAACAAGGGCTGAGTGCCTGCTTCTCCTACTTGTTTCCTTCTGTTTCTCCCAAGAGTGCCTGCATATGTAGAAATCTATCCTGATCACAGGAAGATGTGGAAAGCTGCTCAGTGCTGCATGAAGAAATGTATGGATTACATTGTACAGCTGTTCTTTATATGACTGATGTGTCAAAGGAAAACTTACTCACAAGTGACAGTGATCAGAATACAGCCCATGAACTCTCACACTAATGGTAGTAGTAAGAAATCCTACCCTCACATAAAATTATTTTATTGTCTTTGTACAAATTTTAATGTACAATCAGGAGGACACCTCATACTATTGATTTTTAACCAAACTCCACACTGAAATCAATGAGAAGACCTGCTTAAAATTGATAATACAATAAAGAACTCACAGAGTTCTTTATAGTAGGAGTTATTCTAATTTTTATTTGTTTTCTTCTTGGATTCAATCATATTTAACCTGACATGTTGACATTGGGTGATAAATATCCCACATGTGTAAGGACTTTCTCAAAATTGAGAGTAATATGGATGCAATAATGTTAATATTGAATTTTCAGGGGAAAATATACTAAGGAACTAAGGCAGGGTGTGATATCACTCAAAATTTTTATTCTTTTAAATCCCAGAATGGGTCCTGATGACCTGTGAAAAAGGGTCTTTCAGTCCACTTACACAGTAAATAAAACTTTCAAGTTTGGAAAGGAAAAAACATATTAAAAAGGAGATTTATTCCTCAGAATAAAATCTGTCTAAAAAGCATATCTAGAATTCGCAGTGGAATCACAGTTGACCACTCTGAAATGAGAAAAAAAAAAATATTCAGTTGATGACGTTTCTGCAAACATGGAAAATAAAGTAATTTTTCTTTAAAAAAACTAAAAATGTTGCATGTAGATTCAGATACCTTTTCACAAATTCATAAAGTAGAAAAAGGACCAACGAAGTCAATGGAAGCCACTGAGTTAATTTATATTTGATGAGAGATTGTTTTAGGATATTAATCTGGGAGAGAGAATCTTCATTATGCTATGCACCTTGAAGAAGCTCTATAAAACTTTGAACTCTGTAGGAAAGAAAGATGTTAGCTATACCCTTGTGCTTAGCATTTCTTGCAGAGTACTATTTCTTGGATCGCTCTTTTGAGGTGCTATAAATTTTCCAATGTACTATAGCAGAAGCCTTGAAGTCCTGCTTTTAGACTACTCTGGCATCACACACATGTAAGCTTCCAGTCCCTATCTTCTGTTCATTTTCACTGCTATTGCCTTATAATTTTTTTTGCCACACTTTCCAAAATTGCATATTCCCACAAGTTTATGAAAGAAATTGTCAAGACTTAAGACATAAAATAATAATCTAGAATTTTTTAATCAGTCTGAAGAGGACACAGCCATAAATACCAAGGTCTCAGTTTCCCATCTGTAAACAGTATCCCTTTAGATGTGTACTGAAAATATAAATTAACTATAATAGTAACATAGTTCAGGTGTGATGGTAAAACTATCACAGAACAGACTGTGAGAAAGATTGATTAAAGAGACATTTAAATTAACTATATTGCAGTACTTAATTGACTAGCAAGAGTTCCTTCTACTGGAACAGTGACCAATAGGTCAATATTCCTTCAATATCCTTTAAGCTGAGAGACTGGGTTTGACAGTCATAGAGGCTGATCTAGCCTCCAATCAGACCTGCTCTCCCCCCTCTCTCTTTTATGGACTACTTCATGCATTTTCTTTTAAATAATTCTCCTAAAATATATTCCACCTGGATCAAATCTAGAAGAGCAGAAGGCATAGAAGAAGGCAAAAAAACTTGCATGGAAAGAAAGAGTTTCAGCCTGGGGCATGACAGATGACATATAGGAGACATATAATAAAGTTTGTACAGTGGAAATTAAATGCACAGACACAAAGTGACATCTCCAAACCGCTCATCACATTGAAGCAAGCCTCCTTTCACATTTCTAAACACAAATACATTCACTGGCTGCCCCAAGAGTGTCTGGGATGTAAGGAAGGGCTAGAAATAATAGCTAAGATTTGCCCTAATAACACAGCTGGATAATTTATTAAAATAGCCTTTTTCCCCATCCATATGCTTTTTAATAAAATGAGAAGTTTGGCAGCTTGGGGGCTTTTTTTCCTTTTGTTTCTTTGTTTTCAAGGGTAGAGAAGCTCTTTTTCTATTTCACCCCTGCTGCTGTACCAACCCTGTGAGCTTTGCCCCAAGTTTTTTACTGCTGGCCAATACCAATTTATTTTGTACTGAAAACATTGCAACTCAGACTATACTACCTACTAGCGTATTGATTATTTTTCACCAAACAATTACAAGGAAATCAAAACCCCATCTATTTCTCTGCTTTTCAAGCTAGTTTTTGGTTGGGATTTTTTTCTCATGCTCATCTTTTAATTCCTGTATATAAATGAGTTGAAGTGTGGGCCAGAATATCCATAAAGTTGTACAGCTTTACCAAAACTTTTTTATATGGCAGTATCAGTACATTCTTGTGTATGTATATATGCATGTAGGTATGCATGTAGGTATGATTCTCCTGATGCACATACACTTAATACATCATATACACAGGCTCCCATTTAGAGAAAGTGTATGAACCATACCAATATAAATATCTTTATAACAGTAAAAGAGTATTCACATAGTGAAAGGTAACAATATCTTGGTTTTAAAAAATCACACCCTCAGTAAAATTGGTCCGTGTTATAACTGTGCAGCTCAGATCCCAATACCTTCTATCCCTGAAGTCAAATACAGTGTTTTTGGATCTGATGATCGTTATCAGTCCCTTGCAACTTGAGATACTTTATGATCCAATGATTCTATGATACTCAGCAGTTGACTATGCATGTCAGTGTGGGAAAGCTGAGAACAGATGCTGAAGACAAGTCTGGATGACAGAAACTAGCTAATGTGAAAAATCTATGCATGCTTGCTGAGATGACCCTACTGAATAACCAGAGAAAAATAAAAAGGAAGGGTGGCAATGGCTGGTGACAGACTGCTGAATGTGACAACCTGGAGGCACAAAGGAATTTACTTCTTGTTTGTGAGTTTCCTGCAGCTGTTGACTAGTCAGGAAAAAGCTCAACTCAAAAACCCAACTCAAAACAAACAGGTTATCTTATTATGATGCTCTAGTTGCTAGATTATTTCACTCTCAGAGATGGATTGCCCCTTCAAAATACCTAATTACAGCACTAAAGATAAACAATGAGAAGACAATGGGGTGAGAGTAATGCACAAGAAATTATGGGATTGGTTTGTTAAGATCTTTGTCTGCTTGTTTTAAGGTTTAGACCGTTGTACTTGTTTGAAGAACTGCCAGTATTTTCGGCGATGAAAATTAGTGGCAATTAGGAAAAGTGTTTAACAGGGTCTAGTTTTCTTTGTTGGTTTTGTTGTTGTTTTCTTTTTAGTTCTTAACAACATAGCCTTCCTGTCAAATGGTCTTGTTTCTGTAAGGAAATTAGCTGTTGAGAAAGTCATTCTTGTATGGCAATGGTTTCATAAATGTAAACCCCAACTTGACATTCTCTTGTGGAATGTCCTTACCTTACAAATGCTAGTGAGAATCTAAAAAATGGGACCAAATTTTCTCCCATCTCCTCTAGCTTTCTTTTGGTGTTCAGACAGACGCGCTATCTACCTGTAGATCTCAGTTAAAACCATGAATCCTTCCTACCTCTAGAAGAGAAGCTGTGGATCCCTGGAAGTGTTTAGGCCAGGCTGGATGGAGCTCTGAGCAGCCTGGTCTAGTGAAAGGTGTCCCTGCCCATGGGAGGGGGAGCGGAACTAGATGATCTTTAAGGTCCCTTCCAACACAGGCCATTCTATGATTCTACACTCTTTGCTGCTGGCTGTTGCTGAAAAATCTGTATTCTCTGAACTTTTGGCCCTCAGTGCTCGGAGAGTTAGAAATTTCCTCAGAAATTACAACGAGAAACACTCATCCTGATTGTTTTTCCTTCACACGATTTATTATACTACTTCCTCCAAAGCCATGTTTTCCTTTGCTTAGAATTTGTGAACAACTGAGCTGATAAGGGAGGTTGTGATGAAAAGGTCCCTGCCCAGGAACCAGTGGCTACCAGGTTCGGATTTGATAGTGAAGCCCACCCCCAGCTGACCACAGGCTGGTGTGTCCTGTCACCCTGGGGTCTGTTTGGCTACCTGAGCGTAAATTTAGGCAAGACTGAATCACAGAATCACAGAGTGGTGTCCGACCTCCCTGCTCAAGCAAGGAACACTGCGCAAGGGTTGTGTCCAGATGAGTCCCGAGAATCTCCGGTGAGGGAGACTCCACATCCTCTCTGGGCAATCCCTTCCAGTGCTCGGTCACACACCCAGTAAAGAACTTTTCCCTCATGTTCGGGTGGAACTTCCCGTGCGCAAGTTTCGCCCGCTGCCTCTCGTCCTATTGCTTGGCGCCGCCGGGAAGAGCCGGCTCCGTCCTCTTGGCACCCGCTTTAGGTATTCACACACGCGGGCGAGGCCCCCTCTCAGCCGCCTCTTCTCGGGGACCAACAGGCCAGCGCCCGCAGCTCCTCCTCCTAAGAGAGATGCCCCACACACCCCGTCCCTTCCCTTCGCTGCTGCGGGGCGGGCTGGGGCGCTGCTGGGGTGGTGCGGGGCAGTGCTGGGGCGGTGGGGGGCGGGGCAGTGCTGGGGCGGTGCGGGGCAGTGCTGGGGCGGTGCGGGGCAGTGCTGGGGCGGTGCGGGGCGGTGCTGGGGTGGTGCGGGGCGGTGCT